>CP139505.1:298081506-298406506 GCA_021014915.2 Artemisia tridentata subsp. tridentata | reverse complement strand
TAAAATGGGCCCCCAGAATAGGATTGGTCCTTTGGTACCCCTTGTCACCACTCGACATAAACTTGGCCAAGTGCCAAGGAACATTAATCTATCACCTCCATCCATGCCATGCATCAACCAAATGTCCTCAACTGTCATCTTCTCCCTAGCGGAGTGTCTAGCTATAATATAAACGGCTATGAGTCTATGCACCAAACAGCGGATAGGACTCCTGATAGTATTGTAGGACGGTGGGGACCGAGTATCATAACCAGCGGCAGTGGAGATCTACTCGAGGTAGACCCTTGGGTTGTAGGCATGGGGCTTGACTCTCAAACATTTGTTGTAAAATTCTTTGAATATATTGGAATTTACTTGCCTTTGAGTGTATAATCCCATGGCCAAGATGAATTCCCTCATGTTCATCTGCCTCCTAACCCCACCAAGTTGGAAAAAGAGAAACGGCTCAGTTAAGCTGACAATGTGTTCTTCAAAATCCACCATAGCCAAAAAATCCCAAACATCCTCCATAATAACCGGCTCAGTGATCTTGAAAACCTTCAACCAAGCTGAGAAAATGAACTTCCCAGTAGCATTCTCATACTCAACTTTGCATAATATCTTGAGTGCTATGGCAACATCTCCATTGTTGACGGTTTCAAATTCAGCAAAATCGAGGGCTTCGGGCCCCTCAATCTCCTTCTTGGTAAGCTTAGATAGCTCACTTTTGCATTCCCTTCTCCCATTAGCATCGAACTGTAAAAACTTGAGCCATTGGGTAGGGTTGTTGTTGTTTTTTCCTGAAAACACATTCAAATTACACATATTAGTTGTATTTTAAATGTAAGTTACGGTGTAACTCTGTTACTGGTTACGCCGTAAAACCAATCGATGTCCTAGTTACGGCGTCACTCTATTACTAGTTACGTCGTAAATTTGATAACATATGAATCTGAGACTCAGTTATGGTGTAACTCATGTAATGGTTACGTCGTAACTAAATTTTTACTGTAGAAAGTTAATTTTACCTAAACACCAGTTACGGCGTAACCTCGTCATTATGGTTACGCCGTAAAATTCACCTAAAAGTGACTATTTCTTCAATGGGTACGGTACCAATTTTTAATTACGCCGTAACCATAAAACTTACCAACTTAAAAAAGGTTTTACCCATTCATAACGCTATGCAAGAGTCTAGATCAATTAATCTAATCAATTCATAATCAATCCACACCCTAAATTAAATTCAAGAAATTCATAATCGAATGATAGAAAGATGGTTAATAAAGGTCACCGAATCAATATCACATTCATATGAATCCTAAAACGTGAAGCCCCAAAAACACCAAATTGAATTGAGCATAATAAGAACCCTAATTAAAAATTGAAAAATCAAAGTAGAGTATAGGAATAATTACTTGCCATCGAGATCCTTAAGAACAAACACGAAAAGATTGCATGAATTTTTTTTTACTGTAGCGGCTGCGGTGATTTTTTGTGGTAAAAAATTGGTCTCTACGCCGTAGCGTAGTATTTATATCACCAGAAAGTTACGGCATAACTTCTTAAAGAAATCACGCCGTAATCTCATTAAGAAGCCCTAATTTTTTATTAATTAAAAATTGTTACGCCGTAACTTCTTAAATAAATTACGCCGTAAGTTCATGAAATTTTCTTTTAAATTATAATTTGGAATATATTTCTTATAACGAGAGATTGTATTTGCGTACCTGAACATCCATGCAACTTATTAAAAGTCATGTTCGAAGTTATTTCTCGTAAGTAGAATGTCAAAGCATATCATTGCCCTGAAATCAATTTCAAAATACAATATAACTATTAGAAACTAAGATTACCTTAAGTCGCCCAAATAAAACGGCTCCCCGGCAGCAACGCCAAAAACTTGATATGCTTTTTCCATCATGTTTTAAATTTATAAACTGAGAGATACTAGTACTAATACATACTAACGGGCAGTGTACCCGGTCATGTGAAGTATAGCTTAGGTAAATCCGAGTGTCATCCCTAAGAGTTGTTGGTCTGGTGAAATAAGGTATTAAACTCAAGTAGATATAATTAAATGAAAGTTGTTTAATAAATAGTAAATTCTAATTTAATATAATTAAAACGTAAGGATAGAAAAGCGAATGATATGACTAATCAAGAATTATTGGTAAAGTAATTTCTTTCTTCCTTTAATCCATATAGTGGGTGAATATCACTAGACTCAGTTGGTCAATTCACCTAGTCCTATCTTCCATAACGTCTTATTCCGTAACCTAGTGATTACAAGAGTTCGTGGGTTTACAAAATGGAAGAGTCATTAAGTACCATGTTTAATAGACTTGTTCAAACGAAACCCGGCCTTTCGGAACTTAGGTTCCCTCTAACTTCTTAACCTTATCCACTTGATAAGTGCTCGTTTAGTATAATTCGTACGCAAGGAAATGAAAGTACTACGGCCAATTCCTATCAATCCTCGCAACCTGCTCATCTAGGGTCCTATGGTCAATTCTACTAGCTTCCTAGATACTATCAAGCTTTAAAGCTACCAAAACAAGAGTGTCTACAAACAAGCAAAGAAAACGTCTATATAGAGGAACAAAGATAATATACTAAACCAAAGCTTAATTTAACAAAATGAATTCATCGAACGATTAATAGAAAAGCATAAGAGAATTCAAACTTGAAATAGACTATAATGATTCCTAGCTACATGAAACGTCATTCCTTCAATCTTGTAATCCTCCATTAATCTTCCGGGTTGCTCTCCCCAAACCCTAGTAAAGGATTTGGGAAAGGGGAGATCTCTCAAATGCAGAATTTCGTCGGGTATATATAGTGCTCGTCTTTGTTACGACGTAACCTTATGAATGGTTATGCCATAACCCTTCTTTAAAGCTGATATTCAATTTGAGTTTATCCATAATTACAGCGTAACTACATCACAAGTTGCGCCGTAGCATTACTCCTTGGTCAACACGTTACTCAACTCTCGTCGTAACCCAAAGGTAAGTTACGAACGTAGAACTCTTGTTAACACTATTACGCCATAACCCTATGACCAGTTACGGCGTAACCTTCTTCATGCTGGTTTGGCTTAGTCATAAAACATTTACAGCGTAACTTCATTGACAAGTTATGCCATAACCTTGTGTCTTTATTATTAATCTCTACTTTAGGTCATATTACTCAATATTCGTATCAAATCTGTTCAAACGCTCTTCTTTGCCCTGAAATGAAATATGAAAAAATAAGAGCATAGACGAATTTAAGTTTGCACAATTTGTTACCAAAATGGATGAAATTGATGCTTAGAATATCAGGACTATTTGATGTTATCAAACTTAATATAGAAAACTTTATTTTAATATTAAGATTTTATGGTTTTAACATGTACAATGACACTGTATGCAATTTTATACAAACACTCCGCAGCCACGCGCGGGTTGAAATCCTTGTAGTCTATAAAGAGAGAAGTTAAAGATTCTAAACACACAAAATAATACAAATGTATTATAGTGATAGAATTCTCCTGTCATTGAATAATAAGCTAAGATAGTGAGCTTTGATTCATTTTTGGGAGAGTTTCATTTGTCATTCAATTGGGATAGTGTTCCATAACTATCCCTTGTAATTCTTTGACTCATTTCTAATTAGAATTATAAACATTGAAAAATATGAATGGTGTTATTAGTGTCAAATGGGTCGTGTGTAAAACTTTTTTTCAATTTCATAAACATGTGTCATTTTACCCAAATCTCGGGACCAACAAAGTTTTTAGAAAAACTTAGAGCAATCCCAAATTTGTATTTGTAGACCGTGACAGCAATCTTTATAGTTTGCTCAAAGGGTGGTTGATAAAGATTTATTTAGTACCTTTTTAAGGGGTCATTTAAGCCTAAAATCGTATAAATATGATCAAATATTGCCCTAAATCTTTTCTTTTTTCATTTTAGGTACTTGGGACGAGAATTATGGAAATCTACACTTTTGGAGCATATTTGGATGAAAAAGAGAAGAAAACGACGAAGTCGCAAAAACCCGTCAGAAAAGGAAGGGTGACGACGTCACTAGCTACAACGTGATACCGTCACTTGTTATTTGAGCTAGATTTTGGGTGGAAAATCACCAAGTGACGCATCAGAGAATCTGAAGAATTTACAACCTGACGCCGTCAAGTGTATTTTTGAGGAAGGAGTCACACTTTAAGCCAACAAAAGACGGCTCAGAACTTTTTATAAGCTGACGGTGTCAAAGATACAAGGTGAGGCTGTCAGAACGGAAACTTTCACAAGACGAAACCCTAATGGCGGCGAGCTGACGATGTCAGGATCCATAAGCTGACGCCGTCAGAGTTGTAATACTTTATATATTTTCGAATGTTTTCATTATTAGGTGTGACATCTTTTGGTAATAAACCCTAGGCGATTTTCAGAGATCTTGTAAGGCTTTTTCAGCCTTTTTCTTCCATGTTCAATTGAAGATATGTTATTCGTTTAATCATTCAATATGTCTATGTGTTGTTTGATTATTTGTTTATCTTTTCTTCTATCTAACATGCTAGCTTAAGTTTATTTGTGTTTGCTTAGATCTAATGAAACCTAGTTATTGAATATTGATTCGTTGTCTCTTGTTTAGTTGATTGTTATCGCGTTAGGTTAAGAAAATTGGTTGACCTCTTATATGTAACTAGCTTGAACGTCTTAAAAATGCAACTGTAGAGTGCACTATTGGTTTTGTTCGTTGTATTTATTGAGTGAATTGCGGCTTGTAGATCCTAGAGAACTTAATGGATGTTAAGGGATTTAGGGGAGACTAATGTTCATAGAGTTGGGGACTTCGACACCTCCCCACGACCAATATAAACTAATACGACGCTTCAACTAAAACAAGGACGTGACAATTCAACGAATCAATAGGAGATAACTAAGGAGTAATTAAATCTAAGTAAACACACTTTTCCTATCATAAGAAGTTCACCAATTCACTTTTTCTTGTTTTTTTAGTTTAATTTTTGTTTTATAACTAGATTTTGGGTTAGTTGATTAACAACTAATTCCACCCACTCTTCCAAAAACCAACATTTTTACTTGCTTTCTAAAAAATATAAAAATACAAAAAGAATCATCCCTCACCTCTAGACGTAATTCGTCATTCATCTTGACCTAACGACACTATTCCCATAGAGAACGATCAATCCCTCGGACATACCTATACTATACTACAACGATCAGGTACACTGCCTGGAGGATCGCAAGCTTCTCAAGTTCCCTTGAGAAGTAAAATTTCTTGTGTCGTGCAAAACTCGCATCAAGTTTTTGGCGCCGCTGCCGGGGAATAGTTATTGTTTAGGTTCAATTTCTATCTCGTTTAGGTCTTCTCATTAGACTCCTATCAAGTGAGGTTTTTATTTTCTTTTTATTAGCTTTCTTTAGTCTATTTATTCTTCGTTTCCTTTGTTCGTATCCCTTCATTCACCATCATGGTGGGTGAAGCCATCTTTGAACCTATCAACCAACAACACCAAGCTCCACCAAACCAACAACAACAACCAAACCAAGACCCACCAATTAACCAAGACCCACCTCGAGCCCGTAATTTAGGTGAGTACTCCCGACCTAGCCACCAAGGCTATCGAAACACCATTGAGCTCCTCTAAAGAACCAATGTGTCATCCTTGGGATCCGACACCATCCGGCTGGTGCAAAGCGGATGTGCATTCCATGGACTTTGTTCAGAAGATCCAAATCAACATCTCAAGGATTTCCTAAAAATCGTAGATTTCATAGACCTTGATGTTGCAACTCAAGAGATGACACGCTTGCGTCTCTTCTAATTCTCTCTACGTGATGAAGCTAGTTAATGGCTTGAGCGTTTACCCACGGGATCCATCGCATCTTGGGATAATCTCACCTCTCGTTTCCTTGCTTAATTCTTCCTACCGGGGAGAACTACCAAATTAAGGAACGACAACTTGATGTTCCAACAAAGTCAAGGTGAAACTCTTTATGAGGCTTGGACTTGTTTCAAGGACTTACTTCAAAAAGTCCCTCATCACTGCATTGATCTTTGGCTCCAGATCCAAATCTTCTATGATGATGTCAATTATCAAACTAGAAGAGCCATAGATTGTGCTGCCAATGGTAAGCTGAGCAGGCTCAGTATAGAAAAGTGCTGGGAAGCCATTGAGGACTTAGCATAATATGAAGAAGAAGAATGGGAGGATCCAATATTCTTGGATGAGGGGAGTCTGAACTACATTAATGCAATCAAAGATCAAATGTTTGAGATTATAGAAAGGCAGGTTGAGGAGTTAATGAGGGCTAAAATACCTATTGATAGCAATAACAAGAACCCCTGTAAATATGTAAACGCTGCTAGCAGTCATATGCTTCCTGAACTCTCGCGATAGGAGGAATTCGAGGGGATAATGTTGGCATTTGTAGATAATCAAGAGAAACAAATCCAACAATTAGAGGCCCATATTGAAAAATGTCTTCATGGAATTGGCCGAGAATTTCATGTCAAAAATAAGAGAAAAGATTAGGAGAGAAGCTTTACCTAAAACGATTGAGAAGGTTTTTGAAATCCCAGAACTTGTTGAAACAAGCGATGGTCCGCATAATAAAGCAACCTCCTTTGTAAATTTGATCCAGAACAACTTCGGTAAATCACCCTTTGAAGAAGGGAAGTTCCTCATCAACAACGTTTTCGTTGGGAGTGTACGCGTTACGCTTCCTAGTTTCCATGAATTAAGGAAACGTTCCTTTGGGTTTAAACCGGGTGTACAAAAAACTCGAATAAGACCTATCTTCATCCTTAAGACTTGCTGGGAAAGATTCACTAGCTCATTAATTACTTACAAAAATGGAGATTGGAGATTGATTGCCACCATATCTGATTTTTCAGATAATCAATTTGTGCGAAACAATAGCAACAAAATATTTTACCCGGGTGGGAGTCGTTGCCTAAAAGGTTTTCTAAACCAAAGTTGAAAACATATTTCTTATCATTTCTTTTCAAAATACAAATTATAAAGAGTTTTAAAAAGAAAAGGGAATTTTATGTTTTTAATTCAAAAACGCGGGGTCCTGACGGCGTCACTAATTACACGTGACGGAGTCAGCCCGTCTGCACAACCCATATAATCACAAATCCATCACTTTCATTCTAAACCCCACATAACCATATCCACCCCACACGACCACCGAATCTCCAAGGATTAATCCACGCATTTTCGTTGCTAATCTCCACTTGGTAAGTGATTTTTATTAATCTTTCTTGATTCAGTTGTTCATTAGATCCATCAATTTAGGAATCCCCCAAAATCCGAAACCCTAGAATTAATTTATGATTAGGACTCGTTTTGCCTTATAATCATGTTATTTTGACAATGGTTGTGGCAATAATTAGTTTGTAATCATGTGGGTTTGTTGTTATGAGGAAAAATAACGAAATCGGACCACACATCCTTGGCCAAATCGTATTTTGCTGTAAAATGGAGCGTTTGGTTTAAGGATTTAAAGTTTAAATCTTTATTTTTCCCTCGTATTCTCGAATTTGAACAATTAAGGGTGTGACAGCGTTAGCACCATCTGACATCAGTTTATTGCTTTTCTGCTTATCTCATTTGCATCTGTTGTTCTTGTGTTGTTTCAGGGAATGAGTAAGAGGGGTAGGACTAGCAGGGGGCAGTCCTCAGTTTCTCGAAGGGAGAACTATGCGGATACCGTTCAAAGTTGGGGTGTTTTTGCTAGTGAGCATGCTAATGCTCGTTACACTCAATTGCTTAATAAAACCATTGATCATGGGGCCGTTGTGGGTTATGGGTTTTTTTTAAGATAACAACCTTTCGGATGAGTTTCTTGAAAGTTTTCAGACGGATGGTTTCACGGGTCCTCAGTGGGCTAGATTGTTTAAGATTCGTGAGCCTGTTTATGATGAGTTGGTGCGTGAGTTCTTTGCTACCTATCATATGGACGTGGGGACATGTAGGAATAATGTTGGTGCTACTGGGATCACATTTAGGCTAAGAGGAGGGATACGTACTTGTTCGTTGCTTGAGTTTGGGTGGAGGGTTGGATTGTACAGGCAGTTTAGGGCTATGGAGGCTCAATTCATGCACCAGTTGAGTTTGGGGGTCACTGTGAAGAATGATGTTAGGAGCATTGGTTTTTGGCCAACGATTAGAGATGTCGTGTATGCCACTAGGGCCGCCCGGATTAGGGATCCTAGAATTAGGTTGACGCATCATTGCATCACCTATTCTATAGTTGGGCGTCAGGACACCACTCATCGTGTCACTTATTTGGACCTGTTCTTGCTATACTCGATCTATGATCCTGATATGTTTTGCAACATCCCTTTTTGGTTGGCTAGTTACTTGAGTGGTGCAGCTGGAGAGAAACTGACCGACAAGATTTAAGGGGGGATGTTCATTACCAAGCTCGCTCGTTCATATGGGGTGCTTAGGCTGGAGATTGAGAGGTACTTGAGTATTGGGGGCCCCGCTAGGATTATCAGGGCTAAGTCACTAAAAGCCACGAGGATTGTCATGGATTTGGGCGCTGGTCATGTGGTGGGCTCCTAGGGTAGCAGCAGTGGCTCATGACGACGACGATGATGATGATGATGATGATTATGATCGGGAGCAGCCACAACAGCAGCAGCAATAGGAGTTTGGGGCCGGTAATTCTGCAGATGCCTACCGGCATATGAGCCAAGGAGACTGGCAGGCCCACCAAGGGGCCTGAATGGGTCAGATGGGCACATGGGTTACTAGGACGGACCAGCAGTGTGACTGGATGTACGATCACACGGTGCGACAAATGCAGTACCTCTCTACCCATGATCAGCCGGACTCGCACTTGCAGATTGACCCATTCCCTGGCCGTAAGCAGGACTACCCACCTTAAGGGTACACTAGGCACCTCCCTCCTGGCTATGACTACCGCTATGACACTGCCCCGACCAGTGATATCTTTGGTTGTTTTTGTTGTTTTCTTTGAACAATTTCATTATGATGTGTGATGTTTTAAAACAATTTGTGGTCTGTAATAATTTAGGTTTGGCCCTGTGGTGGCCTTTGGATATTGTTAATACAAATATCGTCCTAAAAGCGTTATTTATATTTTACGATCTTTGCTTAATTTTGTTAATGACAATTACAAAGTTTATCTTCAAGCAAAGCATAAATATAAAGTCTTTTACATTTATAGTAACAAGTCTTGTAAAACATATTTACACATTACATGATCACTAGGAATCACATTGCATATATACATTTTACATTTACATGTTTTACTTTTATTTCTTAAATTAGAAATATTAAACATGACATCATTGCATACCTTATATTGATATCTTTAGGATATCTTGAGGATTTAGGTGATATCTTGTATAGATCTTCAATCTAAAGAGTTGACCTTGGAAGATATGGAAAGATTGTTCAAGATATGGAAAGATATGAGAATATCTTAGCTGGCCTGGTCCCCGCGGAACCAAACCAGTACAAAGGCTGATCTAATTTTTGGGATCCGCCAAATCCGTGCCCTGTTGATCAGCTTTGCCTATAAATAACAAGCTGATCATTCAGGCACAATCATCACTTACATAGCATAAATTATACATTCATTCATTTATACATTACTAATCATATCATTCATTCATTCTTAGTGATCTTCCTTTTTGTAGCAAACGAGATCAAGCATCAACAAGCTTCAACACTATGTTGCAAGCTTTGATTAGATTAGTTACTGTGTGATCTTGTAGTATTCACACATCATTGTTCATACCATTTATTCAGTAGTGATCGGTTAGTGTTTTAGTCCTCAAAGCACATAAAGTGTCGGGAGTGGTTGTACCCTTGTTAAAGAACCAACGGGAGTGGTTGTACCCTTGTAAAGAACCCAGTGTTTAGCTTAGTACCGGAGAAAGTATAAGCGACGTGTATAAAGGTTTTCTCCGCCGAGAAGGGAGTTTGTTTCTTAGTGAAGAAAAACTTTCGAGTTAGAGGCTCGAGGAGTGGAGTAGGGCAAGGAAGAGAGTCCTTGTAGCCGAACCACTATAAATCTCCGAGTTGTGGTTTGATTGTTCCTACCCTTACTTACATTACTTATATTGTCAGTTTGTGAGTATTCACCTTGAAATCACGTTAAGTCACAAAGCGAATTAATTTTAAAACGGTAAAAACTATTCAACCCCCTTCTAGTTTTTCACAATTGGTATCAGAGCTACGTTACTTAAGATTTTCAAAATATATTGTATTTTAAAAAATTGAAACGATCAATGGATTTTGAAAACTTTAAAGAAGGGCAATCTATGCAAAGACCACCATTATTTGAACCAAATTTTTTCATATATTGGAAAAACCGCTTTGAGACATATGTGTTGATCCCAGTTGAGCTTAACGATCTTGTTAATTACTTTAGATATAAACCTAAAGCAATAGGTATAGAATCTGCTTTTGAATGATCTATTAATTAATGTGCGAAAACTAGTAATTAATCTTAAGAAGAATTAACAATAACACACAGCAATTCTCTCAACCTTCACCTCAATATATCAATATACGGTTACTCAAAAGTAACAGGGTTACAACGAACCTTGAAGTGAATACAAGACAATACGTATGCTAAACAATCGACATCTAACCCTAACCCTAGATCCTCCTTTTATACACATAAGGAGTCCTAGTCGGTTACAAAAACTTTTTATACAAGAATAATATCTATTCGTATCTTTACCATAAACAAACTATACATATCTAATAAGCAGCATAATCAAAACTCCAGCAGCAGAATCATCTTAGGCTAGCAGCAGTTTGACACTTAGCTTATTTCATCATTCATCAGATATCATCAGCAGCAGAATGAATATACTAGCAGCAGAATGATTATGCCCAGCAGCAGAATCATACTTAGTATATTTCCATTAGAATCAAGAGCAGCAGAATAAAACACTTAGCAGCAGCATATTCAAAGTAGCAGCAGAATTCTTCAAAACCCAACAATCGTCCCCTAAACTTGATATTTTCTCCCAAAATATACAAGTTTCTTCTAAGCACATATATGCACAAAGAGGATTCTTCCAAACACTTACTGCTTTGAAGTCTTTTAATCCAGAATCTTTTTATACTTTTCTACTAACTCATAAGCTTGATGATCTGACAAAAATGCTCTTTGTAACCTCAACTTTCCAAGTTGTAACATCTGGGTGATAACAGTAGTATTGTTGTTCAAGGGTTAGTCTTTCTCCACCAGCATGTATACACCTACACCTCTACCAATCAACTCATGTACTCCACATGATTGATATAGATAACATTTATGAACTTTGGTTGAGCTTAACAAATCTATCCATTCCATATCTCTTGCATCAGGCTCAAACATGTTCTTCAAGTAGTAGTAGTGTAGTCTTTCATAGATCACATCTGGTCTTCTATCCCCATAATTTTCCTTATACATCCTCCATAGCTGTACTATATCATCCCTATCCATGTAATGCAGCATTTGTGAGAATCTAACAAACTTCTGACATAGACCATTTGATCTCTTGGTCTCCCACCATGCTTCACTACCATCTTGAACATCATGTGTATAAGAAATGATGGATGTTTAGTTTCCAAGGGAACTGCATTCGTTATCTCTGGTTCTTCTTGAGGTTTATGAACTGTAAAATCCATAATCCTTTTCATATCATCTGCAGTTACTTCTTCAGGTCCATACTCATTGTCCTTTGACTCCTTCTCACCCTTAGAATTACTTTCAGAATCACTCATTACAATAGATTTAGCTCTTTTCTTTTTCCTCCCAACAGACTTTAACATTTTTCCTGTTCTTTTCACACCAATAGTAGATTCAGGTTTTGTCTCTTCAACATTCTGCTCCTCAACAACTTCTTTTTCCTTCTCAGCATCAGCTACAACTTCCTTCTATTTTTTTGTCTTTTCTTGCACACTTTAATTACTTCTTTAGTATTTTGAAAACTTGATTCAGGCATCAAGTAAGCATTTGGTGCCACTTTCATTCTTGTAACCTCTTTAACCTCAGCATCAGTCATAGGCTCAATTGGTCTGTTAATTTTTGCATGAGTCTCATAATAAGCCTTTGCAACAGCAGCTCTACTCATTCCTCTGAATGCACTAGGCTTCCAATAAGCTTGATTTCTTAGATACATTTTCATGTAATTATACTCATCAGTTTTGGAAGGTTTCTTCTTCTTATATTCACCCCTCTTTTCATTTTGCTTCTTTCTAAATGCTCCAAGCATATCAGCTATAGCATCTTGTTGTTCCACAGGGGTTTACTTCTCTCTTTCATCCCTTCGAGTTTGCATTGCCACTTCCCAATCCTCCTTTAATTGTCTCTGTCTTTCCTTTTCAACTTCTGAATTCCATTGTGCTTCCATTCTCCTTGCAGCCTCTTCATCAGTTTCACTTTGTAGTTCTTTGGCAGCAGCATCCATAAACTTGAACTTCTTCTTTGGTTCTTCAACCAAGATGATCTTGCCTTTGTCTGTTGATGAAATGGTTAGTTGTACAGGTTTTGGAATGGATACAGGTTCTTGAATGATAACTCCTTTAACTTTTGGTTTTGAATGTGTTGGTTGTTTCATTGTAGCAGCAGGTTTAGATATTTGTAATGATTGTTGTTGTTGTTGTTGTGTTGTTTTAAGGTTTAGCATAACTTGGGCTATAGGAATGGTGTCATCATCTGATTCAGCAGTAGAACCCTTTTCTGAACCAGCAGCAGAATCCTTTAACCCAGCAGCAGAATGTCCTGCACCAGCAGCAGAATCATCCTGTGTCTTTTTCTTACCAACATCAGCAGCAACACCACTTCCAACATCCTTTTCAACTTCATTCTCAGCACTAGCACCAACATTCACATCCATATCCATGTCAACCTCCCTTTGACCCTTGTTTACCTCCTCTTCATTCCTCCCTTGTTTAGGAGAATCCTCCCCCAAACTTGGTTTGGAATTCACTTTCTTGACCCTTCTAGTAATAGCAGCTCTTGACCTGTTCTTTCTTTCCAAAAAATTAACCCTGAACTTCAAAATTTTGACTGTTTTGGTGAGAGCAAGAACTTGAGCTTCCAACTTGGTACATCTTTCCATCAATGCATTTATTTGTTTCACACTATCCTCACCACTTCGGTCTGTGTTACCTGACCCGAGAGGTGGATCCTTGGATTTGACATTTTGTACATTAATTTTATCCATCAATTCCTCTTTTTCTAGTTCAATGCTAGCCTCAACACTTCGACCTGTGTGACCTGGTCCGAGAGGTGTATCATAGGCAATGTCATGTTGTACAAATTGATCCATCAATTCCTCATTAGTTTCATATCTGTCGTCATCACTTCGGGATGTGTTAACTTCCCTGAGAGGTGAATCTTTGGACTGAAACTCAGTCTCAATCCTAGATTGAGCACCTGAGCCCCCCTTTTTATCCAGTTGGCTGGGGTTACCATCTTGTGCATCAGGTTCATGAGAACCCTTAGCAGTATATGTTGCCAAGGTTGGGGTCTTATCAATGTTAACACTGGCCTGTTCAACTTCTAAGTTGGAAACAGTAGTGTTAGCCCCTTCCTTCATGCCATCTCCATCACCTATGGCAACCTCATCTGCTTTCATACTAGCACTAGTCTGAGGTAACTCAGTGCTCTTTTCTTGTGAATGCCTAGGTTTTTGGGTCTTTTGGGGTTCATTATGAGATGATTCAATTGTATTTTCAGGAGAGGGTGTGTGATGGGAAGCTGTGGGGTTTTCAGCTTCTTCACCCTGAGCAACAGCAGCAGCAATGTTTAAAATATGTTGGGACAAAGGTGTAATATTTCCAGAAAATCCAGTCCCATTCTTTCTCAAGTGTTTAAACATTTTGGTTACAAGCACAGAACATTTATAAGGCTTTTCATGTTCAAAAGGTTCTTCTAATTGACTATCAATAATTAATTGCAAAAACCTTGGATAAACATAAAAATTGCCAGAAATATTCTTTTTCAACCCTTCAAAGATCATAGCCGAAAAGTTAAATGGTTTTCCTGTAGCCAGAAAAATCAAGGCTGATGCCTGAGTTGTACTGAATTCATTCCAGCCAGTTGTTTTAGGGCTAAGAAAATGTAGAATGGTATGAATAAGAAATTTCCATTGTGGGCAGAGGAGACGTTTGAAAAATTTTAATTTAGTGTTAGGTCTCTCATACCCAATTTTGTCAAGTTCCTCAAAAATAGTAGAAGTAGGAAGACAAGTTGTTGCTTCATCACCTGCAAGATGAATTCGTCTTACAGATGTTTCAGTAACAACTATTCTTTCTTTATCTACTATGGCAATTAACATTTGTTCCCCATTTTGAGTTTCAGCCGTAACAGTCGACCAAAACTGTCTCATGTGGGATCTATATATAGTTGGATTAACTGTTAATGCATACCTAATTGAAGTAGCATTAAGAAAGTCAATGTCTTCAGTAAATCCATCAGCCTCTGGGACCTTCTGAAGAAAAGCTATCTGATTGTGCTCAGCAGAGTAAGTGCGTCTCGACATTGGGAATAAGGGTCTTGAATTTGGGGGTTTTTGATCGAATGATGAAAAGAAGTGTTTTTGAATTAGGTTTAATTTTGGGTGCACAAAGTTATTGGTGAGATCGAATTGAGTTTTTATGCCGTTTAGATCCACTTAGGGCTTTATTCGCGCTAATTTACAAAATAGTCCCTTCACTTTCAAACCAAGCAGTAGAATCCAATAGTTTCAACTCTGAGCAGCATATTCTTCAACAGCAGAATGGATTCTAAACACTTATACTATTACCCAAAATGAATGCCATTACCCAAAATAAATATCCAACTTTTTGGTCAACTCCACAAAATTACCATAAATGAATTAATTCCAGCAAATCCAATGAATTAATTCCTAAAACCAACCCCGCATTTAATGACTTTAATGCACCCTTGGTTCTATAAAAGTCCTCAAATTATCAATACCAACTCCATCACATACCATAGAAAACTTTCCAACACAATGAATTGATGCGTGGTTTTGCGACCTTACAACAGGTTTTACCTCTCGAGGGATCTCAAGAGGATTACAACCCCACCAGGCAGTGTACCTGACCGATGTAGTATAGTGTAGTGGTAAGTACGGGGGATTGATCGTTCTCCACAGGGAATAGTGTCGTTAGGATTGAAAAACTACTCTAATTAGGTCTAAGGGTGAGAGAAGATTCTTTTTGTATTTTTTATATTTTTTATGAAAGCAAGTAAAATCTCAGGTTTGAAGGAGTGGGCGGAATTAGTTGCTAGTCAACTAACCCAAATGACTATAAATGCAAATAAAATAAAATAACTGAAAATGAAAAGGTTTGTGAAACTTATGTGGAGAGAAATGTGTTTACTTAGATTTCCTTACTCCCTAACTATCTTTTACCGGTTGATTAGTGTGTATTAATTGCGTGGATGACGGGTGTATTCCTTAATACCAATCGTGGGGTGGCGTACGTACTTCCCCAACTCTACAAGCTCCTACTTCACTCCTATGTCGAGCCGGCTAGGAAGCTCCTAACATGGGATCACTGGAATTCGCTCATGCATTAAATACAACCATAAAAACCTAGTACGCATTGGTTCATGTTTCTTAAGACGTTCAAGCAAGTTACCGAATAGGAAGTTAGCCAGTTTTCTTAAGCCTAACATCGATAAACATTCATCCAATACAATTAATAACACACTAATAACCAATAATCAATAGTTAGGTTTCATTAGATCTAAGCAAACACAAGATAAATCTAGCCTAGCATGTTAATCAAAAGACAAGAACAAGATATAATCAAACAATACATAGACATATTGATTGATTAAACAATTACTTATCTTCAATTAAACATGGGAGATCCAAGGGTTTGAAAACCCTTAAAAATGGCAGAAATTCGTCTTAGGGTTTCTCCTCACAAAGTTGCACACCAAAAGTTGCACACTAATGACAAAAAATTGCAAAACTATATATAGAGTTTAAGGGCTGACGGCATCACGTTATAGGACTTGACGCCGTCACCTCGCCGTGTCTAGGGTTCCCGGATGGCCTTCTTGATGCCGTCCCGCTTTAGTGCTCCAAAATCCGCTCTGGCTTATCAAGGCTAGACGCCGTCTGAATCGACGCCGTCTCTCGTTAAGTTAAACCGTGATGGCCTTGATCACTTTAAAGGGTGACGCCGTCAGAAATTCATTGTAAAATTCTCTGGCTTATCATGTGTATTTTTCATGTCCACCTCTTTTGCCAAGCCATGACGCTGTCAGGAGCAATCCTTGACGCCGTCAAAGGTACTTTTCCAGCCAATTTTGAGACTTTGCCGTTTTCTTCACTTTTATGCTCCAAAAACATCCAAAATGCTTCCTTTTCCAGATTTCTTCTCCAAAGTACCTAAAATGACAAAAGGAACGATTTAGGGTAATATTTGATCAAATAAATATGATTTAGGGCTTAAATGACCCCCTAAAAGCGGTACACTTTTCGCTTCATCATGAATCCTTCCCCATCAAACATTGTAGAGATTTCTTCCGGTTCTTCTTCAGACTCATCTTCTGGAGGATGTAGAAACTATTTTCCACCGAACTATACTTCAACCTCAAGAAACAACCTTTCAAAGAAAAAGGTTGAAATAACCTCTTCTGAAGATCCTTCAACAGATGAACTTCCACCATATGTGGATGAATCATCCTCCTCTTCTGACTCATCTGATGATGACGATCTGCAAGTGCTATCAGTCTAACTAACAAGTGAGCTTGAAAAGGCTGCAGCATCAATGAGTAGGATCCCTGTGCCTGAGAAGAAGCAAGATCCAAAGCCAAGAACAGTAGTGCTGGGACTCCCTTGCAAGAAGGTGTCTGATGCCATTGGTGGCAGAGGAGTTCACAAGACTATGCCTGACGTCCAAGGGAAAGGAAAAGGGAAACTGAAGTAGTTGTTTTGTGTTAGGTTTGTGTTTGGTTTTGTTTTGTGTTTATTATGTTTCCATTAAGTCCAGGATGAAGTAAATTCTGCTTATGAATGAATGCTTATGTATTGAATGCACCATGTAATGAATAACCTTGTGTAATCCTTGTGTTGATAAACATCCACTTTTATCACTGATTCTTAATTGATATCCTCCCCTGAATATCATAATCATCTTTTTCTCATCAATCAACCATACTCTTGTGACTTATCCTGCAAAAGATTAGTCCAAAAACCACAAAAACACAAACAAGAGTATCTCATAATAATCACAAGACAATCAACAGAATAACCAACTTAGCAGTAGACAACATACATACATAGCAAAGACTAGAAACAACTTATTTGATTAATAATATCACAAATCCTCAAAAACTTTTTACAAATCATACAGAGATAAGATTTTAAAGATTGATCATACCAATACTAGCAACTAAAAATTGAAACCTACTTACATCAAAACCTTTTGTAAGTAGATCAGCAACATTATTGTCAGTATGTATTTTAACCACTTGAATTAACTTTTTCTCATAACAATCTCTAATAAAATGATGTCTTATCTCTATATGTTTTGTTTTAGAGTGAAAAACAGGATTCTTTATTATACACACTGTGCTGTTATTATCAATACAAGTTTTGGTGTTCATGAAATTGTACCCATAATCCAAGAGTTGATTCTGAATCCAGAGTACTTGTCCACAGCAACTAGAAGCAGCCACATACTCAGCTTCAGTTGTTGAATTAGCCACCACAGTCTGTTTCTTGCATTGCCATGAGATTAACCTATGTCCAAGGTATTGACATCCTCTAGTGGTTGACTTTCTATCCAAACTTGCTCTAGCATAGTCACTGTCTGAGTATGCTACCAAGTCAAATGATGAACTATTAGGATACCAAAAGCCCAATTTTGGTTGACCCTTTAGATACCTAAAAATTCTTTTGACAACATTCAAGTGTGAGACTTTTGGGGACAGTTGAAATCTGGCACAAGCACACACAGAAAACATGATGTCTGGCCTTGAAGCAGTCAGATACATCAATGAACCAATCATTGATCTATAAAGATGTACATCAACCTCTTCCCCATCTTCATCCTTGAGCAAAGGTTTGTTGTTGTCCATTGGTGTCTTAGCTGCCTTTACATCATTAAAACCAAATTTCTTTAACATATCAGCCACATACTTGTCTTGACTGATGAAGATCCCATCTGCTGTCTGCTTAACCTGAAGCCCCAGAAAGAATGTGAGTTCTCCCATAGAACTCATTTGAAATCTGTTATGCATGAGCTTCTCAAATTCTTCACAGAACACCTTGTTTGTAGACCCAAAAATGATATCATCTACATAAACCTGAACTAGTAGGATATCCTTTTTGTCTTTCTTGATGAACAAAGTTTTATCAATGGTTCCCCTTATGAATCCATTAGATAACAAAAACTTGGACAAGGTGTCATACCAAGCTCTAGGAGCTTGATGTAAACCATACAGTGCTTTCTCCACTTTATATACTCTATCTGGAAAGTCAGGATCTTCAAAACCAGGAGGTTGCATCACATAAACCTCTTCATGAATCTTTCCATACAAGAAAGCACTTTTCACATCCATTTGGTACACAGGAAAGTTCTTGAATGAGGCATAAGCCAAGAATAGTCTAATAGCCTCTATCCTTGCTACAGGAGCAAAGACCTCATCATAATCTATTCCTTCTTCCTGTGTGTACCCTTGAGCCACTAGTCTTGCTTTGTTTCTCACCACAATTCCTCTTTCATCTCTTTTGCACCTGAACACCCATTTTGTACCAATTTCCCTCTTCCCATTAGGCAAATCAACTAGTGTCCAGACTTCTTGAAGCTTGAACTGCAATAGCTCCTCTTGCATGGCTTCAACCCAACTTGAATCTTGCATAGCTTTGTGTATATTTTTGGGTTCCTCTTGTGATAAGAAACAAGCAAACTTGCAATTTTGCAAATCCTTGTGGCTATTCCTCTGATGCAATGATTGAGCAAATAAACCTTGATGGA
Source organism: Artemisia tridentata subsp. tridentata (assembly GCA_021014915.2). NCBI lineage: Eukaryota > Viridiplantae > Streptophyta > Magnoliopsida > Asterales > Asteraceae > Artemisia > Artemisia tridentata. Next base: position 298,387,518 of record CP139505.1, on the reverse strand, counting down.
GTAGATCACCCAACCCTTTTGTTTTACTTCTGGCTTGTACAGCAGATTGTACAAACCAATTATCTGCTCCTTGGGATGGTTCTTATGTATCCTTGTAGTTGGAGTAGGACTGACTTGAATAACAGACTCAATATTTTTCAAATAAGCTTCTGCTCCAAAAACATCCACAACATCATCATCTGTGTCATAGTAGATTTCCTCCAATTCAGGAAAGTCAACATCATCATTAACACTTTCATTGAAGTCAACAGCAGAATCTTTGGGCATGGCAGCAGAACCACTAGGCTTAGCAGCAGAATGAGTGATACTGCTGCTAGACTTAGCAGTAGAATGATTTGGCTTAGCAGCAGAATGGGAGATACTGCTGCTAGCTTTATTTCTTGAACTTCCATGCTTTGATGACTTTTCAACATTCTTGCTATCATTAGAAGGTTCATCATCACCTTCTGTATCATCCTTTGGTACTTCCTTATGAACAACATCATCATCAGAACTCTTTCCCTCTTTATCTGTTGGAGTGAAGAACTGATTAAACTTTCATTTCTCAATCATGACAAACTCCTTTGTAGATTCATCATCTTTAAATTGTGTCCTCACGCAATGTTATAAAAACACGTTTTTGAAACCAAAAATTTCCAATATCTTTTTACTAACTTTGAGAAGTAGCAAAATTTTCAAAAGAGATTAAGAAATCTTAAGTTCTAAAAACTCCCCGATTTTCCTTTTATTCTATTTTTGTATTTTCCTCATAATCATGTGACGGATTTGTTGACAATCATTATCTCACGATAACTTTTAGGGTCATCGAGTAGGAAACACGACTCATAAAGAAGTGACCATACGGATAAAATTCGTCGTCCCTGATTTTTCACGAGTCCCCAAACTAAGCGTAAAAACGAAATCATTGTCATTTACAAGTTAGATTGCTATCACTACTCAGAAAGCTAATTGTGGACTCTTTGTTCCCAAATTCCTATTTTCCTCTATCTATTTTATTTTTGGTGAGAAATGAATTTCTTCAAATTCTCGTTTCGATAATTTTTTAAACCGATAAAAATACCTTAGTTTAGACGCTAAGTAGTTTCCAAACCTTCCCTCGAAAACCGTTGCATACAAAAATGAGGTCCACATCAAGGTCTCTGATTTAACACGATTTTGAGGATATCCCTTTTATTTGCGACCGAAACAACTCATCTACGAGTCCAGAGACGGAAGCCTTTATTAGGACACCCCCGGAGTCGAAGTTTGGCATTTTTAACACTATTAAGCACATTAATGTATTTAGTCCTTGGCCCTTTATAACAATCACAACATCGGCTGCGAACCGGCAAGATGTGATAGTCTATTATGACCTTGGAATTTTTCCTCTGCCTTTATTAGAAGTCTACAACATCGGCTGCGAACCGGCAAGATGTAGAAAACTTTTTATGGCTTTGGATTATTATTATACATTATCATATTCATTAATTAATTGCCAAACCCCAAGTCCTACGGCTTTTATAACAATCCCAACATCGGTTGTGAGCCGGCAAGATGGAATAGTCTATTACACCGTAACACTGGCAGTACCTTGATGTGTACCCAACTTTCATAAGCAAGAATTCTCTAAGGAAGAAATAAAAACTAATTATCGCCAAAACCAAAATAGCTTTAATTATTCCTAAATTACTATTTTTGAGTGAAACAAGCTTATGGGAACAAAAAGCCACAAATAACTTCGATGAGCTCTAAAGAGATCCAACTACTCCACGTTTAGCAATCTAACTTATAAACAACTCTATCATTTCTCGTTCTTCGCAAATTTAAAATCTTAAATAATAAGATCCGCGAATGCTTAGCCTTATAATCAAGCCATGCATATATAAAGTCAAATACGGGAACTTGCAAACTCTTAAAAAGAATTCGCGTTTTCTAGCTCCTTGTGTAAAAGACTAGCACGAGCTTATAGATTATAAACGGTTAAGGGGACAAGCTAGGGCTCAACACGCCCGGTCAAGTCAGAATTTTATTCCTACTCTCACCAGCGGAAAGTCAACAAAAATGTCAAAATTTATTATATTTTTGCAAAAATTTTTAAATTTTTCTCATTTTTTTGGATTTTTTTTTTTTTTTTTTTTTTTTTTTTTTTTTTTTTTTTTTCAAATTTTGAGGAAAAACGGGGTTGCGAGAGAAAACGGCAAAAATGCAAGGCAAAAATCAAATCGAAAGATTACCCCCCCAGACTAAAACGAGACATTGTCCTCAATGTCTTAAAGGTAAGGGTTTTCCTACATAAATCTAAGGCCGTTTATGAATTATGCCAAAGATAAACGTAAAACGATAAGATTAAGGATATCGGATGAGCAACGAATGATGAAACTCGAGTGGAGAGAAGCAAACCACGAGCACGAGAGTCTTCATCAATCGGGCTAACCTGGACATACACAAACAACCACGAAACACAAGAAATGGAAGAGGAACCCTCCTCACTACACTTATTAGAGAGAAAATAGAAAGAAGATAGATGGATAAGCATGGGGTGCCTCCCACGAAGCGCTTGTTTAGTATCGAGTCGGAAAGCTTAGACTCGCCCCGAATTCATTTGTCCTTGGGGGAGCAGGTGGAAAAGAAAATCTCAATCGGACTTTCATTCAAGATGTTTGGATAAACATTGAAGTGCTCGAAAGTTCCACTCCGATGAGATAGACCCGGCTTAAAAGAATGAGAGATGCCGGGGTCAAAGATTTTGTCCTCACTCCCGAGCGAGTGAATGGAAGGACAATCTACCTTGTAGGAGAAGAAAGGTAGAAAAACTCGAACGACATATGCGAAGTCAATATAAGGGCGATCCCCAAAAGGCACTGTCACATATGTCGGAGAAAGAATATTCTTTTGATTCTCGGGATTAACAATTGAGGTCATATTTTCAAAAACATTAGAGTCTTTGACCTCATCGCTCTCTAACACTTCAACAAAAAGAGGATTAACGTTGCTAGAAAAGCAATCGTCATCAAATTCAAATAGAGTGTTAGAGAAAATCCCGGAAGTAACCTCAGAGATGTCAAGAGATTCTCCAAAAATTGGAGAATCACAATCTCTGTCAAATATCTCCTCAGACTCACTTGGGGTTGGGACAAGGTTCTCAACACTAGACTTTATGAATTCGTCCGATTCCTTTTCAGGAATAGTGCTAAGACGCTCATCCCCCATAATGAGAGAGTCCTCGGGTCTAGATTGAGAGGTTTGAGAGATGGTATCATTTAAAGGAATAGCACTCTCCTCCTCGTCGTCATCTTCGTCATCGAGCATGCAAGCCTTATTAAACAAGAAACGGTTATGTGCTGCACGTTCAATGGCGAGTAAATCTTCCATAGATTCACCATGACGATCCTCTTGTGTCTGTTTAGCAGCCCAAGCATTAAATGCATTCCTCACATCATGAAATTTTTGGAATACATTTTCGAAAGCAGAATCCAGAAGATCATTCATAATATTATGAATTTCTTGGAATGATTCTTGAGGAAATGGCTGAGGCTGCGTTTGAATCGTTTGATACTGTGGAGGTTGGTCATGATAAGAATAGTCATAATTGTCACAAGGGCCGTGCTCATAGACAAGCGGGCTCCTTGTTTGACAATCAGAGCTATAGTGAGGACCTCCACAGTACTCACAACAATATGATTGTTGTGACTGATTGGGTGAATTATATGGATAGTGGTCATAACCGAAGTTTTGATTGCATGGAACTTGCTCATAGACAAACATGTTCCCTGTTTGACAATCAAAACCCGGGTGTGGACTACCTCCACAATATTCACAAGAATATGTTTCCATCTCATGGTGTGGTGGCTGGTTGAAAAAGTCGGTTGTTTCATGGTAGGAATAAGGATTTTGGTCATAGACAAACCTGTTTCCCGATTCCACCATGCTACAGCCGGGACAATTCCCACCATTATGAGGACCTCCACAACACTCACAAAGATCATTTGGCATATTTTGGAATGATGTATCATTGAAGTTTTGATAACATGGTTCTTGCCAAAATGAATCTTGAGGAGGGTTGAAATCGTTTTGAAAATTTGGACAATTAAGTGTATTTTCGATTTCAGAATTGCAACACACGCAAAGTCCATGGGTAGACCCACATCCTTTGCAGAAGCATCGTTCACAAAGTGAATTATCCCCCAACGGATCTCCACATACAAAGCACTTATGCTGAGTGAGTGAGGATGGCTGGGGTTGTGGAGAGTGTTCGAAAATACTTTGAGAATTATCGATGGAATTAAGCTTTTTGAGGGCTAAATCACACCAATAACAAGATCCGTCAGGTGCATCATTTCCACACTTCACACACGAACACTTGGAACAACGAAAATTATCACCCACTGGACCTCTGCAACGAAAGCAGCAATAGCCCAGTGACGACATAGAAGAAAGGTATAAGAAGTTTAGAATCAAATGGATAGAGGGTAAAGGGATAAAGAATCAATAAGGGTAAGAGGGTGAGAAAAGGAATTAAACGGATAAGAGGGCACGGGAGAAAGAATCAAACGGATAAGAGGGATAAGAAGAATCTTTTTGGAATTTTTGAAAAACATTTTGAAAAACAAAAAGGAAAATAAATTTTGAAATGAAAATCTTTTTGGGTTTTTCAAAATTTTTTTTTTTTTTTTGGATTTTTGGGTAGAAAATATTTACAAGATATTTACGAAACTTCACGAGGAAGATTCTTCAAAACACGAATCGAAAAACGGAATCACGCACTCACTTCAACCTTCCCCGGCAGCGGCGCCAAAAATTGGTTTGTAACAATTTATATAGATCAAGGAGAATTGCACCGGAAATATGCAAAGCCCAGGTTCGTTTGTCCCGACGAAGATCGAATGGAATTTGTGTTCCCGGAACGTGATTCGTGTAGTGAATGAGAAAAAAAGAGTGATTGATTTTTGAATTACACTACTAATATTAAAATAACAAACAAGATAAACTAATTAAACTAAACTAATAGAACAATTAAACTAAGCATTTAACCTAAAAACAACTAATAAAAACTGCTAATAAAGCTACGAGTACAAATAATCTAAGCATACGAAATCTAAAACGAAAATTTAAATTAAAAACGGAACGCGACGTAATTTAAAAACGCGAATAAAAGTGAAATGCTAAATTCTAAGCCCTAAAATTTTGAAAATAATTTTCCTATATTAAAACTGATAAAAGAAAATTTTAAAAAAAAAGAAAAATATTTTTTTGACTTTTTGATAATTACTTATGAATTAAAAACTTTTTAAACTAATTTAAATTACCAAAAATACTGAAACTATTTTTAAAAATCTGAAAATTTTTGAGTAAATGCTTTGAGGTAAAAAGAAACTAGGAAAAATAACAGAGATGACACAGCTTATTCCAATAAGCTGTTCAACAGCTAAACAGCTTAAAAAGGTTTAAATGAAAATAAAACAAGCTAAGTTAAATTAAAAACATTTTGTAAAGACAAACTAATAAAAAGGCTTAGGGCAGTTGGTATACGTGAGGGTGTGTGGGGGTTTTGCTGAGCAAGAGGTCTGGGGTTCGAATCCCACCTCTTGCACTTTTGAACTTTTTTTTTTTCTTTTCAATTTTTATCTTTTGCAACTTACTCAAAGTAACATTGAACAAAGCATACAAAATAAACTCAAACAAACCATACTAGATCTAGACACAGCTAAATATTCAACTCAAAACACAAACAATAAACTCAAAAAAAACACAAACACAACCCTTACTGGAACAAACACAGAGAATAAACAATAATCGATCCAAATCCAATCTCAAACTAAAGCATTTACCACAAACTTCAATAAGCAACTAAAACATTAACCACTATACTACATACTCAGTAACAAGCAAACACTAACCGTACTCAGCAACAAAATAATCTTACCAAAACACGCAGTAACAAGAACAAAATAAGCAAGATCGAAGCACTAATCTAAACAATAAACATCGACATATATTAAAATTAAAAAGTAAATTACAACTAAAAAAAATAAAATTACAAATTACCTTAAAAAAAACTAGCTAAAATAAACCTTCAATTAAAATGGTCTAACCTTTTCTAAAAACATGAAAAGAGGGACAAGAAAAAAAAATGCTAATCGACTCTCGTTCTATTTATACTAAAAAAAATAAAAACCCTAGCCGAGTTGTGTTATCTTCGTGAGAGTGTTCCCTTGTGTCATCTTGTGCTTCTTTTTGAACCATTCGATCAATCTTGTTGCCCACTTCTTTCAATCTCGAACGTTGGATTTAGCTTTTGGTCCTCGGATTGCCATCGTGGAGGGGGGGGACCAACGACACGCCCATGTGAGTGCCTTGGACTGTTGTGGTGAGGTGGAGTGGGGGAATTAGCGGGCGGTGATTTAGGGGAGAAGATGAAGATAAGGTGGATTAGGGTTGTGTTTATCATCCGATTGGGATATTGACCAAAGGAAAGGGGATTTGACTAAATTTATCCCGTATTTAGTTTTTAACCAAAAATATGGGTCGGTTTTAGTTTTGTAGTGTGTGGGCCGGTGTTTGTTTATTGTGTGTGGGCCGGTGGTGGGATTAAGTGGATGGGTCGTATTTAGGGATAGTGGGTTAGCTAGTTGAGTTTTAAGGGTTATAAAGGGATTGTGGTATATAGATCCGGTTGGTATTTTAGCTAGGACAAAAATTAGACAAACACAAGGACCATAGGTGTAAATGTTGTAAACTGTGGGGACCCAATCTGCATATTTTCAAAGTTGAGCAAGGGACTAATATTGCCAACAAGAATAATCCAAGGGTCATTTTGGGATTTTCCGAGCTTGAATTTCATCCGAATAAAAAATGTCTTTTCCGGCTTCAGTTTTCGACTCTTTTCCATTCCAAGCCCGGTTTTGCCCGTATTTGCTTGAATTTGTCCATTTCTCTTGATATCCGTACCTGCACATAAACAAACACAAAAACACAAATATCTTTGGCATTTTGGTCAGTTTTTTGGTCGTTTTGGTCTTAATTTGGTCAAGAAAAGGTATGTGTTTAAGCACATACCAATGACTTTTCAACATTCTTGCTATCATTAGAAGGTTCATCATCACCTTCTGTATCATCCTTTGGTACTTCCTTATGAACAACATCATCATCAGAACTCTTTCCCTCTTTATCTGTTGGAGTGAAGAACTGATTAAACTTTCATTTCTCAATCATGACAAACTCCTTTGTAGATTCATCATCTTTAAATTGTGTACCTGCATTAGGGTTAGCTTGTGTACCTGCAGACATGTTAGTTGTTCCTGCAATCACTGGTTGATAATTCATACTCTTGGTTAGGGAATCAATATCAAACAACCATTCAGGTCCTTTTCCAGCAACACTAGGTGTCGTTTCACCAAACCTAACATGTAGGTTTTCTTCCACATGCTTTGTTCTTTGGTTAAATACCCTAAAAGCTTGGCTATTAGTTGAGTATCCAACAAAGAAACCTTTATCTGCTTTCTCATCAAACTTGCCTAGTGAATCAAGGGTATTTAGGATAGTAACAGGACACCCAAATGGTTTCAAGAAATCTATCATAGGTTTCCTACCATGCAACAATTCATAAGGGGTCTTGTTATGAGGCTTCACTACCTTACTCTTATTTTGCACATAGCAAGCAGTGTTAACTGCTTCAGCCCAAAAAGTAGTGGGTAATTGTGACTCTGAAAACATTGTCCTAGCAGCCTCAATTAATGTCCTATTTCTCCTCTCAGTCACACCATTTTGCTGAGGAGTTCTAGCCACACTAAACTGTCTTAAGATACCTTTTTCAATACAGAACTGATTCATCACATTATTCTTAAATTCAGTTCCATTGTCACATCTGATTATCTTAACTTTGTGATTAACTAGGCTTTCTACCCTTGTTATAAAAGCCTTAAGAATGCTAGATGTCTCATCTTTAGATCCTAAGAAGAAAACCCAAGTAAATCTGCTAAAATCATCAGTGACCACTAAGCAATACATCTTTTTATTCAAGCTTTTCATAAAAGTTGGACCAAACAGATCCATATGTAACATATGCAAGGGCTCAGTAATAGAGTTCACCACTTTGGACTTACAAGAAGCTCTGTGTTGCTTTCCCATCTGACAAGCAACACAGGTTTCAGGATTTTCAAAATTTTTTGAAGGTTAACCTCGAACAAGGTTGCCCTTAACCAATTTATTTATTGTTTTGAAATTCAAATGGCCCAATCTTCTATGCCAAAGTTTGGATTCATCAATTGTGGCTTTGGCAAATAGACAAGTTAAATCTCTTTTGGGAAGGATGTTCTTTATGTCCACACTGTATATGTTGTCTTTTCTAGGGACGCTAAGTTGCACTAATTTATCATCAGGCAATTTGTAGTCGGGAGATAAGACAAGACACTCAGTGTCTGTAAAAAGAACAAAATTCTTTTTGTCACACATTTGTGAGACACTAAAAAGATTAAACTTAAGTCCATTGACCAAATACACTTTTTCAAAATCCAAGGTGCCTGTTCTAATAGTACCTTTCCCAACAATTTTACCTCCTTTGGGGTCATTCCCAAAGGCAACATAGCTACCATCCAAAGCTTCAAAATTTTCCAAGTTGCTTTGGTCTCCAGTCATATGTGAAGAGCATCCACTATCAAAAATGCATTTATCCTTTAGCTCCTTTTGTAGATTGCCCTGCACAAAAAGTAAGAGAATTAGTTTCTCTTTGGGACCCAAGCCATTACTGACTTGGATCGGCCTTGTGCATCAAAGTAATCAAATTTCTTGAAGTTCATTGATGAACTGCTGTGTCTGGTTTTGGGTTTCCAGACCCAGCAAGCTGAGGACTTAACAACATAGAAATGAGTGCCCACAACAGTATCAGTAACCACTTTTGGCCTAGCAGCAGAATGAGAAGTACTGCTGCTAGCTTTAGTAGTAGAAAACTCTGTTTTCTTTGGAATGGGCCTTGATGGTGCAACAGGAGAAATAGTCCTAGAAACACCATTTCTTAACAAAATCTCCCTAGGAACCATGTTTCTTTTGGGGTGTGGGTGAGTCTTTCTAGCAAAGTTCCTATGGTTCACCCTAGTATAATGGTTCCATACAGATTTTGGAGCACTAGTTCGCTTAGGTATTGAATAATAACAATCTTCTTGCAAGTGCTCAAAGCTACCACAACTGTGACATGCCTTCTTAACCAGTTCAAAGTCACTACCTAACTTGTGTGAGATTACTTGGTGCAAATTTCTCTGGTTTCCTCTGGGCAAGTCACAAGTCTTTCTAGGATAATCTCTAGGTTTATCATCATACTCAACCACTTTCCTAGAGATTCTACTTCCTAGCACAGGTTTTACAAATTCAACATTTTTAGCTTTAATTTCAGCTGTATTAACCTGTGTGACTTTTGGTTCAACAGTCCTAAGAATTTCTTTCTTTTTAGCTTTGGGTGTTGAATCAATCTCATCATCTTCACTATCTGACACCCAATCTTCAATGATCACTGTATCAGACTTCTTTTCTACCTTAGGTGCATTTGTTCTATCAGGTTTTTCATTACTTGATTCACCTACAGGTTTGGCTTCTACCTCAGTTAAGAATGACAATTCCTTTTTGGGAGGTGCAAAAGCACTTTTGACTGGGGGTGGTATTTCAGCATATCCTAAACCACTCCCTCTTCTAAGAATTTGACTTCCAATAGATTTATTGATAAGATCAGTTTCAAACTGTTGTTTTTCAACTAGTATGACATGTTTTTCTTTACCAGCTAAAGCTTCATCCCTAACTCTTTTAGCTTCTTCAACTCTTTTATTAAGAACACTAATCTCAGCATCTTTCTTAATAATTTCTACTTCTAAATCATTAATCTTATCAACATACTCTACTTTATTTTGTTTAAGAAAGTCAAGTTTTTCTTCTACTGATTTTAGGCCATATTCATAACCTAAATTATCAAGTTTTAACTTTTCAACTTCCATTCTTAAACTCTCATTCCTAGATTTTAATTCTTCAACAGTATCTAGGCATGATTTAAAAGAACAAGATGATTCATTGGATACCTCAGAGTCTGAACCAGAGGATGAAGAAGCATAGGCCATTAGAGCAAAATTTTGTCCCTTCTTTTCTTCTTCAGCCATGAAAGCAGTATTTGGTCCATCCTCTGCATGATCACTCCAGTCAAACTCTCCTAATCTGTCACAACCCGTAATTTCAGGTCACTTTCCTAACCTCGACAAATCACCATTCATGTCCATCATTCATCATTCATTTCAGCGTAACCGGTTTGGTTTAGCTGCAAAATTTATGCATCATCAGTAGGATCATTGCATACGGACTAGTCATAGTCTGCATATCATCATATTTACATTTTCATACTATTCCACTCGTAGGTTTATCAAATTAATATTTTTGTTACATTTGACGTTTTACGTATAATTACTTTTAATTAAAACGTTAACGCGCGATCGATAAATGTGACTAACACGTCCGACAATCCCCACGATGGTCCCGATATATTTTTATACTCATTTTAACATCAAGAAAATTATAAAATTCATTTACCCGGTATTTTGCGAATTTATTTAATTTATATCGTACGTTTAATATAATTACGACGGTTTACGTAAAAACTAAACAATAATTACCCGAACACTCAATATTTGTACCCAACATATTTTTGTAATTTTTATGACTTCGTCAAGTCCCGACTAACTCCGTTAAATTTTATTTCTAGCAAACGCGGTACCCGGTTACACCTAAAACTAATTAAATTAAACACCTAAACACATGTAATCATCACAAGGTTTAATCCAAAAGAGGCCCCCCCCCCTTCTCTTCTTTGTGCGCCGGCCTCACACCCCCCAAAACACATCACAAGTTGCAACTTCACTTCACAATTAATGCACACTAATTCTTGTCTAATATATATAATTACCTACCACATTTTCACTTCATTTTTGCATAATATCTCAAGAAACTCTCTCATCTCTATATGTGTGTGTGTATATTCGGCCAAACAAGAACAAGAGGAAGAAAACAACAAACTTTCAAGATCAATCCATAATCAAGTCCATCTAGTATTCCTTTAAGGGTTTTGAAATACAAACTCAAAGGTTTCTTAAGTTTTCATCATCTTTTTATCACTAATCTTTCAAGTAAGTTGTCAAAACTCATTTTCATAATTTTACCAAGTTAATATAATGTTCATATCATTTTTATGCAAGGTCTATATGTATATGTTAGTTATACCACTCCTTTTAAATCTTTTTGCAAGTTATGAGCCCTAGAAGTGTTTTATACTTAGATCCTTGTTAGATCTACATGGATGATGATGTTTAGGACCCTTGAAACTTTAAAAAGATATATGGTAAGTTTTAGAAAGATTGGTTGTTGTTTGTGACATTTTTGGACAAGTTACTAACTAGAAAATCAAGTTTTAACAAGTATATAAAACATTCTGTCCTTAAAAGTGAAACGTGGGAAAATCAGTAGGTGTGAGATAATTTTTGGCCAAATATTTAGAAAATACATTCCGAGACGAATCCGTGGCCGAAAACGGGGATAAAAACGAGTTAATAACGAAGGAGATATGATTTTTCAAAGTTTAACGACAAAAACTAATTTTCAGAAAATAACATGCTGTTACACGACTTTCGACGGACAAACTGAGGCGTTTAACGCGACCTAGATGACCCGAGCTACTGAAAATATATTAGTACATGTTTATACGAACCCACGGATATAAAGAACGTCGAAAACGAGCTAATAACGAACAAGATACACGCGTTTAAACATCGATAATATACCTTTCATTTTGACAGCTTTTTAACTAGAAAATGTTTACGTACTAGAAACTATATTTTTCACGTAACGACTATGGAGAACCGTAATTCTTACCCGTTGGAACACGTACGATCAAAGACTTATTAACACGACTATCATATTACATTTCATGTTTCCAAAACGCCGATACTAACACGAACGTTTTATACACTTTATTACATGACTAGTTTTGACGAAACAAGTTAACATATTTATATCAAGTTTTGGAAGAACTTTACATATTAACAATAATTATTATTTTCAAAGTACGAGTGGTATAGGTTACATATACATGTACATGCACTACATTGCCTCATAATCTAAGTAGATTATGCTCATTCATGATAGGTAGCGGCTAGTGTACGCGCCTTGTTGTTCCCGTTCATCACATACTCATAGCATTGTTGTACCATCACTTGAGGTGAGTTTTCATAGCCCCGTTTTTCAATTTATTATTTCATTTCAAATCCCACGGGGGAGAATACATTGCAACCATTTTTATATGCGAGCCCTAGTATCAAATTCCTTGTACATAGATTAAGTTACCTTGTTGCCATATGAAAGTCCCCTATATCATGAACCGTTAATTTACCTGTAAGCGAGAGTGAGTGGATAGATCTATCGAGGGTGACGCCTCCATCCGTGTTGGCTTTGACCAACAACCGATAGCGGATGCATTTCATGTCTTTTTTATTAGAGTGCCTGGCAAAACACTCTGAGGGGCACCACAGATTCAGTCATAGTTTCGGGGTCATGAGCTTAAGTCTATTGTACACCATTTTTATGTGACTTATGTCATACACTTTATACTTGTGGCTATCGTATACCTTCATTTTATTAAACCTATGATCTCTCACCAACTTTATGTTGACCGTTTTTAGCAATGTATTTTCAGGTAATTAGCTAGCGTGTGGACATGCATTTGGCTATTTTGGAGTCGCGGGGTCGACTTGCATCACTTATTTTCATGCACTTATGTAATGTTTGATCTTCTATGGTTTTGTTATAAACTTGCAACATCATTTGGGACCTATGTTTTGTAAACTCTGATTTTAATTATGATCAAACGTGTATTTTCAAAACGACACTTTAGGTCGTTCAATATATCCATTGTATGAGACGCCATGAAAGTCACACCAAGGTATTCATATCCGCTGCCATTAACAGGTAAATTCAGGGTGTGACAGATTGGTACCAGAGCAATGGTTATAGCGAACTAGGCTGTCCTCATACCCTAGACTATAACTACCCCAACGGTAGCGTCTCATCATTTCATCATAAGTGCATATTTATTATTTATGAGTTTCATTACATGAGTTATTCATTTCATTTTGCATTGTTTCCCCAGAGATATGTCTTCTAACTCCCGCCCAATTATCATACTTTCCGATGTGGACATTGAGGACGCTATGTCTGCCACTATACCCATGGTTACACCTGTTCAGCCTGCACCACTTTCACCACCTTTGGCACAGGATACCGAGGCTTTCTACGAGGATGAGGTTGCTCCTACTCCTCAGATTTCACCCATTGCACCACCTCTTGTTACCCGTCCTCTGACAGACTCATCATCCCATACTTCATCAGTTCCAGCCGAACCTGTTCTTATGTTTCCTCGTCGCAAGACGATCATTGGTGCTCGTAAGAGCGTACGTCGTGTTACCACTACATTCAGGACACCAACCATTCCTACACTACCACCATCATCAGATTTACCCACTACTACACCTGCTACTACTCCTTCACCTGCTTTATCTTTGCCGCCTAAAAAGCGTGCAAGATGCACTACCCCAGCCTTACCCACTACTCAGATTTCAGATTTACCACCACCTGCACATTACCACATTGGAGAGAGCTCGCGGGCTGCTGCTGCGAGGTTACCCACTGCTCTTACCTTGGATGCCCAGCTGACTGATCAGCAGGGGCAGTTAGCTAGATTGAGTTACCGAGTAGATGAGATCCTTGCGCCTCGACTAGATGTGGTTGAGGAGGATGTGGAGGATTTGGTTCAGGGTAGAGTTTCTATTGATGTGTCTTATCATGGACTGGAGACACGTCAGCTAGCGCATCAGGAGTTGATAGACCAGTTGAGGGATGAGTTACCCGAGATTCGGGACAGAGCCGAGCAGACTCAGGAGGAGCTACGCCGCCAGGCTATTGAGTTGGCATCAGTTAGAGCTGCTTTGACTGCATCACAGAGCAGAGAGACCGATCTTCAGTTGCGAGTGGAGCAGCTGGAGAAGGTTGCTATTTCCATGGCCAAAGTGGTCAAAACTTGGAGGCGTGGACCAGGTGGACCAGGTGGAGCACCAGGGAGTGCTTAGTGTTAGACTTTATCATGTAGCTTGTACTGTTATTATCCTAGTCCCGGGGTGTGGGACATAGTTATGAACTTGTTGTCTTTTGGTTGTAGTACAAACAAATGTATCAAGTATGACTCTACTATGTAGGATTTGGTTGTGCTATTATGATATCGGTCCACGTAGGCCGAAATTTTCATGTATGATATTCATGTGTTGTGATTATTCTATGAAATTTCATGTTGTGGTTGTTCTCATCGTGATTTCATTGTATTTATACATGTCGTGGTTGTATTTATACATGTTGTGTTTATATTTATGCTCGTTGTGGAAATATATATACAGGTTGTGGTTGTATATATTTTGTGCGATAATCATTTCTAGTATGATTGTTGTTGATGTATTCTGTTGTGATGTACCAGAATTATGGCACCTAGGAAAACAAGATCCAAGGCTGCTGCAACGGCTACCCCAGATATGACTCAAGCTGCTATTAGGAAGCTCGTTAGAGACAGTATAGCCGAAGCCCTAGAGATTGAAAGAGCCGCAGTTGCCGCAAGAGCTGCCGAAGATGCTTCTCGGATTGAGACATCGGGAGAAGCTAGCAACGGGACTAATGGAAAGAAATGTACGTACAAGGATTTCAAGAGTGGAGATCCTACTTTGTATAAGGGTACTGAAGGGGCTACTGCCATGGTTCGATGGTTCAAACATACTGAATCCGTGTTTATCTTATGCAACTGTCCGGATGATTCCAAGGTTAAGTTTGCCGTGAGTACACTCCGTGATCAAGCCTTATCATGGTGGAACTCTTACGCGAAGCCCATAGGGATGGAGAATGCTTACAAGATCACGTGGGATGAATTCAAGAAGCTAGTGACTAAGAAGTTTTGCCCACGAACTGAAGTGAAGAAGCTAGAGGTAGAGTTTTATGATCTGGTAACCGTGGGGAATGATATCGAGACTTATATTAGGAGGTACCAAGAGTTAGCCGCTCTATGCCCATCTATGGTGCCTGATAATGAAAAGTTGGTTGAGAATTTCATTGGTGGCTTGCCCGAAAACATCCGTGGTGATGTGATTTCTTTTGATCCGCAAACTCTTGATGAGGCAATCAGGATGTCTCAAAAGCTCATAGCTCAAGTTCTGAAGAAAGTGACACCCGCCAACAACAACAACAACAACAATAACACCAACCGAAACCGCAACAACAACAATAACACCAACAATTACCGGAACAACAACAACTACTCCAATAACCGAAACAACACCAACCATAACAACAACAACAAAAGGAAATGGGATAACAACCAAGGTAACAACGCCAACCAACCACCACCCAAGAGGCAAGAGACTGCAAAAGCCTATGCTGCAGGTCCGACAGAAAAGAAAGGTTACTCCGGTACTTTACCAAAGTGTAACAAGTGCCAAACACATCATAACCCGGGAGATTGCCCTAGGCCTTGTCAAAATTGTGGGAAAGTTGGTCATCAAGCTAATGGATGTAGGTCTGCTCCTGGGGGAAACAATCATAATCCACCGCCAACGTGTTATGGTTGTGGAGAAGTGGGACACTTTAGGAACAATTGCCCGAAGGTAAGGAATCAAGGCGGAATAGCTCGAGGGAGAGCTTACGTCATGGGTGGAGATGATGTCCGCGAAGACCCGAAGGTTGTCACGGGTACGTTCCTTGTCAATAATCGTTATGCTTCTATTTTATTTGATTCGGGAGCCGATAGAAGTTTCGTTTCACTTACGTTTGCACCTTTACTCAATATTACACCAACCGCACTAGACATTTCATTTCAAGTTGAACTAGCTAATGGGTCTTTAGTTAGCACAAATACAGTTCTCCGTAATTGCACCATCAATTTCCTTAATCATCCATTCAACATAGATCTTATGCCTGTAGAACTTGGTAGTTTTGACATTGTCATCGGCATGGATTGGTTGTCCCGTCACCGTGCAAAAATTATTTGTGATGAGAAGGTTGTTCATCTTCCTTATGATGGGGAGACATTAGTTGTTCGTGGAGAGCGAAGCGGGACTAGACTTAGTATCATATCATGCATCAAGACCGCAAAGTACATCAAGAAGGGTTGCTATGCATTTTTGGCTCACATTACTGAGAAGAAGTCGGATGAGAAACGACTTGGAGATGTGCCAATTGTTAAGGACTTTCCCGAGGTTTTTCCGGAAGAATTACCTGGACTACCACCTACGCGTCAAGTTGAGTTTCAGATCGACTTAGTGCCAGGAGCCGCACCTGTTGCAAGAGCACCGTATCGTTTAGCGCCTTCCGAAATGCAAGAGTTGTCGAACCAATTACAAGAATTACTGGACAAGGGATTCATTAGACCGAGTTCCTCGCCTTGGGGAGCACCGGTTTTGTTTGTGAAGAAGAAAGATGGATCTTTCAGGATGTGCATTGACTACCGAGAACTGAACAAGTTGACGGTGAAGAATCGTTATCCACTCCCTAGGATTGACGATTTGTTCGACCAGTTGCAAGGTTCTAGTCATTACTCCAAGATTGATTTGAGATCCGGTTACCATCAGCTTAGAGTTCGGGAGGAGGATATCCCGAAGACCGCCTTTAGAACACGTTATGGACACTATGAGTTTCAAGTGATGCCGTTCGGATTAACTAACGCACCTGCGGTATTCATGGACCTCATGAATAGGGTGTGTAAGCCGTATCTTGATAAGTTTGTGATTGTATTCATCGACGACATCTTAATTTATTCCAAGAGTAAGCAAGAGCATGAAGAACACCTCAGAACGATTCTAGAACTGCTCAAGAAGGAGCAATTGTATGCCAAATTTTCTAAGTGTGATTTTTGGATACGAAAGGTTCAATTTCTTGGTCATGTCATTGATAGCCAAGGACTACAAGTTGATCCAGCAAAGATTGAGGCAGTTAAAGATTGGGCTACGCCCAAGTCTCCGACAGAAATTCGCCAATTTTTAGGACTTGCCGGATATTACAGGAGGTTCATTGAAGGGTTTTCTAAGATAGCCAAGCCGCTGACCAAGTTGACACAGAAGAATCAGAAGTACGAATGGGGAGATAAGCAAGAGTCCGCATTTCAGTTGTTGAAACAGAAGCTTTGTAGCGCGCCGATTTTAGCACTACCAGAAGGAATTGAAAATTTTGTGGTATATTGCGATGCATCACACAAAGGGCTTGGAGCCGTGTTAATGCAGAACGAGAAAGTGATTGCTTATGCGTCACGTTAGCTTAAGAAACACGAGAAGAATTACACTACACACGATTTGGAATTGGGTGCTGTAGTTTTCGCACTCAAGATTTGGAGGCACTATCTTTATGGCACCAAGTGTGTGGTATATACCGATCACAAGAGCTTACAGCATATACTTGATCAGAAGGAACTCAATATGAGGCAACGTCGTTGGCTAGAGTTGCTTAGTGACTACGATTGTGAGATCCAATATCACCCGGGAAAAGCTAATGTTGTAGCTGACGCACTTAACAGGAAAGAACGACCCAAACCTTTGAGGGTCAGGTCATTGGGAATGACAATTATTTCACCTTTACCATCAAAGATCTTAGAGGCTCAGATTGAAGCACTCAAAGAAGAAAACCGACCACACGAGAAGATTTACGGTATGCCCGAGAACAAGAATGGTTTTGTAAAGAGGTCCGATGGAGTGTTATGCTTCAAGGACAGAAGTTGGATACCCCTTTATGGTGGAGTACGAGAGTTGATTATGCACGAGTCGCACAAGTCGAAGTACTCTATTCATCCAGGTTCTGATAAGATGTATCAGGATCTCAAGCAACTTTATTGGTGGCCCGATATGAAAGCAAAGATAGCGAGGTATGTTAGCAAATGTCTTACGTGTGCTAAAGTGAAAGCCGAGAATCAGAAACCGTCAGGGTTACTTCAACAGCCAGAGATTCCTCAATGGAAATGGGAGCGTATTACAATGGACTTTGTTACTAAACTTCCTAAGACTTCGGGTGGATTCGACGCTATTTGGGTCATAGTAGATCGTCTCACCAAATCAGCCCATTTCATACCGATTAGAGAGACTTATTCCATGGACCAACTCGCTAGACTTTATGTCAAGGAAATAGTCTCAAAGCACGGTGCACCAGTTTCCATCATTTCCGACAGAGATAGTCGTTTTACTTCAAATTTCTGGAAGTCACTACAAAATGCATTCAACACCAAATTAGACATGAGCACTGCCTATCATCCTCAGACTGATGGTCAGAGTGAAAGAACGATTCAGACGCTAGAAGACATGCTTAGAGCGTGTGTGATTGATTTCGGAAATGGTTGGGCTAACCATTTGCCATTGATCGAATTTTCTTACAACAACAGCTACCATTCGAGCATCAAAGCCGCACCATTTGAGGCACTTTATGGTCGTAAGTGTCGTTCACCGGTCTGTTGGGCCGAAGTCGGTGATGTACAATGTACTGGACCAGAGATGGTACGAGATACAACCGAGAAGATTGTTAAAATTCGAGAAAGGCTCGAAACAGCTAGAAGTCGACAGAAAAGCTATGCAGATGTTCGACGCAAACCATTGGAATTTCAAGTTGGAGATAAAGTCATGTTGAAGGTTTCGCCTTGGAAGGGCGTGATCCGATTTGGAAAACGCGGGAAGCTGAACCCGAGATACATTGGGCCATTCAAGATTCTGGAAAAGATTGGTCCGGTAGCCTACAAACTTGAACTTCCGCCAGAGCTCAGCAACGTTCATAACACGTTTCATGTTTCAAACCTCAAGAAGTGTCTTTCCGACGAGTCGTCCGTTATTCCACTTGAGGAAATTCAACTAGATGACAAGCTTAATTTTGTGGAAGAACCTGTAGAAATCATGGACCGTGAGGTCAAGCAATTGAAGCAGAGTCGAATTCCTATCGTGAAGGTCCGCTGGAATTCTCGAAGAGGACCCGAGTTTACTTGGGAACGAGAAGACCAAATGCTACGCAAGTATCCACACCTTTTTCCTGAACCTGCTTCTGAAACCAACAACAATTGAATTCAGGGACTGAATTCCCTTTTGGAGGGGCGACTGTCACAACCCGTAATTTCAGGTCACTTTCCTAACCTCGACAAATCACCATTCATGTCCATCATTCATCATTCATTTCAGCGTAACCGGTTTGGTTTAGCTGCAAAATTTATGCATCATCAGTAGGATCATTGCATACGGACTAGTCATAGTCTGCATATCATCATATTTACATTTTCATACTATTCCACTCGTAGGTTTATCAAATTAATATTTTTGTTACATTTGACGTTTTACGTATAATTACTTTTAATTAAAACGTTAACGCGCGATCGATAAATGTGACTAACACGTCCGACAATCCCCACGATGGTCCCGATATATTTTTATACTCATTTTAACATCAAGAAAATTATAAAATTCATTTACCCGGTATTTTGCGAATTTATTTAATTTATATCGTACGTTTAATATAATTACGACGGTTTACGTAAAAACTAAACAATAATTACCCGAACACTCAATATTTGTACCCAACATATTTTTGTAATTTTTATGACTTCGTCAAGTCCCGACTAACTCCGTTAAATTTTATTTCTAGCAAACGCGGTACCCGGTTACACCTAAAACTAATTAAATTAAACACCTAAACACATGTAATCATCACAAGGTTTAATCCAAAAGAGGCCCCCCCCCCCCTTCTCTTCTTTGTGCGCCGGCCTCACACACCCCCAAAACACATCACAAGTTGCAACTTCACTTCACAATTAATGCACACTAATTCTTGTCTAATATATATAATTACCTACCACATTTTCACTTCATTTTTGCATAATATCTCAAGAAACTCTCTCATCTCTATATGTGTGTGTGTATATTCGGCCAAACAAGAACAAGAGGAAGAAAACAACAAACTTTCAAGATCAATCCATAATCAAGTCCATCTAGTATTCCTTTAAGGGTTTTGAAATACAAACTCAAAGGTTTCTTAAGTTTTCATCATCTTTTTATCACTAATCTTTCAAGTAAGTTGTCAAAACTCATTTTCATAATTTTACCAAGTTAATATAATGTTCATATCATTTTTATGCAAGGTCTATATGTATATGTTAGTTATACCACTCCTTTTAAATCTTTTTGCAAGTTATGAGCCCTAGAAGTGTTTTATACTTAGATCCTTGTTAGATCTACATGGATGATGATGTTTAGGACCCTTGACACTTTAAAAAGATATATGGTAAGTTTTAGAAAGATTGGTTGTTGTTTGTGACATTTTTGGACAAGTTACTAACTAGAAAATCAAGTTTTAACAAGTATATAAAACATTCTGTCCTTAAAAGTGAAACGTGGGAAAATCAGTAGGTGTGAGATAATTTTTGGCCAAATATTTAGAAAATACATTCCGAGACGAATCCGTGGCCGAAAACGGGGATAAAAACGAGTTAATAACGAAGGAGATATGATTTTTCAAAGTTTAACGACAAAAACTAATTTTCAGAAAATAACATGCTGTTACACGACTTTCGACGGACAAACTGAGGCGTTTAACGCGACCTAGATGACCCGAGCTACTGAAAATATATTAGTACATGTTTATACGAACCCACGGATATAAAGAACGTCGAAAACGAGCTAATAACGAACAAGATACACGCGTTTAAACATCGATAATATACCTTTCATTTTGACAGTTTTTTAACTAGAAAGTGTTTACGTACTAGAAACTATATTTTTCACGTAACGACTATGGAGAACCGTAATTCTTACCCGTTGGAACACGTACGATCAAAGACTTATTAACACGACTATCATATTACATTTCATGTTTCCAAAACGCCGATACTAACACGAACGTTTTATACACTTTATTACATGACTAGTTTTGACGAAACAAGTTAACATATTTATATCAAGTTTTGGAAGAACTTTACATATTAACAATAATTATTATTTTCAAAGTACGAGTGGTATAGGTTACATATACATGTACATGCACTACATTGCCTCATAATCTAAGTAGATTATGCTCATTCATGATAGGTAGCGGCTAGTGTACGCGCCTTGTTGTTCCCGTTCATCACATACTCATAGCATTGTTGTACCATCACTTGAGGTGAGTTTTCATAGCCCCGTTTTTCAATTTATTATTTCATTTCAAATCCCACGGGGGAGAATACATTGCAACCATTTTTATATGCGAGCCCTAGTATCAAATTCCTTGTACATAGATTAAGTTACCTTGTTGCCATATGAAAGTCCCCTATATCATGAACCGTTAATTTACCTGTAAGCGAGAGTGAGTGGATAGATCTATCGAGGGTGACGCCTCCATCCGTGTTGGCTTTGACCAACAACCGATAGCGGATGCATTTCATGTCTTTTTTATTAGAGTGCCTGGCAAAACACTCTGAGGGGCACCACAGATTCAGTCATAGTTTCGGGGTCATGAGCTTAAGTCTATTGTACACCATTTTTATGTGACTTATGTCATACACTTTATACTTGTGGCTATCGTATACCTTCATTTTATTAAACCTATGATCTCTCACCAACTTTATGTTGACCATTTTTAGCAATGTATTTTCAGGTAATTAGCTAGCGTGTGGACATGCATTTGGCTATTTTGGAGTCGCGGGGTCGACTTGCATCACTTATTTTCATGCACTTATGTAATGTTTGATCTTCTATGGTTTTGTTATAAACTTGCAACATCATTTGGGACCTATGTTTTGTAAACTCTGATTTTAATTATGATCAAACGTGTATTTTCAAAACGACACTTTAGGTCGTTCAATATATCCATTGTATGAGACGCCATGAAAGTCACACCAAGGTATTCATATCCGCTGCCATTAACAGGTAAATTCAGGGTGTGACATAATCCATCACAAGACACCATAGCAGTAGTGGGCTTTGCTTGTTCGATAGGAATCAGCCTTTTGTTTTCCTTGTTCTTCTTTGGTGCTCTACACTCCCTGGCAAAGTGACCCTTTCTCTGGCAATTGTAGCACTCCATCTTTGATTTATCAAACCCTACATTGGTTTGACCTTTGTACCTGAGTTCTCTACCAGTCTTCCTCAAAAACCTCCTAGCTCTCATAGTTAGCATTGCAAACTGCCATTTCAGATCAATCTCCTCAAGGACATCTTCATCAATTTGATCCAAATCTTGATCAGTAATAGAAGTACTTGTGGGACCTCTGGTAAGATCAGCCAAAAATGCACAAATAGCACCATCACTGATGTTATCACTATTTTTACTAGCAGTAGGACCAGCAGCAGAAACCATGTGAACAGCAGCAGAATGATCTTCTTGAGAACTACTAGTTCCTTTGTTGTTTGAAGACACAAAGGCTAAGTTGTTTGCACTATAAGATGAACTAGAAGCTCCCTTGACTTCAGATTCATACACTTTTAAATTGTTGTACAAATCATCCAAACTCATATTTTCAAAGTCAGTCTTATTCCTCCAGACCACTGTATGAGTATTCCATTCAGATGGTAAGCTCCTCAGAAACTTGAGATTGATGTCTTCTTGAAGCAATGAGACCTTCATAAGTTGTAATTGACTCACCAACCTCTGAAGCCTATCATAGGTAGCATCAATGTTTTCTGAACTTAAAGCAGTAAACGTTTCAAATTGATGCTTGAGCAGATTCTTCCTAGACTTTTTGGTGGCCTCATTCCCACCAAATCTGAGTTCAACTGCATCCATCAACTCTTTAGCAGACTGAGTGTTACCAAAACTCAATTGATATTCATTCGGGATACCCATCAACAGCATATTGTGAGTTTTGATTTCCAGCTTCCTTTGTTCCTTTTCCTCATTAGTTTTAATGGGTATAGGTCTCCCATCAGCACCCTTAACAGGAAGAGTGTCTCCATTCTGAATGACTTCCCACATGGAGAAATCAAACATCTTCATGTATTGCTCAATTCTCATCTTCCAGAGTTCATATTCACCAGCCTTCAACATTGGTACCTTTGAAGCAGTCACCATATGAGTAGTATCGGAATCCATTGTTTATCAAGATAATGAACAGATCTGATTATACGAAATTCTTCTTGATAGCAGTCTCTAGATCACAAGCTCTGATACCACTTGTTGATCCCAGTTGAGCTTAACGATCTTGTTAATTACTTTAGATATAAACCTAAAGCAATAGGTATAGAAACTGCTTTTGAATGATCTATTAATTACTATGTGGAAACTAGTAATTAATCTTAAGAAGAATTAACAATAACACACAGCAATTCTCTTAACCTTCACCTCAATATATTAATATACGGTTACTCAAAAGTAACAGGGTTACAACGAACCTTAAAGTGAATACAAGACAATACGTATGCTAAACAATCGACATCTAACCCTAACCCTAGATCCTCCTTTTATACACATAAGGAGTCCTAGTCGGTTACAAAAACTTTCTATACAAGAATAATATCTATTCGTATCTTTACCATAAACAAACTATACATATCTAATAAACAGCGTAATCAAAAATCCAGCAGCAGAATCATCTTAGGCTAGCAGCAGTTTGACACTTAGCTTATTTCATCATTCATCAGATATCATCAGCAGCAGAATGAATATACTAGCAACAGAATGATTATGCCTAGCAGCAGAATCATACTTAGTATATTTCCATTAGAATCATGAGCAGCAGAATAAAACACTTAGCAGTAGCATCTTCAAAGTAGCAGCAGAATTCTTTAAACCCAACAATATGTGAAGTCAAAGTACATAGATCTATGGCATATAATTGTAGAGGGTGTTTACAAACCCATAAGTAATAATATTTTAGGTGTTCGGGATGAAGGTGCTTCTCTTACTCGTCACATTGATGAGCAAAAGAAGTTGATTGCCAAAAATAACGAAGCCAAAATGATGCTTTATAATGCTTTACCTAAGAAAGAATATGAAAGAGTTTTTATGTGTAAAACGCCTAAGGATATTTGGCAATCATTGATTATCACTCATCAAGGGAATTCACAAGTCAAAGATAACAAAATTGATCTTCTTGTTCAACAATATGAACAATTTATTATCTCTGAAGATGAGACCATTGATAGTGCTTTCTCTAGGTTCAATACTATTATTACATCTCTTAAAGCACTTGACGAATCCTTTTCTAGTAAGAACTTTGTCAGGAAATTTCTTAGAGCACTTCATCCGAAGTGGAAAGCAAAGGTGACAGCTATTGAAGAATCCAAGGATCTCTCAAGCATGACACTGGACGAGCTCATCGGAAATCTCAAGGTTCACGAGATGTTGATGGAAAAAGATTCAGAAATAGTTAAAGGCAAGAAGGAGAAGATGAAGTCCATTGCCTTAAAAGCTAGGGTGGAGTCTAGTGATGATGAAGAGTCTAGCTCAGATAGCGAAGACGAAGAGTATGCCATGGCTGTTAGAGATTTCAAGAAATTCTTCAGGAGACGAGGCAAGTTCGTAAGACAACCTCGTGAAGAAAAGAAATCCTTCCGGAAATACCGTGATGATAGGAACGGAAAAGTAGATAGAAAATGTTTTAGGTGCGGAGATTCCGGTCAGCTAATAGGGGAATGTCCAAAGCCTCCAAAGAACAAGTTCCAAAGAGCATTTGTTAGTGGAACTTGGAGTGATAGTGAAGATGATGACGACGAGCCTAAGAATGACGAAGTTGCTCTTATGGCTAATGACTCTAACGAGGTACTATTTGACTCATCCTACTCTTCTATTGATGATGACACAGTAAAAATAGAATATAACAAACTGTGTGAAATTACCCTTAAAATCATAAACAAAAATAAGTTCTTAAAAACCAAAAAGAATTCTTGGAAAACGAAGTATATTGGTTAAAAGAAAAAGCCTTAAGATTAGAAAAGGGTAAAGATGCTAAGGAAACATTTTTCTCATGTCAAGAACTTAAACTAGAAATAGAAACACTTAAGTCCACACAGGAAAAACTTATCAAACTAAATTCTAAATTTAAAAGGTTTGATAAACACATTAATTGTATGGATGATACAATGAAAGATCAAAAGTTTCAGCTTGATAAGACCAAGCTACATTTTATGAAACTAAGAAACTTAAGTAACTTTGAAAAACAAACAGTGAAAGAAAAAGAAACTGTTTCAACAACTTATGACAACCACGGATCTGGCGGATCCAAAACTTTGGTTCCGCCAGTTGTGCCAAAAGGCTCCACGGAAACAGTTGATGAACAGAAGGTTCTTAAATCGGATCGTACTGAATTTGTTAAGGTCACTAGAAAACCTAGCACTAGTACAACCATTAACAAACAAAAACCATAAGTTTCTATAGGAAAAGGTCAAGTTAATAATGAGTTTAGGATTAAAACGGTTCAACAGAAGCCTAAAACTAGTTTTCCCAAACACCCCTTTCCAAGGAGTAACTTCAACTCACAGAATCATTATCAAAGTAAATGGAACCAAAACATGTCTAAGAATTTTCAAGGTCCCAACTACATGCCATGGAACACTTGTACACCATTTCCGTACATGAACCATGATAATGTTATGTTTAACCCAAACGGACCCATGAGATATTAGGGACCAAACGCTTGAGTTTTTCTTGATCTTAGGTGTGCTTAAAGGTTGAGTTAGAAACTGACGAGTAGATCAAAGATAGTGGATGTTCTAGACATATGACTGGAAACAAAAGCCTTTTCTAAACCTACCAAATATACGACGGAGGTAATGTCACATTCGGTAGCAAGCTTAAAAGTAAAATCATCGGAAAAGGTACGATTTCTCATGACTCTCTCACTATCGATGACGTTGCTCATGTAGACAACTTAGGATTTAACTTACTTAGTATTAGTCAATTATGCCGCAAAAAGTATAACGTCCTTTTTAGTGAAAATGGAAGTAAAATACTTAAGGATGGCATAACCGTAGGAAAAGGTGTTTTGAAGAATAACGTTTACGTTATGAAATTAGACAAAACACCTAAAGACAAACTTTGTCTCACCTCTCTGGACGAAAACTCAACACTATGGCTTCGACGCTTAGGTCACGCCAATATGAGGTTAATTCAATCCTTATTATCTAAGGAACTCGTTAGGGACCTGCCCAAGTTGAAATATAACCAACACTTTTGTGATGCTTGCAAAATAGGAAAATAAGTTCATAATAGCCATAAGGATAAAAACATGGTGTCTACATCTAGGTGTCTAGAATTGTTACATATGGATTTGTTTGGTCCATCCGCCATACAAAGTTACGGGGGAAACTTCTATACTTTGGTAATAGTAGATGATTACTCTAGGTATACATGGACTAAGTTTTTGAAAACTAAAAATGAAGCGTTTGATAAATTTGAAATCTTAAGTAAGAAAATTCAAAATCAAATAGGAAGTAACATAGTGTCAATAAGAACTGACCATGGTCGTGAATTTGAAAATGAAACCCAATTTGGAGCTTTTTGTGATGCTAATGGCATAACACATAATTTCTCAGCTCCTCGAACTCCTCAATCTAACGGTGTAGTAGAACGCAAAAATAGGACAATTCATGAAATGAGTAAAACTATGTTAAATGAACAAAATATACCTCAAAAGTTTTGGTGTCACGCTGTAGATACATCCACACATATCCTAAACTGAGTTCTAATTAGACCATTCTTGAAAAAGACTCCATATGAGTTATACAGAGGCAAAAAGCCTACTTTAGGATATTTTAGAGTATTTGGAAGCAAGTGCTTCAATTTAAACACAAAGGAATATCTCACCAAGTTCGACCCAAAGTCGTATGAAGGTGTATTTCTAGGATATTCACAAAATAGCAAAGCATATATAGTTTTGAACAAGAAACCTCAAGAGTCGAGGAATCATTGAACGTAACATTCGATGAAAGTCCACTTCCCTCTAAGACATCACCTTTGGCAGATGATGACTTAGTTAAAAGTCAAATGGTTGAAAATCAGGAAAATATTTAAAGTGACAAAGATGATGAACCGGTAAAAAGAGAAATAGTTAATATCAAAGAAACCAAAAGTCATCCATTAGAAAACGTCATAGGAAAAATCAAATGAAAGAACACTAAGGTCTAAAGCTCAAAACGAAAGTAATTTCTTTTGTTTTGTTTCAACAATTGAACCTAAAAATGTTAATGAAGCCATAAAAGATGAATCTTGGGTCATTGCGATGCAAGAGGAATTAAATCAATTTGCTAGGAATGACGTTTGGACATTAGTCCCACAACCTAAAAATCAAACCATATTAGGTACAAAATGGGTTTTTAGAAACAAAATGGATGAAAATGGCGTAGTATCTAGAAACAAAGCTAGGCTAGTAGCACAAGGCTACAATAAACAAGAAGGTATAGATTACGATGAAACATTTGCAACCGTCGCTAGACTTGAGTCAATTAGGATACTACTTGCATATGCATGTGCACATGACTTTAAACTATTTCAAATGGATGTCAAAAGTGCATTTATAAATGGTTTTATAAATGAGAAAGTGTATGTAGCACAACCTCCCGGCTTTGCCAATTTTGAAAAACCTAATCATGTTTATAAACTTAAGAAAGCATTGTACGGACTTAAACAAGCACCAAAAGCTTGGTATGATCGACTTAAGACTTTCCTAGTTGACCATAAGTATACCATGGGCCTAGTAGACAATACTCTTTTCACCAAGAAAAAGGGATCACATATTATCATAGTCCAGATATATGTGGATGACATTATATTCGGTTCAACTTGTCAAGAGTTATGAGATGAATTCTCAAAAATCATGCATGATGAGTTAGAAATGAGTATGATGGGGGAACTAAACTTTTTCTTAGGTCTCCAAATCAAACAATTAGAAGATGGGATATTCTTCAACCAATCTAAGTATATCAAGGATAAGCTTAAGAAATTTGGTCTTGAAGATTCAAAACCTATTAAAACACCAATGTCCTCGGAAACTAAACTCACTAAGGATGAAGAAAGTGAATCCGTAGATAGCACTAAATATAGGGGAATGATTGGTAGTTTACTTTACCTAACGGCTAGTAGACCAGACATTATGTTTAGTGTTTGTCTATGTGCATGCTTTCAAGAAGATCCCAAAATATCCCATCTTGAAGCCGTTAAATGGATCTTTAGGTACATAAAAGGCACTAAACATTTAGGATTATGGTATCCCAAAGGAACGGGAATGGAAACCATAGTGTATACCGACTCAGAACATGCCGGTGATTATGTTGATAGAAAAAGTACTAGCGGTATTTGTACTTTCATAGGACATTGTCTCACCTCATGGTTTGCTCAGAAACAAACAACCCTCGCAATATCAACAACTGAAGCCGAGTACGTGTTAGCAGGAAAAGCTTGCCAACAAGCACTGTGGATGAAACAAGCTCTCGTCGACTATGGAATTGAACTCAACGACATTCCCATTCTTTGCGACAACAAAGGAGCTATCGATCTCAGCAAAAATACAGTTCAACACGCTAGAACCAAACACATAGAAATACGACACCACTTCCTATGCGACAATATTCAGAAGGGAAATATCTCAATTGAGAAAGTATCCTCAGAGGACAACATTGCCGACATCCTCACAAAACCCCTTAAGAGAGAACGTTTCAACTATCTTAGACCAGTTTTAGGATTAATGGAACCTAGTGAGTAGATAAAACGTTAGCTCAAACCTTAGATTAACCAAACACGGCAATAACCCAATTTTGTGTTCGGATCCTGCGGATCTAAACGACAACAAGGGCGGATCCCTTGTTTTGGATCCGCCGGATCCACGGCCTACTGAACCAATTTTTAGTCTATTAAAATAAACACCCTTTACTGTACATCACATTCCCCAAAAACATTCACCTCACTGGAATTCGACCCTTATCACACCAAACTCAGAAATTAGGTCATTCTTCACCACAAATTTGTGCTTAAATCATTTCTGTAAGTATTGTAATCATATCTAATTTCTAATCTGAGTCTAAGATTTCTATTTCTTGCACAAAAATCAAAACTTGGGGTTTATGCATATTTTTTGGAAAATCATGAAACTTACTTACAGAATTGCATCACAAACTATGTTTTCCTTAGTTAGGAATTGCATCTTGTTGTACATAATCATAATTTATCAAAAACCCCATGAGAAATTTTTATCAAAATCTTCTCACAACTAGGAAAAACGGTTTTTGAACATTGTTCATACAAATACAAAAACGTTATGTTTTTACACATCACTTGCATAATGTCTCTTGAATGCTAAAGGGAATACATAACTAATATGTATTTTCGTGTACATTCAATCGAAGCTACATTGAAGTAGGAGCATTTGGGTTATCTCTCGTTTTCATCATAAAACTCGCATAAACAAAATTTTCATGCATAAAAAAGTGTCGAGATAACCGTACCTTCACATAGTCCCCATATAGGCACACACTGGAAATATATATATACATATATATATATATATATATATATATATATATATATATATATATATATATATATATATATATATATATATATATATATATACGTATTTTCGATAGTCTTAACTAAACTATGCATTCTTCATTTCTAGGATAATCATGCCTCCCGCGACAAATTATGACCATAAGCTCGCCCTCAAGTACCTACCTCAACACCACAAAACCAAAGGACTCACCGAAGATCAAGCCAAAATCTGTAAGGCATTAGAAAAATGTTATGTTCATGAAGGTAGAACTGTAGACACGTCATTTTTAGAAGAAACCAATATCCGTGAACAATTAGCCTCTATCCAATTTGATAGTCTTCTCGACATAGATGAACCCATTATTCCTAGGTTTATACTTGAATTCTATGCTACTGTAAGTCTTAGCACAGACGACTTTGGATTCATGAACGTTCATTTCAAAGTAAACCAAAACCAATTCACCTTTACTTTAAACCAATTTGGAGAAGTTTTAGGTATTCCAAGTCAAGGAACTTGCTTTTATTCGGACAAATGGTCATTGTCCATCCTAGATTCAAACCTTGATCGTATCCATCCATACGACACACCCCTAACTTCCAAAAAAACTATCCGTGAACATCTCTTCAATCCTATAAACAACCAAACTAGGACAAGCAGGGGTAAACAAGTAGATCGAGATCCATTATCCATGGAGCTTAATGAGCTTAAGCCTCAATTTAAGAAGTTGGAAGAAGTTCTTAGAGCCAACGTCATTAGCACTGTAGGAAATAGGGACCACGTCAATGCATGCCTTTGCTATATGATCTATTGTGTGTCTACTCACCAACAATTCGACTTAGCCTACTACATTGCCAAATGAATGGCAGATATTCCAGTCCTAGGTACCACAACCATGCCATAGAGGATGCTTCTTACCCATCTGTTTAAAGCCTCTATTCCTATTCCCCGAAACGCTAGTGGCTTCCTTCCTGACTAAACCAAAATTCCACACACCTTTGTTCCTCTCAGTGATCATAGGGTAACCATAGCAAGAGGAAAACGTGCTCATCCTCCTACCTCATCATCATCAGCTAGTGACGAAGATGGCTTGCCACAACTTCCTTCCATTGACAATCAATCCGAGGAGCATCGATAAACAAAGGGAATGATGATGAATCTTGGCCGATGGATCATGAAACTCAACAAAAAGATGAACAAGAAGTAAGATTCAAGGAGTGTTTGGTTTAAGACATTTTCAAACAATTATGTGATAAACTTGTGTGTCTTTTAGAATATCATGTTGGTATTTGACCTTTATGTGAACTAACATGATATTTCAGGGTGATAACACTTTTTGTTATCAATTTTCCATGCTTAAGCCACCGTTTGGCTGAACCTCCTGTTATGGTAAGTTATTATCATCGCATTAATCTATGTGTAAACGTGTGTTAGATCCTATGTTTTTAGTATTTTTCTATCACATATTAGTAGTTACATATGTTTTAGGTGAATTTTTGGGATTTGAACGGTTATCGAGAAATATGCATTGCTCTCTGTTCAAAATTTGCACTTCCATATGGCGGATATGGCGGCACCCAATTATGGGATCCGCCTGTTGTATCCTTTGGCTCCGCCAGTCCTCAACCTGCGGATTATGCGGATCCAAAATCTGGGCTCCGCCTTTATTAACGATTGGATCCGCCAACTTCTAACAGTAACATTTTTCAAAATTTCCTGACTAATCTAGATCCTTAGATAGTTGTTTTTAGTTTTTAGGATTACTCCACTGATCAATAGGATCATTTAGAAATACTTAGGACCATAAGAAATTAACTTCCCACCAAAATTTGAATATTCAAATTTTCATCCAAGTTACCTTTGTCTAATACACAAGGATCCCTCTTATTGGCTCCTTGAAATCCGTGAATCAATCACACTACAAACTTTTTCTGTCACCTCCTGCACTCACTGATCATTTTCATGTCAACTCCATGGATTGACTTTGATAAAATGACAAACAACTTTTTCTTGTTCCAAGTTATTGGAAATCAACATTCCTTTATCTAAACACCAATCTCCATAAACTTTCAAGACTATAAATTAGAAGCTTTGGATAATCTAAACACACATTTTCATCATCATTCCTAACTACCTGTGCATTTCAAACCACCTTCACAATGCATAAATCAAACAACTCCCACATGTCCAGACCACACAGAAGGACAGCTAAAATTAGTGTTAGACCATACTGGCTCATAAATCCGATTTCTGATGTAAACTTCCCTACAATATCCACTACTACTACAACACCCATTGTAACTCCAGTGATTAACATACCATCACCCTCTCCAATTCCACCATCCAGATCACCATCACCTATCATAACTCCAATAGGTGATACATTATCACCTACTCCATCTCAACCAAGATCACCATCACCTACAACAACACCAGTGGCTAGCACACCACCACCCATACCATCTCAAATGAGAAAATCATCATCACCTCCACAATCACCAAACTTTCAACCAAATGATTTACTTACCACACTCCAAACCATTGATGAATCAATGTGGCTCAACCATCCAAACACTCAAGGCAATGAGGAACTTGATCCTCTCAACACCTCTTCAAACATGATGAACTCTAGCTTATATGATACAAAGGATTTAGAATCCATTTGGCTTGCCTCCATCATATCCTCATCAAACCAAAACAATCCTCTGCAATAGGCACTTTTAATTTCTCTTCTTAAGTACCTTTAGGATGTTTAAGATTGCTTCCCTTTTTATGTTGTAACATCGTGTTTTGTGACTTATAACACAAACAAATTTTCAAGTAATGGATGTTATATTTATGCTTATGGGTGATCACTATTTGGCATAATATCTTGGTTTGATTAATTTACTAACTTGATTGTATGGTTGGACCACTTCTACTTAGGTGCATTTTTGATCAGACACATATTTTTGACTTTTTAAAGTCAAATGGGTTGAAATCTTACGTTTGTTTGACTTATACATATGCATTATGCTACTTGGTTGGATTGATTCACAACTAACCTTTGTTTTGGTACCTTAGCAACGGGGAGTATAGAACAAGGGGGAGTATATCATGTACTAACTCATCATTTTATAGCATTTCTCATCCTTGAAAAGTATACGTTGGTACCCTAGCAATGGGGAGTATACATCGAGGGGGAGCATATCATATTCTAACCATTTGTTTTGTAGGATCATGCATTATGACCTTGGTACTCCATTTAGGGAGAGTATAATCCAAGGGGGAGCTTTAAAGTTCTCAAAATCGTTGAAACACTCTTGGTACTCCAATTTAGGGGGAGTAATAACCAAGAAATGTTCATCACATTCTGCTACGAATATCTTCTTTTTGTTTCGACAAAAAGGGGGAGATAGAATTAAGTTTGCATAACTAACTGTGAAACATCACAGTACATACTTTTATGCTTAAAATAGCTTTTAAAACTTGCATAAAACCAACTTAATCTATATTTTTAAAAGACTCATACTTTATTTAGTACTTTGCTTAAAAATACACTTTATGTTTTGTCATCAACAAAAAGGCGGAGATTGTTAATACAAATATCGTCCTAAAAATGTTATTTATATTTTACGATCTTTGCTTAATTTTGTTAATGAAAATTACAAAGTTTATCTTCAAGCAAAGCATAAATAAAAAGTCTTTTACATTTATAGTAACAAGTCTTTTAAAACATATTTACACATTACATGATCACTAGGAATCACATTGCATATATACATTTTACATTTACATGTTTTACTTTTATTTCTTAAATTAGAAATATTAAACATGACATCATTGCATACCTCATATTGATATCTTTAGGATATCTTGAGGATTTAGGTGATATCTTGTATAGATCTTCAAGCTAAAGAGTTGACCTTGGAAGATATGGAAAGATTGTGCAAGATATGGAAAGATATGAGAATATCTTAGCTGGCCTGGTCCCCGCGGAACCAAACCAGTACAAAGGCAGATCCAATTTTTGGGATCCGCCAAATCCGTGCCCTGTTGATCAGCTTTGCCTATAAATAACAAGCTGATCATTTAGGCACAATCATCACTTACATAGCATAAATTATACATTCATTCATTTATACATTACTAACCATATCATTCATTCATTCTTAGTGATCTTCCTTTTTGTAGCAAAAGAGATCAAGCATCAACAAGCTTCAACACTGTGTTGCAAGCTTTGATTAGATTAGTTACTGTTTGATCTTGTAGTATTCACACATCATTGTTCATACCATTTATTCAGTAGTGATCGGTTAGTGTTTTAGTCCTCAAAACACATAGAGTGTCGGGAGTGGTTGTACCCTTGTTAAAGAACCAACGGGAGTGGTTGTACCATTGTAAAGAACCTGATGTTTAGCTTAGTACCGGATAAAGTGTAAGCAACGTGTATAAAGGTTTTCTCCACCGAGAAGGGAGTTTGTTTCTTAGTGAAGAAAAACTCTCGAGTTAGAGGCTCGAGGAGTAGAGTAGGGCAAGGAAGAGAGTCCTAGTAGCCGAACCACTATAAAGCTCCGTGTTGTGGTTTGATTGTTCCTATCCTTACTTACTTTAATTATATTGTTAGTTTGTGAGTATTTACCTTGAAATCACGTTAAGTCACAAAGCAAATTAATTTTAAAACGGTAAAAACTATTCAACCCGCCTTCTAGTTTTCCACAGATATTTGTGACATTTGTGATGTTTTTATTTAAGCATTTAGGACCTTATCATTATTATTGTTTGTGTGTTTATTTTTATTTTGATTTCATATATATGCTCCATCTTTAATTTTTTATATTTCATGTATCGAATACAATTTGTGAAATTGCTTTATTTTGTTTTTAACCTCGTCTTAACTACATATAAAGGTATTTTACAAAAAGATAACTGTAGGGAAGATAATATTTGTTTATAAAAGCGAATTTGAACATGAAAAATAACAAGTAAAGTTTAGCATATATATTTGTGTGCTTGTTTGAGTCAAATGCTTGTATCGAGTCACAATGAATGTTCTGCAGTTTTTACAGGTTTTAACACTCAGGTTTTTCCAAAAATTTTCCAGAAACAAAATGTAAAAATACTGTCAGGTCATACCTGACGACGTCAGGCTTAACACCCGACGGCTTCAGACACTGTAGCAGTGCAGTTTTCCAGATTTTTTTTTCTGCCGGAACTTAAAATTTTTGAAAAATTTTAAGAATTTTAAATTTCCAGTAATCTGTAGACATTTATTTTGCAAGCATTATATCTTAATTGCTTTCTAGTTTAGTTTTAATATATATAGTGTTTACCGCCGATTTTATGCGAGGTTTTGTGTTTTGTTTTCTTGTTCGTTTTCTTGGAGGAAGACTTAACCATGTTTTCACATCGTCCATGCCGAGCAAATCAGGGGAGTATTAGTTTCTTTCTCTATTTATTTTCCCGTTATCATAACTTTGATGCTTTGTAAGAACATTGGGGACAAAGTTCAATTTAAGTGTAGGGAAGGTAAAATGGGATACCTTAGAAACTATAACTTCGCTTGATATTTGTTTTGTCTTAGAGTAAATGTGTAATAAAACTAAGAAAGATACTTGTTAGTGCAATTTTAGCACCAAATTTAAATTTTTTTACAACATATAGGAGTGAAACTTTAGTTTTAATAAGCGTCTCATGGATATGAATTATATAGCTAGCACAAAAACCCTTCCACTCAAAAATTTTCACCCAAAAAATGTGAGGTTCTCCTTTAGATATATAGGAAAAAGCATTCACCTTTAATGCTTATGTGTGTACCGGTAGTATATAGATTCTAGAACTTACATTTATTATGCATCCTGAGACCACTAGTGAGACTACGTTCGTGTAGTTAGGATTTACTAAATGATAAGAGGCATTAGGATAACCCTTGTTTTAAACGTGTATTATAATTACCCTGGCGTCATTGGCTAACTAATTTTCCCACACCTTTGCGATGCACTCATCTTTAGTACATGATACCCCTAGTACACCCCTCAGAGCCTATCTTTTTCGCGGTTCTCGTGATATTTCGGTGGATTCTGAAATATTAATGAAGAACATTGTTTAAAATCCACCCCCAAATGTACACACAAATCGCCTTATCCTACCTTTTATGCACTCATTTTTAGTGCATTATTGTTACAACATATATGTTAAACCCTTTGTCAATTGTCTAATTGGTTACATGGTTGCTAAGTCGAGTCATATCTTGTAAATACGGTTTAGGAATGATTGGGACTCATGGGTAAAAGTGTAAAACCCTAAAATCTTAAACGTGTAAAAGACCAAAATGCCCCTACAACTTTGAAATTTAATTAAAGCTTATATAACTAACAATTAAATCACAAAACCTATGTAACTAAACCATATATGACATAAATTATTTATGAGGCATCATTTAAATTTTGTACAAGCCACAAAAAAAATATTATAACACATTATAATGTCATATGGGCCGAATTATGTAAAGTAATTTTATTTATTTTGTTTTAAAAGTATTTATGTGTAGATAAAATCAAGAAATAAGGAAAGAGATCACCCATTTGATTTGGTCTCCTTAAAAACGTGTGAAGGAGTCCTCCCCCCTCCTAGTCACTCGGCAATAATCAATTTTATTTATTCCTTTCCAATTATTCCCTCATTTACTTAACCGAATAACACAAAAACCCTAACTAAATTCACCACCTATTCATCCGAATTTTTGGAGCTACAAGGCTATTTTTCCTGTGATCTCTAGCATCCATAGCAGCCTAGAAAAATAAGTTTGGAGTTTCTCTTGGCCTGATTCGATCGGTGTGAAATTTTTCCTTTGTCGAGTACCATATTGAGGTATAATTCGTTATGTATCATTCGACCCTTATGAAATTCTTTTGTTATTTTTCCCATGTCCCTCACATCATATATGATCTGCAAAAAATAGATTTGGGGCCGTGCCTTGCTTGATTCGAGCGTGGTGATATTATTGTCAATTCGGGAGGTATATTTCCAAATAATTCATTCGAGCCCTATAAAATTCGTTTAGCATTTTTCTCATACTCCTTATAATGTATATACTCTGTGAAAAATGATTACAAGGTCGGGGGATCATTCGTTTGCTCGTGGAAGAATTCCTTGTGTCGATTGCTTATTGTGGGAAAATAATTCATTACGCTCGTACTACACGTCCAATATTTGGTTTGGTATTTTTCTCGTGATTCTTACATCATATAAGCTTCTTGAAAAATATTAGATTCGAACCATGCATGATATATAATTAATTTGTGATTTAACCCTTAAAAACGAATTAAAACCTTAAATAAATACATACGAATTTTCATGGCATGAAATCTATTTTATTTGAACTCTATATAATGCATATGAACTCAGAAAAATGTTAATTTGAATTATTGAAGTCTATATGAGTCGTGGTGATTTAAACTTGAAATCGGATTTTCGAAATAAAAAGAAAAGAAATAAAGTAAAAGGATAAAAATTAGGGTTAGGGTTCCTTTGGGGTAGATCTGATCATTGATGCATTTTTAAGGTTTTGTAATGATTGTGTAATGATGGTGACATTTAGGGTTTGTCTTGAATAAATAAAATGTTATACGATTTGTGTATTTAAATAGTTAAGGGTGTGTTTTGTAAATTATGAAACTTGTGGGGTATGTTTAGAACATTATTAAGATTGGTACTAAAGTGGTAAAAATATAAGTTGAAGGTGTCATGTGTAAATTTTGCATATAAAAGGTTTATTTTGATTAATTAAATAAATATTAATTCGATTTATAATTAAATGAAAGAGAGGGACTAAAAATGAAATTTCTGGAAACTTAAGGTTGATTTGAGTAATAAAATATATTCAGGGGGTTATGTGTAATTTTGGTAATTTAATGGCTTAATATGTAATTACTAATAATTAAAGATTGAAATTGTAAATTAAAGGGCTTAATATGTAACTTTGATAACTTGAGGGACTTGATGTGTAAATTATGAATATTTAAGGGTACATTCGTATAACATGTGAAAATAAGTACTCATTGTGTAAATTTGATTAATTAAGGGTTTAATGTGTAATTATGGATATAAAAAGGTTTAAAGTGTAACTTTTGGAATATAAGGGTATAAAATGTAAATTGTGAAATCTTATGGACCAAACGTGTAAACATGATAAAAGATACTTTATTTCCAGTAATAATGATTTAACTAAGTTATGTTACTCCATACTTTCTAAAGATGGAAACTTACTAAGAATGGAAACTTTCTAAAAGTGAAAGCTTACTAAAAAGGGAAAGTTACTTAAAATGGAAAAGCAATTAATTAAGAATGATTTGTAATCCCTTCTACTCCTTTAGGTGTGAAGAAGGAGAGACTCTGAGCTGTTTCCCATATCCCGTGCTTTGTTTCTGTGTTGCTTTCGTCATAAGGTACAGATATTCTGCTCTTTGTATAAGGAGCCTTCGGTCTCTATTTTGATTCGTATTAGGGTTTCCCTATACCATTGCTATGTTCCCTACACTTTGATATGAACCTTTGATTTCTGAACCTCTCATATGAACCCTTTGATATGAACCTTGAGATTTGGACTATGACTATATGAACCGTTGCTTTGATATGAACCTTTGACCTTTGACCCCAGTTTGATACTACGAGCCAAATTTGTTTCCTAGCCATGAAGGTAACATGGCCGTGTCATTGATGCACCAATGGCATGACTCTAGTGTACTCGAGTGATGTTGTACACCGTCCCCATTTTGATTTGATATGAGCTCACTATGATTTGTTATGGCCAATATGATTTGTTTGGGGGGCGTATGGATGCATCCTAGATTTGATTTGTATATGATTTGATATATTTGTATTTGGTGACTGATGATGGGTGCAATCCACGTCTTTCACAAAATTTGGGAGCTAGCTACTCCATTTGAAGAATGAGGACACCCCTCATATTATCTGATTATCTGAGAGGTCTCCCCTCTATATGATTTGAAGATTATGGTTACGATATGATATGATTTGATTTGTTTGGGCTCGTGGTGGATTACTGTCCTAAACCTTACTCTTTATTTCCTTTTCCTATATCTCATTCATTATGATATGTCTGTTCATTTCCATTTGATTTTGTTTCCGTTTATTATATATCTGTTCACTGGGCTTTTTAAGCTCAGCCGCATTTCTTTTCCTGCGGCAGGTTTTAGTAGGAAGCCAGGAGCTTGGGTTTGCTTTGGGATGAGAGATTAGCTTATGAAGACGATACTTTAGTTTTAGTATTCACTTATGTATGACTACATAGATTTGGTATATTTCCTTTGTAACATTGTAAACCATTTGTATTATGTAAGTCGTATGTTATGCTTGCCTTTGATATGTCGCCATTTGCGTGACACTTCTACCCTTGTCGTGTTGGGTGTTACAAAAAGTACTAGTTTTTATGGAGTAATGGGGGAAGAGAGTCAATGTT
Organism: Artemisia tridentata subsp. tridentata; assembly: GCA_021014915.2. Lineage (NCBI taxonomy): Eukaryota > Viridiplantae > Streptophyta > Magnoliopsida > Asterales > Asteraceae > Artemisia > Artemisia tridentata. The sequence goes on along the minus strand of CP139505.1, from coordinate 298,348,558 downwards.
ATTACCCCCATAGGTGCGTTAATGTTTAAAGTACTCAAAGTGTTTTGATTTTCTTAATTCTGGTCATTAGTTAGTTATGTGTAAAGTATGTAAAATTCAAGTGTAGGGAGGTTCCAAGATCCCTTTGTAGTGATGTATTATTTTGGATGGTAGGGAAAAAGTGTATGAAGAAAAGAAGAAAAAAAAGGGAGAAAAAAACAAGAGAAAAAACATACGGACTACCATCCCGTTTCTTTTATTTATGCTCAAGTCAAGATAGTGTCAAGAAAAATACAAAAAGAGTTAGTAGTTAGTGCGTCGAGTCGATTCTTGGCTTAGCAACGCCTCATTGTACATGTAATTGACCAAGATAATTGACTTGCCACCAGTAAAATTCCCTTTATCTAACAAACCGTGTTTTCCATACCCTTACACCTAACGTTACTGTTGGATCGTGTTTTGGATGATATATTGTGAATCGGGAGGTCGGGGATGATGAAAGAACATCATCTCCATGGTAAGAGTTAGAGAGAGAAAGTATAGAGTGAGAGAGAATGAACCTGGACTTGTTATTGATAAAAGTGAAAATGAAACTTACACAAACAAGGCTCACCCTCCTAGTGAAGTCTAGGAGGGTATAAATAGGCTAACTCACACAAGACTTTACATAAATGACAGTTCTAGTCCTTGTGTTTGTGCCTTACAATATAGCTAATGTAATCCCAAATATGTTGTCACATTTTAATGCGAGAAGCATTCCCAACAATCTTCCCCTAATGTGGCAACATATGGGATTACTTACATCATTTCCTACAAGTATAAATACAAATAAAGAAAGGTCTTCATAAGCTCTTCAAGTGCTGAGGATGACTACAGTTGACTCTCTTTGTCTTCATCTTGTACCTCGGCTTGAGAACTTTTCTTCACTTGTAGGTAAGCGATGTAATATGCGTGAACTGGATTAACTTCCCCCCAATTCATGCTGCATGTCTTTAACGGCTTCTTCATATACTTCTTTTTGGTGAAGTTTCTGAATCAGCTTCCCCCCAAACTGACAACCGTCTTTAGCAGATTCGAAACTTTGATGTAGTTAACATGTCTTCTATCTTTTCAAGGTTGTAAGTATGCAGCGGAATTTGTAGATGACATCATAAACCACTCCAAGCAAATCTGACTAGTACTCAATAACGGTTATGCTTAATGCGGAAACTCCGTTCGGGGGTAACATGCTAGAAATCAGCAAGATCTTCTCACATAAGTAGGCTACTTCACACTTCACAACCTGCGAAAGTTGAAACGATTACACCAAAATCACAAAACTGAACCACTGATCATCTCTGTGGACGTCTCTCCGGTAGTACTAAAATTGTAAGCTCGATCACATGAATCTGTTATGCGTCCCCGATGTGCACATTTCTTCCCCCTGAATGCAGATACATCTGGAAAAAGAGTGTTTTCGCAAAAAATGCAAGAAAAGTCAAAGTACATCTACTCTCTCTTCCCCCACGATGTCTTCGCGGAATCGGAAGCATACACACTATGGTTACGATGGAAACGGAGGCAACGTAAAACCTGTATGTCCAATTAGTTGAAGATGTATGAAGTACTAAAAATAGCCCATGAGAATCAACTGCTGATAAAATCTCTACTCTTCTCATCTAACTCTTTACCGACCCCATTATCATTCTGACGGCTTTTTGTAGTGACCACTGATGGAGAAAACCCAGTATTACAAACTTGAGACTGAAGTAAAATAACCCGAACTTGTGACTTAAACTTGCACTATTGACAGATTAAGAACCTATACTGAGCACTACAATGTAACTCCTTAAAGAATAGGTCTTTTCATATACCCATCCAACCATCCTTAACCGTATATGAACCTCTCTCGAATTATCCACATCTTTGTGTGACACTGAGTACTACAACGTATCTCCTTTAAGTGATAGTTAACTAGGTCTTCGTCCATCCACCCCTTGACCTATGAAAACTAGATAACCCAAGACTTAATCATTCTAACGCTTAAAAGCTCGAACAAAGATCTCGAAGAATCATGCATCCAACCAACCCCGATATCTTCAAGATACTAAGTACACGCACCCGTGATATTCCACTTCAACCTCAAATAAATAATAAAGAATTAACCCCGTAGTCACATCTTGCGGTTCAATGCCCAAAACTAGCCTTCGTTACATGGTTAAGATGAACTTTGATAATGGTTTTATCCCGATCATGTCAAAAAAACGTATCCCCGTGAAAAATTTGTAATAACCAAAATACCATTCAATTTCGTCAAAAGTAATTCCAAAAAAAAATATCACCAATGTATTGAACATACACTTGATAATATTAAACAATTTTGGCCTAGTGTATGTATATTATTTGGATCCACAATAGAATATGAGCATTAATCAACAAGCTCTCAGTCCAGTCCAGCCCATCACTCAACCAATATAACTCGGGCCCAATAAAATATACAACCCGATCTAAATATTGCCCTAATTACCCGATTATAAATAACTCATTAAACCCAACTCACTAACCCTAATCTCACTTGATAATATTTCCGCCCCCATCTTCTTTCATTTCAGTAGCAGTAAACAACACTCAACCAAACCCTAATAAAAAAACCATCCGCCCCCATCTCTTATCTCCTCAATCGCAGTCACCCCACGCACTCCCATTTCACACTACACAATCAAACGCAGCCTCCATATTCTTCTTTCTTTCTTCGTTAACAACAAGATACAAACAAAAGACGAACACCAACTTTGACGGTTTGGTTTCAAGATCTTGAAAAGATCTAAGATAGGTTCATCATGTTTTGTTTGAATTTCTATGAACGAATCAAAGGAAGTTTATGACGGATTTGTTATAAAACTTCCTTTATTTTCGGATATTGAACAAGAAGCAAAGCTTCTATAAGACCAATGATGGTATAAAGTTTCATCCGACAATCTTTAAAGATTGTTATAAGTGATGGACAACACTGAGATCTTGTTTGTAATTGTGTCTTGTGTGAAACAGAGATATGATGTGGTTTGATAAGGAGATAGTGTGGATTTGTTGTAGTTAATAATTATAATCTGTGATGAGATGGGATTGGCCGATTGGATGTAGGATTAGATGAAGTTGGTGGTTGTTGTTTCTTGTCGTTGTGATGAGATGAAGATATAGTGGTGGCTGGTCTTTGTATTAACTTTAGTTATGACAGTTTGTATTAATGTTGTTGGACTGATGATGGGTTCACGTGAGTCTGTTTGAGTCGTCTGCTTCATCTTTTTTCTTCACTTTTAATTTTGAAAAATTTGACCGTTGATCTTTGACTGTTTGACCAGTTTCACATTTGCGATAAACCGTTGACCAGATTTGACCGGTTGACCAGTTTCACATTTGCAATAAACCGTAGACCAGATTTGAGATAAAGCATTTGCGATACCGCATTTGCGATAAAGCATTTGCGATAGCAGTCCGTATTTGCAATAAAAAGGGTTTATCACAAATGCTTTACAAGCAATTGCGATAAAAACCTTCCGATGACTTTTCCGGTGAGTTTTCCGATGACTTTTCCGGCAAACTATTTTTACCCAGTTTTCGACCTTAAATTTTTGCGACCCATATATGACCAGTAATCGAACTGCTTCATCTGGCCTCTTATCGAACACCATTTAGACTATATTATCTGACCAAATAATCTTCACGGGAATAACCAAAACAGTCACAACAACAAAAATGATAAAGATGTATTCTGGACTAAAAATGGACCGGATACACTAAAACTGTTGAAGATGTATACAGGACTGAAAATGGACCAGATACACAAAACTATTGATAGTACTATTTGACAAGAAATTATTGACCAGTAACAGCATTAATGCAACAGCTTCCAAACAGTTCAGATCCACAGAAAAAAAATGATTTTGACAAGATAACATCACACAAATCAACCAAAACTAAAACCTTGTCTCCGATACCAATTGTTGGATCGTGTTTTGGATGATATATTGTGAATCGGGAGGTCGGGGATGATGGAAGAACATCATCTCCTTGGTAAGAGTTAGAGAGAGAAAGTATAGAGTGAGAGAGAATGAACCTGGACTTGTTATTGATAAAAGTGAAAATGAAACTTACACAAACAAGGCTCACCCTCCTAGTGAAGTCTAGGAGGGTATAAATAGGCTAACTCACAAAAGACTTTACATAAATGACAGTTCTAGTCCTTGTGTTTGTGCCTTACAATATAGCTAATGTAATCCCGAATATGTTGTCACATTTTAATGCGAGAAGCATTCCCAACAGTTATAACCCTTTAAAAGCCCTCTTTGATAGTTTATCCTAGGTGCTTACGCCAAAGTGGTGGAGGTTTTTGATCTGTTCCCAAGCCTATGGTAATCTATGAGCTATGACAGGTAGAGAGTGTTTCATTTTCCCGTTTCCATTCATGTTATATAACTTTATACACCCGAGAGATGTGAGAATCCAAGCACTTTATGTGAGGTGTTAGTATATAATTTCCGTGCTTATTTTGACTAACGTGGAACGATTTTATGTTGTAATTACTTATATATTAATGTTAAATGACCCCTAACTTGTAAATTGATTAGAATAAAAGCTCATTTGCTTGAGGACAAGCAAATCCTATATGTAGGGATATTTGATAAGGATTTATTTGGTACCTTTTTAAGGGGTCATTTAAGCCCAAAATCGTATAAATATGATCAAATATTACCTAAATCGTTTCTTTTTGCATTTTAGGAACTTGGGACTAGAATTCTGGAAATCGACTATTGGGAATTAAGTAACTGCACACTTAGTACTATCAACCTAAAGTTTGTACTGCTGAAGATTATAACAGTACTAACTGAGTTAGTTCTGCTAGTGGAAAGTTAGTACTGCCAGAGTATAACAGAAGACTGCTGATGAAGAAGCTACTGCTAGAGATGAAGACATGTAATATGATACGTATAGAAGATATTTAGTGTATATCTTATATGTTTAGAAAGATACGTATATTGTATATTTGTAGTTATCTTGTAAAGGACTCCTTGTGCCTATAAAAGGAGGTCCTAGGTTAAGGTGTTAGACATATCTTTGCATACGTATGTTCTTGAAAGATTCAAGGTTGTAAACCCTAGTACTAAGCAAGAGTACTCGTATTATTGAGCTAATAATATTGAAGAATTTGGTGAATTGTACTTGTTAATATAACACAGTTTATTGTTTCATTGTTTACTGTTACATTATAATTCTTCCAAATATTGAAGAGTAGATTCCTCATATTCTTTGATATCATTCAAAGTTTCTAATACAAGCTCAAGTGTTTGGGATCAACAATTGGTATCAGAGCTCAGGGAGCTCATGATCTAGGGATTTTACAAGGTTTTTGTTGTGGAAAAAGAAGGTTTGAATAAGGTACGATTGAGCAGATTACGGTTTTTCAGAAAATCAAGTTTTAGAGTCTGTTCTTAATTTATTGCTGCTGATGTCGATTACTTTGTCATGTTGTAAAGGTATTCATTATCATCACTTGATCTACATCATCCTTCTTATATCTTAAACCCTAGATTATCTAGCAACAGGTTAGTGTCACCAAAAAGTGTCACTAAAAAGCGTCATCTGGATACTTAAAAAAAAAAGTACCCTCAACAGTTCGTTATTATTGAAGGAAGATTGCAGCTTTGGTGTATGAATTGGTTTTTAGGGTTTTCAGAATGATCACATATTTAGAGTTTCATAGGGTTTTCTGCTACTATGGCTCGATCTGTTACAAACCATAAAGGGTTTTGAGTTGGTTCTGAGTTCGCTTGGTATAAAACCTAATCGTTATTACTGTTGGGCTTCATAATAATAATGTGGGTATGGTACTTTAGGTTATAAGTGTTTGGTGTAACCTGGTGATGAACCTAACGTGAAGAATTCAGTTGTGGATAAAGCGTACTGGAGCAGAATAAGGTTACTGGAACGAGATAAGTAATCTTGTGCTTGAGTAGGGTTACTGATTATGATTGTTTGGTATATGGAGTAATTCTATTTTGTATGTGACTGAGGTTACTGGAATAAAAGCTACGTTTTGTGGGAAGTAGAGCTACAAGGAGAACGTGAAGACTGAGGTTACTGGTTACTAATCGTATGGGTAAAGTTTGTTTTATTACTACTGCTTGTGTTGATTAGTACTGCCTATGAAGTAAGTTAATATTGCTGCTCCTTATCACAATTAATACTGCTACCTACAAGTTAATGCTGTTGTCCGCTCGGTTAGTACTGCTGGTTGAATTCTTAGTACTGCTAGTAAGTTGTTTGTACTGATTTCATTAAACGTTAATACTGCTAGTTGTCATTAATGCTGCCCGATATAGAAGTTAGTACTGCTTATTGAAATACTTAGTACTGCTCGAAGGAATGGTTAGTACTGCTCATTAAAATTTTGTAATGCTAGCTTTATCAGTTATTAGACAGTACATGGTTTTGTGATATCGGACGACACACACAAGAAGATTTTTGATTTATTTGTTCTTAAAAGTTTCAAAGGCTCATATTTGTTTTAATTGGGATAGTTGATTACGAAGAAGATGGATTATCACTTATTTAAAGTTGAAGTGGAGTTTCTTGGATGCGTTTTCTTATCATATATTAAACGGCCAGCAACGTATAAAGATAACTTGTTCATGCTTTAATGTTGTGACAATGACTTGTCAAAATTTAGCAATTGGGATTTGCTATCACTTAAAGGAGTTACATTGTAGTGCTCAGTGTCTCATAATAAGATGAAGATTTTTTCAAGAGGTTGCGGTCTACTTATATATTTGGTTTTTAGTATAAATTCAAAGTCACGTGGATAGTACAAGACATAAGACACAAGTTTGAGTTGTTTTACTTCATCATCAAGTTCGTTATACTTAGTTTTCTTCAATAGTAATCATTACAAGAAGCCTACAGAATTGAAGATTCAAGAAATGGTTAAAACATGGATTTCAGTGGAAGCATATTCTAGAGTGTTTAATCATTTACATGCAACATTCGAGGGGAAGGTTTTTACTACTACTAATCGTTATTACTACTGCTGGTTTAAGATTCTATTGTCTTGAATTCATTTATAGTAAGTTTTTTGGTGTTCTTCATGGAGGGTAATTCAAGACATTGGAAGGCTGGATTGGAAGTGTGATATTGGTTAGTGGTTGTCAAAATCAAAGTTGCATTTACTTAGCATTCCCTAGTGGATAATGACAAAAAGGGGAAGAAGAAGTACTTAGAAGTTTTGTAACTTGAAGATCCTTGGTGGTACAGCATGTTATGTAAGTTCGCGAGTTGAGCTTAAGGGGAAGATTGTTTCATTCATGGAAGATCAAAGAAGAATGTTTTGTAATTATCAGCTAGGGGAAGATTGTTGGGATTTATATAGAGTTGATAAATGCAAAACAATATATGAAGAATGAAGCAAACATGAGGGACTTAGAAGACAAAGAAGATTTTATATTATAGTCCTTTGTAACCCTAATGTCTCTATTATATAAAGAGACATAGGGTGTTTGTTTTAGTGTATGTCAAGATGTGAACACCAAGAAAAGTGTGTGTATGTCCTAGGCGTGTAGGTTGTGAAAAACGCCTAGGTTTGAGTTTGTGTTTGTTAAGCCTTAAGGATCTTATGATTCCTGTTAGATTAGTAACCGTTCTACACTTGATCAAGTAGAATTGAGGCTTATCATGTTTTTAATTGTATTGTTATGAAGATGATGACGAAGAAACCTTGTTACAATAACAATTGATGTTTTGTTTAATCCGCTGCATATTGTTAATCTTTGTTATTGTTATTCCTAGAGCTCAAATCAACCTATGGTATTTTGAACATGAATTGATGGTCATAGTTAGTCAGATAGTAACTAAGCTAACTGTTGGGAATTCTGCTAAGGAAGAATTCTGCTGATGGTTACTGCTGACGGATTCTGCTGAAGGCTTATGGATTCTACTGAAGCATAGTTTCTGCCGAAGTATTATTTAGAGTATTTAGTTTCTGCAGATATAGATATTCCGTATACTTATTATAGTTTTTTATTCTTGAGGATATGCATGAGTTTTATTAGGAACGTATTGTGCATATCTTATTTAGTTTTTAGAATATACGTTTCTTGTGAAACGGTTTAGGGTTTCTTCTTCTAGGGTTCCTTGTCTATAAAAGGAACACGTTATTATGTAATATGTACAAGTTTGAAAAACAAGTTTTAGTATTAATAAAAGATCCATAGAGGATCAAAGTTTTCTTAGTTATTCGTGTTCTTACTTGTATTTGATTTCCGCTTTAGAATACAAGTATTAGAGATTTTCTATTAGTGTGTTTGTGATTACATAAACATTACTAACGATCCACGAGCGCTCAAAGATCTATCAAGGTCTTAGGTTCAACAAGTGGTATCAAAGCCTCGGGAGAGTCTCTGTGATACTAAGAACATCTTTTCTTTTACACCCTCTCAATCAAAACAACCAAAACGATGCCCGGATCAGACGATGGATAAGAAGTTAACAACAACAACAACAACAACCAAAATGCCACATCTATGCAACAACTCACTCTCACCAACAGCAATGCAAAGTTCCCATACCTCAAGAAGGAAGAGTACGATTTGTGGGCTATGAAGATGCAGAACTGGATCACTAATATTGATTGGAATCTTTGGGAGATTGTCAAGAAGGGAAATACTTTGAAGAAGCACTTCAAAGATGCTAATGGTGTAGTTACCATTCTTGATCCTCAAACTGCTGAGGAGATACTTACTGTGCAGAGAGAGAATAAGGTTCGAACTATTCTCCTTCAGGCTATTCTAGATGATCACATTGGTAATTTTCACTACTTGGAGGATGCGAAGGACATCTGGATGGCTATAAAGGCTAGGTTTAGTGGAAACGATGAGTCAAAGAGGATGAGGAAATCAATGCTGAAACAGCAGTTTCAAGAATTCCAAATCTCTGAGGAAGAAGGTATTCACAAGGGATATGACAGGTTTCATAAGATTTTGAGTCAATTAAATCAGCTGAAGGCTAGGCCAGATAATGAGGATTGCAATGCAAAGTTCTTGCGATCTTTACCTCCATCTTGGTTGCATGTAAGCATTGCACTCAAAGCTAAAGGTGGACTGGATATGCTTACTTTTGATGATCTCTACAACAAACTTAAAACTCTTGAGCCCGATGTCAGAAGTCCCATTCGTTCATCCACTCCTAGTTACTCAGCTTTTGTGAGCACCACCTCTAATAAGATGAATCAAGCTTCAAGCCCAAGCTCCTCAGCATCATCTTCCTACAACAACACCAGACCCACTTCACAACCAAAGTCTAGTGGTGTATTGGAAGATGTACTTCAATCTTTTGTTGCTGATTATGATCATCAGTAGCAACTTGCTTTTGAGGACTTTGATCAGGTGGATCCTCTGGATATGGAAGAGATGAACTTGAAGTGGCAGGTGGCCATGCTCTCAATGAACATCAAAAGGTTTGAGAACAAATCAGGGAGAAAGTTTGGTTTCAAAGGAAGAGACCCTGCTAGATTTGACAGGAGGAAGGTCAAATGCTATACATGTCAGCAGATAGGTCACTTCTCAAGAGAGTGCAAGGATAGGAAGACTGGTGATGAGTTAGGTATTCTACCTATCAGCAGAATCAGGTGAAAGATGGATATGCTAAAGCTTTGGTCACTCTGGATGATCATGTCAACTGGAAGGTGCATGAGCCTGATAATGATGAAGTTTCTGGTCCTGAGTTGAGTGGATTGCTGGCCAGCTGTTCTACAGAGGATCAACATGATCAAGTTGCCTTTATGGGCATCTCTCAGGTACATAATTGTGTTTTTGGTTGTAGTGAAAGATATAATGAACTTAAGGAGGCTTATGATGAATTGAAACCTAAATATAATAAATGTTATGTAGAAGTTGAGGGTTACAAGCTGTGCCTGGACCTATTAGGGGAGAATTCATGCCCTCTACCAACACCACCTCAGACTTTGATGGATCACACCATCTTTATGGCAAAAAGTCAAATGACTTGCCAGACCCTGATTCTAATTCTACTGACTTTGTCTCTTGTTCTTCTAGTGACAAGTCCTCTGACCAAAGGGTCTACTACAGTTGTGATTCAAGTGAAAAGTCAGACCTTCCAAGACCTCACCCAAGACCTCTCCAAAGCCTACACCCAAGACTCCCTACAAGCCTGTTAGAGTTGCTGCTGATGAATCAAATTCAAAGACAGCTTCTTCTGAAGACTTGTTATTTAATTCTTTGCAAAACAATGTTTTTAATTTTGTCAAAAACAATTCTGTTAATGTTAATGGTTTGAATACTTTTGCTTGTCATGGAACATCTTTCAATTTGAATAAATCATCTAATAGGAAGAAATGTTTTGTTTGTGGAAGTAATATTCATTTGATTAAGGATTGTAATTTTCATGAGCAAAGAATGGGTGTAGGTAGTGGTCAAAATAAACCTAGACCAATGTGGACTAATGTTAAGGATATACCACCATATGTTCCACAAGCAACTCATAGGGCCAGCAATTCTGCTGATAGACATTCTGCTGATAGACATTCTCAATCTGCTAGGAGAAGATATGTTGCTAGACCATTTGTGCAACCCACTAGTTCTTATTTTCAGAATGGTTATTGGCCTGGATTTTTTGACCCAATGTATATGGGTATGGGATATTGGGATACTGCTGTTAAGCCCTCAGCAGGTTGTTTTTGGACTCACAAGGGACCTAATTTTCATAGCAGGTCCAAGAACAATGGTGGATCTTATACATCTACATGGCCTAATTCTTATGATCCACAAGGCAGGCTCAAGTCAGTAATGACTTGAGTCTCCAAAGTGTACTAACATTTGTATAATTTTGTTGTATATGTAGGATCATCCTTTGAAAAGTAAAGATGTAGGCATAGTAGATAGTGGTTGTTCCAGGAGTATGTCAGGAAACAGGGACATGATGCATGATTTTGTACCCATTCAAGGAGGAGGCAATGTGACTTTTGGTGGAGGAGATAGCAAAATCACTGGGTATGGAACCATCACACCTAACTTGGACTTTGCGAATGTGCTCTATGTGAAGGAACTGCAACACTTCAACTTGTTCTCAGTATCACAAATATGTGATACCAAGAACAAGGTCTTCTTCTTAGAGGATGAATGTCTTGTACTCACTAAAGACTTCAAGCTTCCAAAAGATACCACAATTCTGCTGAGAGTTCCCAGAAGCTACAACTTATACACATTCAACTTGAATGAAGTCCAACCTGAAGGTGATCTGACATGCTTGGTGGCTAAAGCATCCCTGAATGAGTCTACTAAGTGGCATAGAAGGATGGCTCATGTTAATTTCAAGACCATAAACAAACTCTCTAAGCTTGGTCTAGTTCATGGGCTTTGATGAGTGTGTAAATACTCATCATTTTTACCTAATCTGAACTGCCAATTCATCCAAAAACACTCAAAAATGCATCAAAATACTGAAAATATTCCAGGAGTGTGTTTTATAAGTTTCAAATGCAAAATGTTTAAAAACAATTGAAAAACAAACAAAGTTTGCATAATTGGCAGTTTCAGTCCCTCAACTTTCAAAACATGTCAAATCTAGTCCCTGATTATTCAAAACATGTAAAATATCATTAAAGGTCCTTGGGAATTCACAAGTTGTCAAAAGAAATCCTTTAAAGTTAAAAATTGCAAATTGACAACTTTGGTCCCTCAATTTTGAAAAGTGTCAAAAATGGTCCCTGGGTTATTTAAAAATGGAAAATTAATAATTATAACCCTTGTACTATTCATCTATGGCAAATATGGTCCTTGTGTTAACATTGTGATATTTACAGGTTCAGCCCCTCAAAATCCAAAAATTACATAATTGGTCCTTGTAATTATTTCCTATAAACCAAATCCGGATCATACTTATACCCTAAACCCAAAATAAAAACCCAACCCACCTATTTTCTAAACCCAACACCCTAGCTGCTTATCTAAACGCAACCCAAAACACAACCAACTCAGCCCAATCACCACTAAACCTTAACCCGGCCCAACCCTTAAATAAATAAAAATACCAGGTCAAACCAGGGTCAAACCAACCCTGGTATTCCTTCTTCCTCACAACACCCCGCCAAAACCAAACCACCTTCACTGCTTCAAACCACCATCCACCTCACCCTTCCAACTCATTACCCCAGCTCACTAATCTCTCCTCCACCTCCACAAACACCCAAAACTCATTAATTAAAATAACCTGCTTATGACTTTTTCCCGCCAAAATTGCCAAGTGGTCGAATCTGATGAATTCTTGGAAATCAATGGCTCAGGTGAAGTGGGATATGCTCAGAGATGTCGACTAAGGGATAATAGTCTATAAAGAAAGAAGAAAAAGTAGAGTGAGAGACTATCTAGTTTAATTTTTAGTTAATTAGTGTCGAATAGTTAAAATTTCAATTCCCAGTGTACCTTTAAGCTTTCAAGTTATGTTTCTAGCATTTTCAGTGTAACCTTAATCTTTCTTAATAATCAAAATTAAGTTTCAGTTCAATTTCAGTTTATGCAATTTTTTAAATTTCAAAAATCTCATGTTTATTGAATGTTGTTATTAGTGTTGTTTCTGGACTTCATAGGTCATATAAGCTCCCAATATAGCTTATAAAAGCTATTAGAAACCTTAATAAGCAGTTTAGCATAAAAAACCAAAAATACTCAAAAATCTCATAAATAGCTAATAAAATCACAAATCAGTGGTAATGATGAACAAGGCAAGGAGCATGGTAGAAATTGGAAGGCCATGGTATTAGAGTCTCAGGGGAGACATTAGGACAGGATATGGTTACTTGGTTTCTTGATTTGGATCACACTGCTTCACTTTGTAAGCATGTTCTAAGTTTTTAGCTTGTTACTGTAGATTAGCTTATATCTGCTTACATCTTTGCTTATCTGATGTTTTTGTGTTCATTTGTCATGTTAGAGTTAGGTTGATATCATTGTATGATCATTTGCTCAGTAAAACTCATATTCACATTTTTCATTTTCTTTACTATTAAAATGCATAATTAGCCTCATCTAGTTTTATTGTTGATCTCTGCACCATTTTAGCTTTATAAGGTTGTATATTGGTTATATGATCATTGTCCATCAGTGTTTAGACATAAAAGTCCTTAAAACAATAAAAATCAAAAATCAGTCAAGTACTAAAGTAGTGTTTGGATTTGCAAGATTGTTTGTGTTCTAGTTGTTATTTGTTGTTAGTATTGGTCAAAGCAAGTCTCATTAGGTTCCAATAGGTCAGTCAAAGGTTAAAAGTTAGTGTTCATTTGCTTAAAAGTCAAACATCATCTTTAATCTCCCTTAACTGTTTCACTGTTAGGATTTTGAGTTCCAAATCTCTTCACACTAGTTCATAACTTGTTAATCTAGCTTAAAATCATCTTAATATATCCTAATATAACATAATTAGTCAGTAGTGATCATTCAAATCTCACCAAAGTCAACCTTTGTTCTTTTCTGCAAAAGTCAAAAGATCAGCAGACCAAGTGTTCTAGCAGCTGATCTTTGCCCAAATTGGACCTCAATTGGTGTGATTGTCATGGGGCTTTTCATGTTTTTAGATAGCCAGTAGTGTAACCTTACTTTTGCCCCCATAATCTTCATCTTATCTGCTTATTTATAAGCTCTAAAGCTGCCTGCAAGTTTGCTTGTTTCCTGAGTTTTCTGTGTAAGAATTCAAGCAGTCAAGTGCTTTATTTGTTAAATCTTAGTGCTTATCTGTGTGTTTCAAGTTACTTTAAGCTTAAATAAGTTTGTTAAACCTTCCCTGAGAATTTGGTTGAGTTTAGTGCTTTCTAGCTTATTCTTGGCTTATTTGCCAACTGCTCATCTGCCCAAATCAACTCTCAGGGCTTATTAAATTTGTAATTTTAATTTTCCTAGCCTTTTAATATTAATCTAGACTTAACTTAAATTTTTCAGATTTTTCCTAAGTTATTTTATATTTTTAATCATTTTAATTAGTTTTTAATAGTAATTAAATCATAATAAATAAAATAATAATCAGAAAAATATAAATCCAATTTTTATAATTTTCTTTTGTCATTTTTAATCTAGGAAAAATATAAAAATATTTTTAGGACTTAAGAAAACCAAAAATAGAAATATAGTGATAGCTTCTATTTAATAGAATTTATCTTTTTAAATTTTAATTAAGTAATTTTCATTTTTATAATTTTCTTAGCTTCTTGTCACTTTAAAGTATTTATAGAAAAATTTTCAGATTTTTATTTGATCTTTTAGTATTTATTAGAATTTTAATTAGTTTAAATAATTATTAAATAGTTTTTAATTAATAATAATTAATTAATAAGTCAAATAAATAATTTTCTTTTTCCAATAATTTTCTTTTATTATTAGGTTTGTAAAAATATAATTTTCATATCCGTAGGCCTTTTATTTATTAAATCTCACTTTTTATTTCGTACGTTTACGTTTATTTAAACTTAAACGTACGTTTTTAGGTTTTTATACGTTTCTAGTTAACTTGTTTTCACGTTCTTGTTTATATAGCTTGTTTAAAGCTATTTTCTTATCTCCTTAGTGTAATCAAAACCATAATCCCTTTTCTGTTCATAAACACTTGATCACAAGCCGTTTTAAAGCACAATTTCGCATCTCGCTGGGACTTAAACGACCCGGGGATAAAACTATACTCCTTGGATTATTGCATTGTGTCCTAGATTGTTTGACTTTTGTTGACCAACATCCTTGGTCAATATTAGTTGACTGTTTAGCACGTATCAGGCTTCCCTCCAAAGTCTTCACCAATGAGCACAATTGTGTTGCCTGCAACAAAGGGAAGCAACACAGAGCCTCATACAAAGCCATTACTGCTGTAAGAACTATCTCAGAACCTCTTCAGTTGCTGCATATGGATCTCTTTGGTCCAACTCAAATCAGAAGTATTGACTATAAGTACTTCTGCCTGGTAATCACTGATGACTATAGAAGGTTTTGTTGGGTATTCTTTTTGAAAACTAAAGATGAAACATCTCCAATTTTAAAAGAATTCATTACCCTTGTTGAAAACCAGCTTAACAAAAAGGTTAAAGGAATTAGGTGTGATAATGGGACAGAGTTCAAAAATGTTGTTTTAATAGAACTTTGTCAGTCTAAGGGGATAAAAAGGGACTATAGCAATCCAAGAACCCCACAGCAAAATGGGGTTGCTAAAAGAAAGAATAGGACCTTAATAGAGGCAGCAAGATCCATGCTTGCAGAATCTAACCTACCCACTATGTTTTGGACTGAAGCAGTAAGCACTGCTTGTTATGTTCTAAACAGGGTATCCATCACTAGACCTCATCTTAAGACACCTTATGAACTTCTCACTGGGAAAGTTCCTGATATTCATTACCTTAAACCTTTTGGCTGTCAAGTGACCATTTTGAACACTAGTGATCCACTGGGGAAGTTTGATGAAAAAGCTGATGAGGGGTATATTGTAGGTTATTCAGCACATAGTAAGGCTTATAGGGTATATAATTTAAATGCTAAAAAGATTGAGGAGACCCTTAACCTGAGATACCTAGAAGACAAGCCTAATGTTCAAGGTCAAGGTCATCCTTGGTATTTTGACCTGGATTACTTAACTGATTACTTGGGCTATACTAGATATGTTGCTAACAAATCTGCAGGTTCTCAAGAGTCTCCCACTCACAATGCAAGTGCCCTGGATGTTGACTCAGATAGTAAGTCTGAGCATGATGAACAAACTATTGTTGTACCTTCTTTTTCTCCTAACCATTTTGCAGGTGATAGCTCTAAAGAAACTTCTGATGAGATTGAAGATGAGTCACACTATGCAGAGGAACTTGCTAGACTCAAGAAGCAGGAGCATGCAGCCACTCATGAACATGAAAAGCTTGGTGTGGAGTCTGCACAAGCAGTCAGTGGAAACCAGGATTCTACTGATAGTTCTTATGTTTCCCCTGACATCACCAATTCTGCTGACAGTTCTCCTGAAGGTTCTCCCATTTCTCCTAGTGTGTCCACAGACTTTGAAGAGCCATATACACGTTTTCCAAGTCCTTCTGATCTTGGAAATCACCAACCCAAAGCTGGAATCTTCAACTCAGCCTCCTATGACAGTGATTATGGACCCAATGTGAACAATCTTGATACCTCAATAGATGTCAACCCCAATGCTACCAAAAGGATCAACATTGCTCATCCCCAATCAAATATTCTTGGTGATCCTCAGGCACCTGTTAGAACCAGAAGTAATGTGAAAAGTTCTAAGTATGGTCAAGTGGCTTTTTTTTCCTATGTCTCAAATCAGCAAATGGACAATCACACAGACTTTAAGCATTGTCTGTTTGCTTGTTTTCTTTCTCAAGTGGAACCAACCAGTGTTTCTCAAGCTCTTGAAGACTCCAACTGGATTGAAGCAATGCAAGATGAGATGCAACAATTCAAGAATCAGAAGGTTTGGATACTGGTACCATTACCTGAAGGGAAGATTGCAATTGGGACAAAATGGATTTTGAAGAATAAAAGAGATGCAAGGGGTATTGTGGTCAAAAACAAGGCAAGATTTGTGGCACAAGGATTCAGGCAGGAGGAAGGCATTGATTATACTGAAGTTTTTGCACCTGTAGCAAGAGTTGAGGCCATTAGAATCTTCTTGGCCTATGCATCTTATATGGGATTCATGGTATATCAGATGGATGTAAAAGGTTATTTTCTGTATGGTGAAATTGAAGAGGAGGTATATGTCACTCAACCCAAAGGTTTTGAAGACCCAGATAATCCTAAGCATGTTTACAAGGTTGTAAAAGCTCTCTATGGACTACATCAGGCACCAAGAGCTTGGTATGCTAGGCTTTCTGCATTTCTGCTGAAGCATGGTTACAGGAGAGGTGCCATTGACAAAACACTCTTCATAAAGAAGAATTCCAGAGATATCATTCTTGTGCAAGTGTATGTGGATGACATTATTTTTGGCTCCACTAAGGAAGCTTGGTGCAGGGAATTTGAGGTATTGATGAAGGGAGAGTTTCAGATGAGTGCTATGGGGGAGCTTACTTTCTTTTTGGGTCTACAAGTTCAGCAGAAACAAGATGGTATCTTTATAAGTCAGGATAAATATGTGAAAGATATCTTGAAGAAGTTTGATATGGAAAATGTCAGAACTGCCACTACTCCTTATGAAGCTCCCAAACCAAAGAATAATCTTGAACCAGATCCTACAGTGAATGTTCACCTATACAGGTCCATGATTGGTTCATTGATGTACTTGACAGCTTCAAGGCCAGACATCACATTTGCTGTGAGTGCTTGTTCTAGACATCAGGTCACACCACTCACTTCCCACCTGAATGCAGTCAAGAAGATCTTTAAGTACCTCAAAGGCCAACCCAAGTTAGGTCTTTGGTACCCAAAAGAGTCTCCTTTCAAGTTGGAAGCTTATAGTGATAGTGATTATGCTGGTGCAAATCTGGATAGGAGATCCACAACTGGAGGTTGCCAATTTCTTGGAAGAAGGTTGATTTCTTGGCAATGCAAGAAACAAACAATTGTTGCTACCTCATCTACTGAAGCAGAGTATGTTGCTGCTGCTAATTGTTGTGGACAGTTCTTTGGATACAAAATCAGTTGTTCGGATTATGGGTTTAATTTCATGAACACCACAATTTTTATTGATAACCAAAGTACCATATGCATAGTTAAAAATCCAGTTTTTCATAATAGAACTAAGCATATTGAGATAAGGCACCATTTTATAAGAGATGCATATGAAAAACATTTGATTAAGGTGCTTAAAATTCACACAGATGATAATGTGGCAGATTTACTGACTAAAGCTTTTGATGGACCTAGGTTTCAACACTTAGTTGTCCATATTGGGATGGTTAACCCTTAAATGCTATGTTTGAGGGGAGGCATAGGCCTCAGGGGAGGCATATGCCTCAGGGGAGGATTGTAGTTGTAAAAATTGTAAAGTTTGTATCTTATTGTTTATGTTTTTGTTTGCTAACACTCTAACAAACTTATGTTCTTTAAGTATTGTGTGGTTTGGTGTGCTACTTTGTGTCTGTTTTGCAGAATGCCTTGATGTGTAGTTGATGATCTTAAGTTGAAGTTCACCAAGATTGGTTAAATGGGACATGGTCAAGTAAGCTTAAAGAGTGTTTCTGCTGAATGGAAGTACTGAAGCATAGTTCAAGTAATAATCAAAGAAAAGTTGTTCATTAATTCAAAAGAAATTACAGCTTACAAACAACTTCAATTTCAACAAGACCAATCCTATACAAGATAACCTACACAGACACTAGTTCCAATCATCTATTGCTACACCAGGAAGACTAACAGACATGATTGAAAGATCAAAAAATATCACTCATGAAGATGCTGAAGAACCTAGTTTTATATCTTTGGTCCTTGGCAACATCTCATCATCACCTACTCCATTTTACCCTTTCCCTTTCCAGTCACCTCTGCACCCTTGCCCTTTCCTGTGTCTCTATGGTATGAAACACTAGTCCTTGGAGCAGGAAGACCAATAACCACCTCCCTTGTCACTGGGAGTGGTGGATTTCTGGTGTGTGGTCTTGGTTGTGAAGGTTGGGGCCTCTCTCCACCTGCTGTTGCTGCTACCCTCTCCTCTTCTTCTCTTACCAATCTATTGAAGAGTGGCTCCAGACGTTCAGTGGAGTCATCAGAGCCCCTAGGTGAATCATTTGGGTCCACCACACTATCATCTTCTGATGAAGGGAGAAAGGGGGACTTTAAAGGACGAGGTTCATCCTGATAGGGGTATCGAAATAGAGGACGACTATCCTCTGATGATGATGATGATGATGATGGAGTTTTTGGTGGATTGTTGGGTCTGCTTGATGAGCCCACATCATGTCTTTTCTTACGGGCTTGTTCTTTGGTAAGACCATACCTTCTACGGTTAGGTCGTGATGTTGATTGGGAGGCTTGGTGAGTTTGTGGTGAATGGGGATTGTTATCTCCTGAGTCTGCTGATGACTCAGAAGTTAGATCAATGACTTCTGGTTGGTTGGCCATGGTGTTGATGCTTAATTTTGATTGAATGAGGGTTTGATGGTAAGTTAGGGTTAATGGATTTGTGCGGATTGTGATTTGGGGTTATTTTATAGGCAAAGTCAAGGGTTGATGGTAATAAATGCGAGATGGGTTGTAAAGTAAAACTCAAGATCTTTACTGAAGATATTTTTACTCTTGAGTTGATTCTGCTGATTGACTTCTCACTTTAGCAGATTGACCGTCATTTATGCTGAAGAGTTGATTTTGAAGATTGAAGTTACTTTCCACGTCAGCTCTGGTCAACAAACTTCTCCGATTTTATTGACCAAATTGGGTAACTTCTATTATTAACCTATTTCACATAATCTTCGCTCAACTTAAACCCACTACTTATTCTCTCTTAAACAATTCAAACCCTTTTTCACCATTCTTTCGATTCTCAATGGAAGAACTTCAATTCAAGAAAGATCATAATAAAGTTGCTTTTCTGGGAAGCGCAAAGGGGCATGATCTTTATGCACCGATGGTGGATTTCTTGAAGAGGTCCAAGATATATTTTGCACTAACTCAGTATCCAAATATAGTGCATGAGTCCCTAGTCAAGCAATTTTGGGCATCTGCTACAAAACGTTCGGACATCAGAGATTGTTGCTAAGATTGATGAAGTCGAATATGTGGTGACCGAGTCGCTGATAAGGACAAGGTTACAACTTGATGATGAAGATGGTGTTTATCATACCAATACTACTGAGATTCTTGCTGGGCTAAGGTAAGTTGGTTATCAAAGTACGAATACTGTCATGTGGCTCAAGAACAAGTTTTGCCCGAAGTGGAGATTTTTGGTGCACACATTGCTTCAGTGCATCAGTAACAAGTCAGGTGGATGGGATCAGTTCTCTACCCAATTGGGTTGTGGTATAGTATGTTTATCAAAGGGTTTAACTTATAATTTCTCTAAGTTTATTTTTGATAGCATGATTGAAAATATACAAAAGAAAAAGCATAAGTTTCTCATCTACCCTAGGTTTCTACAAATTATTTTAGCCATAACCACCCAAGATAGAGGCCACTATCCCATAGGATACCTTAGTGCTAAGCTGTTTTCTTCAATGAAAACTCATTATGATGGAGCACATCACCCTTTGTTACCAGCTATGTTGCCTCATGGCAATGATGATGCTACTGAGGAAAATGCTGCTAGTGCTCCACTCTCTCCCAATGCTGCTGATGGTATTCCATCAGTGGAAAGGGATGAGGGTCTCTCCATGACTGCTGAAGCATCTAATGTTTCTCCTGACCAACCAATACCTTCTCATGTTGCTCTTAATGAGCCAGTTACTGAGGTTGCAGAGACAATTCAGTCTCTTGACACTCAAGTACCTACACCATTAGAACATGAGACTACCAGACCACCAACACCTAGTCCTGAAAATGAGCCCATTGATGATAGTTTTCATAATTTTGAGTATGCCCATGTTACTCCTGAAAGGTCCAATGAAGCTCCCAATTCCACTGAGAAATCTGCTGGTGGAGCAGAGGACCCCATTACTCTCACTTCTCTGTATAATTTGCTCCACAGGAATGATCAAGAACTTGAGAAGTTGAAGCAGGAGCTTGCAGATACCAAATCCTCACTTGGTGATGAGATTGTAGTATTGAAGAAAAGGGTTCAGGAGTTAGAAGATCAGCTTGGGCAGAAAAAGAAAAGAAAGTTTGTGTTTGCCTCTGATGAAGAGCAGGAGGATAGTTATATGGATTCTCTTGAGCTATTGGCTAAAGCTGCTGAATCATCAAAACCAAAGGAGTATATTCAGTTTTCTAGACAGAGAAGGAGACAATACTTGAGCAAGGATGTAGCTGGGACTTCTGAGAAGCCAAGTATGAATGTTGGTCAAGCTACAATTGATGATGATAACATTCAAGCTAATGTTCCAACATCTGAAGCTTCTCCTGCATTGTTTGTTGCTGGAAGAACTTTTATCTTGACTCCTGATGCAGAAAGTTCTCCTACTAATGCTGAAGGCTCTTCTCAAAATGTTGCTGCTGATGATTCTTCTGAGATTCCTTTGGAGGATGTTACCACAGTCCCAACTGTTAATATTCCTCATGGTGTTTCTATTGGTGATCCTGCTCCTCATGTTCCTGCTGAAGTTTCTGCTAGTCATGAGAAAGAAGGTTTGGATGATGATGATCTAGGTCCAGATCTTGTGACTGATCAAGAAAGAAAAGAGCAAAATAGAATATGGGAACAATATGAAGATATGATGAAAAGTCAAGCTTTGGCAAGAAAGATGGAAGCCCAGTTCACCTCCAATTTATCAGCTGAAAGACAAAGGGAACTGGATGCTCAATCAGTTCATTTTACTGATGAGCAATGGGATTCTTACACTCTGCAAGCAGCTTCAAATCCTACTTTGGCTCAAAGCATACTGGGAGCTAATTTTGATAGTGACAACTTTGCTGCACAGATGATGGCTCTTGGTAATCAAAGAAAGCAAGCTGCAGCTGAAAAAAGGAAGGCTAGTGCTGCTCAGAAAGCAAAAGCTAAGAGAGATAGACCCCAGACTGAGGCACAAAAGAGGCAATATAAGAGAAATGTGGTCTATAATCAGTATACTTCTGTATATAGCTCTGGTTTGTCAAAGAAGCAAGTTTGGGCCTTGTCTGATTCTGAACTGCATCAAATATATAGTCAGATTATGAAGCTTATACACCCACCATCTATTTCACTTAAGAGGACTGCTGATAGTATGGAAGCTCCAAGTACCAAAAGACTCAAGTAAGTGGAGATAGGTACTTCATCTACTGGAGAGAAAGTACATCTGAGTACTTATACTGTTATTGCTGAAGCAACTCCTGACGGCACACAATCTGCTGAGCCTATTGCCAATTCTACCATTTCTGCTGATGAAGCTTCTGAGAGACAACCATCTGGGATTCCTGTTTCTTCTGAAGTTCCACCCAATTCTGCTGAACCTTTTGCTGCTACATCTGCTGACCATGAAGATTCACAAATGCCAAACTATAATGCAGAAAAGGTTAAACAAGCTGAACGGCAGCTGCTAAGGGTAGACAAGCCAGGGAAAAGGCTGAGAGGTTACATGCACCAGGGGGTTTTGTTCCAAGTTCTTCTATTCCAACTTCTTCTATTCCTGCTGAAGATACTTCTTCTATTGCTGCTGAAGATGTTTCTATGGGGATTTACATACCTGGTAGGAGGAAGAAGAGGATGGCACATATAGGCAAACATGTTGCAAGTAGAAGATCAGTAAGATTGGCTAAGCAGGTCCTCAGAGCACACAAGGGTAGTTCTTCTGAGCAAGTGAACCTAGAGGCTACTGATGATACATTTATTCAAGAGGGTTCTTCTGAAACTTTTCCTGAAGGTTCATACAATGTGTTGATCAGATGGACTTTGACAGATGGACAAATTAACACTATCTATAGGCAAGATCAATCCTATAAGAATTTCACTTTCTTGCAAGAAATTCTTCATTTGGTGGATAGGCATGATCTGCAGACTCTTCACAGATTGGTCACTGAGTATTATGCTACACATACACCACAAGGTGCTGGCTTATATCTATTGGGAGATCTTCAAGTTCTCTTTGACTCTCAAACTCCACATGGGAAAGGATATTCAATTTGGAAGACTTCCCATAGGTGGAAAGTTGATGCTTGGAGATTTTACCCCATTCCCAATGTACATGTGGTGGAACTGAGTCTGGGATAAGAGTGTGTATGTTTTCTGATCAACAATATCCATTGTCCATGAAACTGATGAATCGTATGCTTCAAAGGAAATTGGAAGTTCCTCCAAATCCAGTTGCTAATGACAGGACACATGCTGAACAATTGGTTGGGTTAATCAAGGCTAAGCTTCTACAAAATAAAGCTTCTCATTGATTCTGGTATATTGTATTATTCTTGTAGTTTAAAGTTATTTTCTTTATATTCTTTTCTTTATTTCATTTATTATTAAAAAAAAAAAAAAAAAAAAAAAAAAAAAAAAAAAAAAAAACTTGTATATTTGTGTACTAACTTTTCTGCAGGTTTGTTGTATATCACTCTGTTGATGATGATCAACTCACCAGATGTGACTTGTGTCCATCAAAGAGTTGGCTAGTCCAAAGGGTACAGCTTTGGTAAAGACACATCAAATCTGTTGATAGCTATAATAGCTTGCTAAAAGCTATAGGGTACTTCAACTCACCCATGGTTTATTCCTGAGAGTTGCAATGGTTTTCAGTTCACCATAGATGTAACCCTTTCTGGGATCCAAAGAATTGGCTAGTCTACAAAAGTATGGTTTGTGGTAAAGACATTTGGTATCCATATTTGGTATTCAATTCACCAAGGTTCAGCTGAAACCAAGAATTGGCTAGTCCTGAGCAAACGGCTACAGGTAAAGACATCTCAAATCCATTTATAGCTGATGATTTGCTAAAAATCATATGGTTATCAGTGTACCATAGTTTTCGAACTTAAACATTTGGCTACTCCAGTAGTGATGGCTATTGGTAAAGAGACATCAAATCCATTATTTTCGATGATTCACCTCTCACAGGAGTTAACACACCTGGATGTGATGAGAATAGTATGAAACTAATATGTTTTGATGTACAAATTGTCATTTGTTGCTGCAAAGACCTGAAGTTTAAAGTTTTGCCATTCATAGAGATGTGGTTCATTTGATTCTTTGCTGCTGATGTTCGACTTCAATCCTCTTATTCTGAAGTGTTAACGATCTATCAAGAATCTTGAACTTAACCATGTCAAATTCAAGATTAGGGGAGGATTGTTGGGAATTCTGCTGATGGTTACTGCTGACGGATTCTGCTGAAGGCTTATGGATTCTGCTGAAGCATAGTTTCTGCCGAAGTATTATTTAGAGTATTTAGTTTCTGCGGATATAGATATTCCGTATACTTATTATAGTTTGTTACTCTTGAGGATATGCATGAGTTTTATTAGGAATGTATTGTGCATATCTTATTTAGTTTTTAGAATATACGTTTCTTGTGAAACGGTTTAGGGTTTCTTCTTCTAGGGTTCCTTTTCTATAAAAGGAACACGTTATTATGTAATATGTACGAGTTTGAAAAACAAGTTTTAGTATTAATAAAAGATCCATAGAGGATCAAAGTGTTCTTAGTCATTCGTGTTCTTACTTGTATTTGATTTCCGCTTTAGAATACAAGTATTAGAGATTTTCTATTAGTGTGTTTGTGATTACATAAACATTACTAACGATCCACGAGTGCTCAAAGATCTATCAAGGTCTTAGGTTCAACACTAACTCACTCTATACCATTCTATCATTTGATAGTATGTTAGTCTAAGGACATCTGATATAGAGAACAGCGAGCAAAAGTGAATTTAATACATTTGTCTTAGAGGTAACACCTGCCACGAGCTGGCCAACCTGTCAAGAAGGCTCTTTTAATGAGTTTATCTGATCACAAGCAGTATTTATACTGAAAATATTAGTTCTCACACAACCAGAGGTTAAATGAAACCGAAATAAATTGAATGAGTGTCTTCCTTTACACTTAATCCCTTCAAAAAGTTTGAGTGCAGTTTTGTTTTACACAAAATTTGGGTTAATACTGCTAGGCCAGTAAATGCTGTTAGGGAAAATAGGGGCAATGCTGTTAAAGACTCAGCATGTTGGGAGTGGAGACCTACCAAACCCAATAGTGCATCAATTATTATGAAGAAATATGACTATATTGATGCACGAGGCAGATCCAAGTCAGTAATGGCTTGGGTCCCTAAAGGAAACTAATTTCCTTTATTTTATGTGCAGGAACATCCACAAAAGGATAAAGAAGATCCTGGATACTTTGACAGTGGATGCTCTAGGCACATGACTAGAAACATGTCATACCTCACAGATTTCAAAGAATTTGATGGACGATATGTTGCATTTGGGGGAGGAGCTAGAGGAGGAAGAATTACTGGTAAAGGTACAATCAGGACTGGTAAGCTTGATTTTGAAGATGTGTACTTTATTTAAGAGTTAAAGTTTAACCTGTTTAGTGTCTCACAGATGTGTGACAAAAAGAACAGTGTTCTTTTTACTGAAACTGAATGTTTTGTTCTGTCTCCTGACTTTAAGTTGACTGATATATATATATATATTATATATATATATATATATAATATATATATATATATATATATATATATATATATATATATTATATATAATTTGTGTGTGTGTGTGTGTGTGTGTGTGTGTGTGTATATATATATATATATATATATATATATATATATATATATATATATATATATATATATATATAAAGGCATTTAGGGTATAAAACATTAAAACCAGGAAAGTTGAAGAAAACTTTCATGTGGAATTTTTGGAAAATAAGCCTAGTGTTGTAGGAGAAGGTCTTAAGTGGTTGTTTGATATTGATGTGCTAACAGAGACAATGAATTACGTATCAGTTGTTGCAGGTACAAATTCTAATGATTTTGCAGGTACAGAAGATAGTTTTGATGCAGGTCAATCTAGCATGAAGACAGGATCTTGTCAAGACTACATGGTTATGCCACTATGGAAGGATGGTTCTATGTTTAATTCATCTTGAAAGGGTGGTGAACCTTCTAATGATGCTGAAAAGAAGGGTTCTAAAGATGGAAACAAAGAAAGTGGAGTTGAAGAACAAGAGAATCCTGATGACAGTACTAATGATGTTAGTACTGTTAAGCCAAAAGATAGTATTGCTGGAGCAAATGATCGTACTGCTAGTCCAACAGTTACTACTGATGCTGATTCTTCTGATGATGAAGTGTATCTGAACAACATGCCTAACACATATCAAGCTCCTACAACACCAAATACCAAAATTCACAAAGATCACTCACTTGATCTTGTGATAAGTGATGTACAGTCTGGTCTAAAGACAAGAAGAATGACAATGACAAAGGATTCAAATGAACAAGGTTTTATCAGTGCTGTTTATGAAGGGAAAACACATGAAGACCTTCATACTTGCTTGTTTGCCTGTTTCTTATCTCGGAAAGAACCCAAGAAAATTGCTAAAGCTCTAAGTAACCCATCCTGGGTAGAAGCTATGCAAGAGGAGCTTTTACAGTTTAAACTTCAAAAGGTGTGGGTTCTAGTAGATTTGCCTAAGGGAAAGTGGGCAATTGGTACAAAATGTTTGTTCAAAAACAAGAAGGATGAGAGAGGCATTGTCATTAAGAATAAAGCAAGGCTGGTTGCACAAGGTTACACTCAAGAAGAAGGCATAGACTATGATGAGGTTTTTGCCCCTGTTGCAAGAATTGAGGCAATAAGGATGTTTTTGGCTTATGCTTCTTTTATGGGATTCATGGTTTATCAGATGGATGTGAAGAGTGCCTTCTTGTATGGGACTATTGATGAAGAGGTTTATGTTATGCAGCCACCAGGGTTTGAAGATCCTAATCATCCTGACAAGGTCTACAAGGTGGTGAAAGCTCTGTATGATTTTCATCAAGCTCTAAGAGCCTGGTATGAAACCTTGGCCAATTACTTATTGGACAATGGGTTTCACAGAGGAAAGATTGATAAGATCTTGTTAATCAAGAAGCAAAAAGGGGATATTTTGCTTGTCCAGGTCTATGTTGATGATATTATTTTTGGATCTACAAAGAAGGAGATGTGTATTGAGTTTGAGAAGCTGATGCATGACAAGTTCCAGATGAGTTCCATGGGTGAACTTAATTTCTTTTTAGGGTTGCAAGTCATGCAAAAGGAAGATGGTATATTTATCAGTTAGGATAAATATGTAGCTGATATCTTGAAGAAATTTGGGTATACTGATGTAAAGACAGCTAGCACCCCAATGGATCCAGACAAGCTTTTGCTTAAAGATGTAGATGGTGATGATGTTGATGTTCATCTCTACAGGTCAATGATTGGATCATTGATGTATCTCACATCATCCAGACCAGATATTATGTTTGCTGTATGTGCATGTGCCAGATTTTAATCTCTCCTAAGGCTTCACACTTACATGCAGTGAAGAGGATTTTTAGGTATCTAAAAGGTCAACCTAAATTGGGACTTTGGTATCCTGGAGAGTCTTCATTTGATTTGGTGGCTTATAGTGATAGTAACTATGCTGATGCAAGTTTAGATAGGAAATCAACAACAGGTAGTTGTCAATTTCTAGGAAACAGGTTGATATCATGGCAGTGTAAGAAGCAAACTATGGTGGCTAATTCTACAACTGAGGCTGAATATGTAGCTGCTGCTAGTTGTTGTGGTCAAGTAAACTGGATTCAGAATCAAATGCTGGACTATGGGTATAATTTTATGCACACCATGATTTTCATTGACAATAACAGTACTATATGTATTATTAAAAATCCTGTTTTGCATTCTAAAACAAAACATATTGAGATTAGACATCATTTTATAAGGGACTGCAATGATAAAAAGTTAATCCAAGTTGTTAAAATTCACACTGATAACAATTGGGCATATTTACTTACAAAAGGTCTTGATGTTGGAAGGTTTCAGTACTCGGTTGCAAGTATTGGAATGTTAAATCCATAAAGTTTAATCTATTTATGTATTTGCAAAGTTTCGTACAGGATTAGCATTAGTACTGTTACTTGATTCAGTTTGCACTCTTAGTACAAATTAGTACTGCTAAGTTGAAATTGTTAGTCAAATTTGATATTATTATATAGAAAATGCTTGGATTATGTTTTCTTTGTTTTCGACTAACATTTGCAGGATAAGCAAGCAGTATGATTGGTATTGATGTTGTGTGAGAAGCAAAAGTGGTGGAATGTTTGTAATACTATTGCTCAAAAATGGAGAAATTGATTCATGATAGAGAGGATTTAGGGATCATTGACAAGGGTGTTCCACCAGTGTTGGGAGGTTCTTTAAAATCTTTTTCTTGAAATCAACAGTTTTTAGTGCTAAACCAACATCATTTTATTCTAAACCAGCGCAACAAATTGTTAAAAGACCCTTTTATAAGAAAACAACATTAACTACTGATGCGTGGTTTTGCGACCTTACAACAGGTTTTACCTCTCGAGGGATCTCAAGAGGCTTACAACCCCACCAGGCAGTGTACCTGACCGATGTAGTATAGTGTAGTGGTAAGTACGGGGGATTGATCGTTCTCCACAGGGAATAGTGTCGTTAGGATTGAAAAACTACTCTAATAGGTCTAAGGGTGAGGGAAGATTCTTTTTGTATTTTTTATATTTTTATGAAAGCAAGTAAAATCTTGGGTGTGAAGGAGTGGGCGGAATTAGTTGCTAGTCAACTAACCCAAATAACTACAAATGCAAATAAAATAAAATAACTGAAAATGAAAAGGTTGTGAAACTTATGTGGAGAGAAATGTGTTTACTTAGATTTCCTTACTCCCTAACTATCTTTTACCGGTTGATTAGTGTGTATTAATTGCGTGGATGACGGGTGTATTCCT
Organism: Artemisia tridentata subsp. tridentata; assembly: GCA_021014915.2. NCBI lineage: Eukaryota > Viridiplantae > Streptophyta > Magnoliopsida > Asterales > Asteraceae > Artemisia > Artemisia tridentata. The sequence goes on along the minus strand of CP139505.1, from coordinate 298,320,072 downwards.
TAATACCAATCGTGGGGTGGCGTACGTACTTCCCCAACTCTACAAGCTCCTACTTCACTCCTATGTCGAGCCGGCTAAGAAGCTCTAACATGGGATCACTAGAATTCGCTCATGCATTAAATACAACCATAAAAACCTAGTACGCATTGGTTCATGTTTCTTAAGACGTTCAAGCAAGTTACCGAATAGGAAGTTAGCCAGTTTTCTTAAGTCTAACATCGATAAACATTCATCCAATACAATTAATAACACACTAATAACCAATAATCAATAGTTAGGTTTCATTAGATCTAAGCAAACACAAGATAAATCTAGCCTAGCATGTTAATTAAAAGACAAGAACAAGATATAATCAAACAACACATAGACATATTGATTGATTAAATGAAAACTTATCTTCAATTAAACATGGGAGATCCAAGGGTATGAAAACCCTTAAAAATGGCAGAAATTCGTCTTAGGGTTTCTCCTCACAAAGTTGCACACTAAAAGTTGCACACTAATAACAAAAAATTGCAAAACTATATATAGAACTTAAGGGCTGACGGCGTCATGTTATAGGACTTGACGCCGTCACCTCGCCGTGTCTAGGGTTCCCGGATGGCCTTCTTGACGCCGTCCCTTTGTAGTGCTCCAAAATCCGCTCTGGCTTATCAAGGCTTGACGCCGTCAGAAATGGGCTTGACGCCGTCCCTCTTTAACTTAAACCGTGATGGCCTTGATCACTTCAAAGGGTGACGCCGTCAGAAATCCATTGTAAAATTCTCTGGCTTATCATGTGTATTTTTCATGTCCACCTCTTTTGCCAAGCCATGACGCCGTCAAGAGCAATACTTGACGCCGTCAAAGGTACTTTTCCAGCCGATTTTGAGACTTTATCGTTTTCTTCACTTTTATGCTCCAAAAACATCCAAAATGCTTCCTTTTCCAGATTTCTTCTCCAAAGTACCTAAAATGACAAAAGGAACGATTTAGGGCAATATTTGATCAAATAAATACGATTTAGGGCTTAAATGACCCCCTAAAAGCGGTACACTTTTCGCTTCATCAAATACCTTTACACTTGAGATTTGCTTGTCCTCAAGCAAATGGGCCTTTTATTCTAATCAAAATACAAGTTAGGGGTCATTTAATGCTAATATAAAAGTAATTACAACAAATAATCGTTCCACTTTAATCATAATAAGCACGGAGATTACAAACTAGCACCTCACAAGTAGTGTTTAGATACTCACATCTCTCAGGTGTCATCAAAATAAATCTCATAAATGAAAACGGATAATATCTCTCACTACCTGTCATAGCAAATAGATTACCATGGGCTTGGGAAAGGATCGAAAACCTCCTCCACTAGGCGTAAGCACCTAAGATAAACTATCAAAGAGGGCTTTTAAACGGGTTATAACGTGAGGTGTAGGGATATGATAAACACGGATTTGTTGGATAAGGGATATTTTACTGGTGGCGAGTTAAAGATCTTGGTTAATTACATGTACAATATGGCGTTGCCAAGCCAAGACTAGACTCGACTTAAGCTAAAAACAAAATAACAAAAACATAAAACAAACCTAAAATGAAACGGGATGGTAGTCCGTATGTTTTTTCTATTTTTCTTTTTCTCATTTTTTTGTATTTTTCTTGATTTTTTTTTTTTCATACACTCTTGCCCTACCATCCAAAAATAATACATCATAGGGGCGTTGCATTCCCCTTACACTTGAACTTTTACATAACTTTACAATTAACTATTATAATGACTCGAATTAAGATAATCGAAACAGTTGGAGTACTTTTTTAAAATATTTAGCACATATGGGGGTAATAAATGATGTTCTTCCCCATTACTCCATTACACTAGTACTTTACCCATAAGTCCCAATCGTCCCAAAACAATATGTACAAGGATATGACTCGACTTAGCAACCATGTAATCAATTAGATAATTAACTTGGGTTTAAACAAATGTTGTCACAATAATGCACTAAAAATGAGTGCATACAAGGTAGGCTAAGGCGATTTGGGTGTACATTTAAGTGGGGTGTAAACAAATTCTTCCTTTAAGTAAAATGCTTAAAGGTCGAAACGAAAAGATAGGCTCTGAGGGGTGTACTAGGGGTATCGTGTGCTAAAAATGAGTACAATGCAAAAGGTGTGGGAGAATTACTTGACTGATGTAGCCAAAGTAATTATAACAAAAACACAGGTGTAAAACAATGGGTTAATCCTAATGCCTCTTATCATGTAGTAAATCTAACTACACGAATGTAGTCTCACTTGTGGCCTCGGAATGGTCCTAACGCAAGTTCTAGAATCTAAGTGCTACCGGTACACACATCATAGCATAAATGCTTTTCCTACCAATTCTAGGGGCGAGCCTCACATATTTGGGGGTGGAAAATTTTTTTAGTGGTACGGTTTTTTGTGCTAGTCCTATAACTCCTATCTATGAGACGCTCATTAAGACCAAAGTTTCACTCCTAAATGTTGTAAAAAATTTTAAATTTGGCACTAAAATTGCCCTAACAGGTATTTCTCTCAGTTTTATTACACATCTACCATCAAACAAACAAAAAATCAAGTGCAATTGTATTCTCTAAAGTATCGTATTTTACCCCCTCCCCCCTTACACTTAAGATGAACATTGTCCCCAATGTTCAAATAACAAGATGTAAAAGTAAATAAGGTAAACGAATGAAATCAAATAATCCCCTGATTCGCTCGGTGGATTATGTGGTAACATGGTTAGATCTTCTTCCAAGAGAATGTTGAAGCTCCAAGACTAAAGCATCGCCATAAGCTTGATTCCACATACATTTCCTTGTCCAAGATAACCTGTTAAACCTGAGAAAACAAACACGAAAATCTGCATAACATCGGCGGGATAAATTCTATATATAAGGATATAATGCTTGTGTAATGATAATTTTGCAGATTCCTGGAGTTTATAAGTTATAGATTTAATAAAAACTTTTTATGAAAACAAAACTTTCAAAAATTTCTGAAAATTAAAACCTGACGCCGTCAGGTTGTAAATCCTGACGCCGTCAGAAATGATCTGACAGAATTTTCATGTTAAGTTTCCGGAAAATTTCTGGAAAAACCTATACCTTACTTCCTGGAATTCCTGCAAAACATCATTATGACTCGATACAAGCATTTTACTCAAACAAATACTAATATGTATGTTAATTTAATATTATTATGATTCATGTTCATTTGTTCTAATAAACCGATTTGGATTTCCCTTACACTTATCTTTTGCAAAATACCTTTATATGTAGTTAAGACGAAGTTAAAAACAAGATAAAGCATTTTCACAATTTAGTTTTGAACATGAATCAATAATAATAAAAATTAAACATACATACAGAAGCAAATAAAATCAAACAAACAAACAAATAAACACACAAAGCAAATAAAGCTTGGGTTGCCTCCCAAGAAGCGCTTGTTTTTGTTCGAGTCACGAGCCTGACTCTATCCTTATTTAACGGATAAAGGAGAGGTTTTTCCTACACTTAGGATTAAGTGCGGGTGATAGTAGCGATACACACCATCTTGGTGGAAGTATGCCGCGTGATGAAAGAGTGGTGGATGAATTATATACTCAAAGGGGTGTGCTCCTTTCATCATAACCTTACCTAGTTCACTTTGGTCAATGGGTGAATTTAAGTTTTCTCCTAAAAAGGGATCATCTTCTATCAACTTCGAGAGATTCCTAGTTGGGAATCCATCTTGACCTAATAAACCCGGTTTAAACCCATAATGTTTCTTGTGATCAATCATGAATGGGTGATGTAAGTATGAAAGGTTATGGTTCACTCCTATGTCAGCTTCCTCTCTACAAGGCTTAGAGTCTACTACCTTCAACATAAAACTACCCGGACTATATGGTTTGATGGGTGGGTCGGGACCTAATTCAATTCCTAAGTTCACATCTAAGGATGGAAGATTAGGTAACGGTTTTGGTTTAGGCTCTGGTTCATCAAAACTAGGAACTTCCATAGAAGTAAAAGAAAGGTTATGACTACAAGTATTCAAACCTATTTCTTCTAGTTTTGTTTGGTCCAAGGGTTCTACCTCGATCGGGATTCCTAAAGTCTCTTCTACTCCTTCCGGGTAAGTCACGGGCGGTGTGGGTGCCTCAAATGATGGTTGAGTATTTTGTGGGCTTATGGTGTTTACCTCATCATTCCACGTGTCAAGATCACCTATATCCTCATCAATTGTTTTCTTAGGTAGTGATGATAACAAACCTAGCGCTTCATCCAACTTATGGTTTATTGCTTCGGCTCTATCCATAATTCCTTGGCAAACTAGGTCGCTTTTCCTATTGGCCTCACTAAGATGAGATCCTAAACATGGAGGTTGTTCATAAGAATCTATCCTAGGTGAAGGCTCATATGATTCATAGGTGTCTCTAAATGAGGTATTTTGAACTCCTTGGTGTTCTAGCCACTCAACCATATCTTGTAATCTTATAAGTCTAAGTGAAAAGTCCATTTGAAGCAAATTACAAACAAAATCACAAAGAAAATATAGACTACGAGAAAGCTACAAAATAAAAAGAAAAAATATCACTTGATAGGAATCTTGTGAGTAGACCTAATAAAAATAAAATTTCAACCTAAGCAATAACTACTCCCCGGCAGCGGCGCCAAAAACTTGATGCGTGGTTTTGCGACCTTACAACAGGTTTTACCTCTCGAGGGATCTCAAGAGGCTTACAACCCCACCAGGCAGTGTACCTGACCGATATAGTATAGTGTAGTGGTAAGTACGGGGGATTGATCGTTCTCCACAGGGAATAGTGTCGTTAGGATTGAAAAACTACTCTAATAGGTCTAAGGGTGAGGGAAGATTCTTTTTGTATTTTTTATATTTTTATGAAAGCAAGTAAAATCTCGGGTTTGAAGGAGTGGGCGGAATTAGTTGCTAGTCAACTAACCCAAATAACTACAAATGCAAATAAAATAAAATAACTGAAAATGAAAAGGTTGTGAAACTTATGTGGAGAGAAATGTGTTTACTTAGATTTCCTTACTCCCTAACTATCTTTTACCGGTTGATTAGTGTGTATTAATTGCGTGGATGACGGGTGTATTCCTTAATACCAATCGTGGGGTGGCGTACGTACTTCCCCAACTCTACAAGCTCCTACTTCACTCCTATGTCGAGCCGGCTAAGAAACTCCTAACATGGGATCACTAGAATTCGCTCATGCATTAAATACAACCATAAAAACCTAGTACGCATTGGTTCATGTTTCTTAAGACGTTCAAGCAAGTTACCGAATAGGAAGTTAGCCAGTTTTCTTAAGTCTAACATCGATAAACATTCATCCAATACAATTAATAACACACTAATAACCAATAATCAATAGTTAGGTTTCATTAGATCTAAGCAAACACAAGATAAATCTAGCCTAGCATGTTAATTAAAAGACAAGAACAAGATATAATCAAACAACACATAGACATATTGATTGATTAAATGAAAACTTATCTTCAATTAAACATGGGAGATCCAAGGGTATGAAAACCCTTAAAAATGGTAGAAATTCGTCTTAGGGTTTCTCCTCACAAAGTTGCACACTAAAAGTTGCACACTAATAACACAAAATTGCAAAACTATATATAGAACTTAAGGGCTGACGGCGTCACGTTATAGGACTTGACGCCGTCACCTCGCCGTGTCTAGGGTTCCCGGATAGCCTTCTTGACGCCGTCCCTTTGTAGTGCTCCAAAATCCGCCCTGGCTTATCAAGGCTTGACGCCGTCAGAAATGGGCTTGACGTCGTCCCTCTTTAACTTAAACCGTGATGGCCTTGATCACTTCAAAGGGTGACGCCGTCAGATTTTTCATGCAAAATTCTCTGGCTTATCATGTGTATTTTTCATGTCCACCTCTTTTGCCAAGCCAGGACCCCGTCAAGAGCAATTACTTGACGCCGTCAAAGGTACTTTTCCAGCCGATTTTGAGACTTTGTCGTTTTCTTCACTTTTATGCTCCAAAAACGTCCAAAATGCTTCCTTTTCCAGATTTCTTCTCCAAAGTACCTAAAATGACAAAAGGAACGATTTAGGGCAATATTTGATCAAATAAGGACGATTTAGGGCTTAAATGACCCCCTAAAAGCGGTACACTTTTCGCTTCATCAACTACGAGGAAATTTGGCCAAAAAGTTAATACTGCTATAGTAAAACTTTGTACTGCTGGGTAGCCGTTAGTCCTGTTTGGTATAACTATTTTTTTTTATTATAGCCGTTGAAAGATTTTCGTTAATTCGTTAATTTCCTTTGCTTATAGGTTTCCTTACTTAGATAATTTCTTTATCTTTCTTTAAACTCGTACTATTCATTCAAGATAAGGAAACAAATTCTTAAGTCGGTTCACTCTCGAACCCTAAGTGTTCTATATAAATTCTCAATTGGCTATACCACACACTCAATTCACTCATACACGATCATTACCCATCATACTAATCAAAATTTTATACATCAAATGGCTAATTTGGAGTTTTGGGACAAGCACAACATGGTTGCATTCTTGGAGAAACCAGATGGAAGTCAAGACTTTCGTTAGATAGTAAATTTTCTCAATTATACCCACATCAGGTATGCTCTTTTAGAAAATCCTACTATCTATGTCACTCAAATCAATAAGTTTTGGCAGACTGCTACTACCAATATTCTTGATAATGGAGACAAAGAGTTAATTGCAACAGTTGATGGCAAAAAAATAACTATTACTGAGTCATCTGTTAGGAGACATCTCAAACTAGCAGATGATGATGGTATTAGTTCTTTGCCTAACACTGACATTTTTCAATCTCTTTCCAGAATGGGGCATGAGTCAGATAATAATAAACTCTCTTTTTGAAAGGACAGTTTGCCCCTCAATGGAGATTCTTCATTCATACCATCTTACATTGTTTGGGTAAAAAGAAAACCTCTTTGGAGAAATTCAGTAGTAATATTGCAACTACTCTCATTTGCTTAGCCACAAACAGGACTTTAAATTTTTCAAAACTGATTTTTGATAGTATGGTGAAAAATGTGGATACCAAATACATATTTTTAATGTATCCAAGATTTATTCAAATGTTTTTGAACAAACACAAACATTTGCTTCTATCTCAAAAAATTGTTTATCCAACTCCTTCCCTTACTTAAAAACTTTTCAGTAACATGAGAATTGCTTCTAAGGGGTATAATGGGATAGAAGTACCATTATTTTCGACTATGCTTATTCAAAGTGAAAACATTCCGGGTGAAGGATCAACAAGCCCAGTTGAGTTCTATCATACACCCACAGTTTCCTCAAGTACTCAATCAGCCTCACAACAAACTTCATCACCATATAGGAATTCATCAGGACAGGAATTTGAGGTCCCTCAGCCCAGATCTCCTACTATTACCAATGTAGCAGATGAGGCTGTCTATGACAGTTTGGTAAGGGCCGACACTACTATATCTAGCTTAGCAGCAATACAGGACATTGTTAACATAGCTAAGACCCAAACCAAGGAAACATCCCATGAATCAAGTTCTCATGAACTTAATACAGGTGATGGAAACCCCAGCCAACTGGAAACAATGGGAGGCTCAGCTGATCCACCTAGTCCACCTAGGGTTGAAACAAAGTCAATGCCTCATGATTCACCTCTCCCAAGAGTTAACACACTTGGAAGTGATGAGGTCAGTGTGACACTTGAAGAATTGATGGAAATTTGTACCAAATTGACAGAAAGGGTAACCGAACTGAAGGAGATAAAGCAGTATATGATACTGCTTTGACAAAGGTAATCTAGAAGGTGAAGAAATTGCAGCAAAATGTCAAGTCACTCAAAGCTAAACGAAGAGAAAACATTGTAGACTCCTCAAGTGCAGAAGATAGCTCATATGATGATTTGGAGGATCCTTCCAAATAGGGGAAGAAAATTGCTGATATAGATCAAGATCCAAATATTACTTTGGTACATGATGATGCTGAACTTCAGGGGAGGTTTGACCAGGATATGGGTGGTAACTTTGATGTTGCTATGGATGAAAATGTTCAGCAAGATACAGAGCCAGTAAATCTTGAAGAAGGTACTGAACCAGTTAATCTTGATGATCTAAATGAAGCAAAGAATCTTACAGATACAGCAAGTGGCAGAGTTGAAGTTAGTACTGCTGAAATTGAGGGTACTGTTGGTACATCTGTTGGTACTACCAGTGTTGCTGTGAATACCTGAAGAAGATCAGACAAAGGAAAGGGTATTATGCAAGAATCTGAGCCACCAAAGAAAGTAAAAAAGAGTGTTCTAGTTTAGATGAGTATGGATAAAGAAATGGCTCAGAGAATGCATGAAAAAGAGCAAGCAAAGTTGGAAGAAGAACAAAGGATTGCTCAATTTCTTGAAGATCAAAAGCTTGCAAAAGATTTGGCTGAAGGTGCTGAAGCAGAAAGGTTGGCACAAGAACAGGCAGACGAGCTTTTAGAGAAGAAAATTTATGAAGAAGACAGAGCAACTATTAGTGTAGAAGACAGGGAAAATGCTCTTAATGATCTGATTGAGATGATTAGAAAGAATCAAAGTGCAAAGAAGGCTGCTGCAAGAAGGAATAAACCTCCAACTCAAGCTGAAAAAAAGAAATTTATGATCTCTTATATGAAGAATCAAGATTACTACACTGCTAGACAGCTTGCAAGAAGGTCATTTGAAGAAATTGAAGGTTTGTACTTCAAAGCTTACAAGAAGATCTAAGATTTTATTCCTATGAATACTGAAGAAGAAAGTAGAAGGATCAAGAGGGCTGGAATAAATTTAGAGTCAGAGTCTTCTAAAAGACAAAAGATCGGTGAAGAACAAGAAGAAGATGATTTGTCTGAAGAACAACTAAAGCAGATGATGATTATAGTTCAAGATGAAGCAATGAATGTGGAAGCTCTACAGGCCAAATATCCCATTATTGATTGGGAAGTTCAAGTGATGGAAGAGTAAAAAGTTGGAAGATCGTCAGGGTTGGTAATCATACTGAAGTGTATCAACACTTTGATGACATGATCAAGGCCTTTGACAGGGAGGATTTAGTCAAGCTATGGAGTTTAGTTAAAGAAAAGTTCAAGTCATCAGAACCAGCAGATAACAAAGAAAGAATGTTATGGGTAGAGTTAAGGAGATTGTTTGAGCCATATGCTGATGATACTTTATGGAAATTTCAATCTGGAACTCATAAATTGACATGGAGATTGTATGACGCATGTGCTCTTCATCATGTGTATACAAATGCTGGAAAAGATATTTACATGTTGGTAGATGTAACAATCCATAAAATTCTCTAGTCATTAGTGAACGCTAATCTAGTATTAACACATCGTTACTGTTCACTTATCCATTTTACGAGCAAATTTAAATTTTTTGTTTATTACAATTCTATTTAGAAACCTTGTTACATTATTCATGATAATACGGAACGAGCTCACACGCGGACCACAACAAAATAAACACACTAATATAACCAAATGTATCCTTATATTAATTCATAACCCAATTTTCTCTTGGCCTGTTACTATTCATAAGCCCAACCCATTTATAAGTTTTATTTATTTCACTTATCATACATAACTAAACTCGCTTCACTTGACCTTGATTTCTCTTGAATTTGACACATGAGATATGTAAGTTTTTACATCTCTCGAATCTTTATACATCAAACAAATAGGATGTCGAGTCTTACTTACTAATTCAAATATTTAATATGTAAACGGGGCTCAAAGCTTACCACTTTTGACACATGTACTAGTTCACTCAAATTTCATCCATATTAACCAAAACCGATCCAAACTATTTTTCCTCTTACTCTTTTATTTATCTTTGGTCAAACATGAATTCTAAACATTGTTCCTCACCTTTTCTCACAGTGTCTCAAAATATCACACGTTGAGAAATCGTTTAGACCTTTAAAACAAGTCGAGTACAAAACGTATTTATGCCATTCAATATATACAAGACAAAAGTTGCCCATATTTTACAATTTATATACGAGACATACATGCTAGCTAAATATTCTTTGTTCCCTCCTTTCTCTACAATTCGAATATAACCAACCCACTTGTATTTTAAACTTATATATATTTATATATATACTATACTTATATATATATATATATATATATATATATATATATAATTTATAACATATACGTAATACAACTTGCATGCATTTTCCAAATCCTATTCTACTGACACAAATCAAAGATGTTGTTTCCTTGTCTTGCAAATTGATCACAACTTGCCAATATTTTACGTTATATACAAGATATACGTTCATGCATGTGCGTGTATATATATGTATCAAATTTACATACATTCCATGTATTCTTAAATCTTATTCACACACACACACAAAGGTACTAAGTTACTTCTCTATTGATCAAACCCATTCGAAGAAACAAGAACTTTTACTAGTCGATCAAGCCATCTCCCAAACATTTAAATGACGAACTCGATCCTTTCGTAGCAAATCCTAACGAGCCACATTCATAATTCTCGAATCCTAGTTCTTTTAAACGTTAAACATCCCACCATTTCGGTGTTGTAAGCTCCCTTAAACTCTTTACATACGCATTTTGTTTATTTCGATTCACCATGCATCGTACTTCTATTTATTTCGATCATATATCACTTTTTATACGTTTATTCGCTTTACTTTTATTTATTTTACGTACATAATCATTGACCTCCTTCATGGATGGCTAAGAACACGTATTTTATCTATACTCGACACTTACATACTAATTATTTACTTATCATATCTCATTTCAATTTATATCGAATCATATTTTAGCATAATATGTCATTTTCACATTTTGTAACCATGTTATATCGACATAAGAAATGTACTAATAAATTCGAAATCATACACACACCATATCATTTTTATTGTTCATACCGATTCTTTACAAGCTCATTTAACAAGTTCATGTTTTAAGTTTTCATTAATAAGCGCGTATAAGCTCTTTAAAAGTCCTAAACTAAACGCTAGTCGGAACTATTTTTAACTTAACATATATGTCGAGTGGGCTTATTAAAAGCCCAATAAGCCATGGTGAATAAGCAGTCTAATAAGCATATCGAATACATTTTTAGGACTATAAAAATAGCCCAATTTCAGGCCAAAACTTGTTTGAATGTCCTCACCTCTAAATCTCTTAATGGGCTTTTACTAGTCTCGCTAAAAGCCCAATAATGTAAAAATAAGCTATTTCGTAAAATAAATAGTTTCTATAATTTCAAATAAGCTTTATAAAGTTATTGTATTTTTCAGAAATTTTATTATACAAGTTTTGTACATTTTGGACTAAAAATGCAAAAACATTTTACTATTAGGGTTTAAACTGTAACTTTTGGAAAACTAAGGACCAAACTGCCATTTATGCAAATTATGGATAGATAATGAAGAAATAGTAAATAAAAGTCACAAAATGAAAAATTGGAACCTTTTTGGATTTAAAATATAAATAATTACTAATCAGGGACTAACGGTGCAAAACATACACCGTTAGGGTAAAAAGTGTAAATTCTGTAAAAGACCAAGGGATGAATAGTAACATTATTTATAATCAATTCTATTTCATGTTTTACTCATTTCATAAGCATTTTGTCATTCGTTTCAGTATAATTATTTTTCGTTACGGTTATATTCATATAATGAACTTTTAACGAATCACTTAACATATTAATTTAACGACCTTCAAGAAAACGATAATTATGGAATCAAAAACATAAAAACAAGATAATATTATATATATATTATTATTTTTGAACTTTAAGCATTTTAAGCATACCAAATCATTTCCATCACGACCCGATTCGTTATCCGATATTCTTTCACAATCATTTAGCAGTGGATTGTAAACACACAGGTTGCAAGTCTTGTATGGGCGGGACTTGGGACTGAGTGGATTTATAAGGCCTTTGCTGTGAAATCTTTATTCAATGCTTTACTCTTAAACTAAACTCTATGAACTCACCAACCATTGGTTGACACTTTTTAGCATGCTTATCTCAGGTTAATAAGGCAATAGTGGATGCATGGATTCTAGAGTCAATTGCTAATGCGTGGTTTTGCGACCTTACAACAGGTTTTACCTCTCGAGGGATCTCGAGAGGCTTACAACCCCACCAGGCAGTGTACCTGACTGATGTAGTATAGTGTAGTGGTAAGTACGGGGGATTGATCGTTCTCCACAGGGAATAGTGTCGTTAGGATTGAAAAACTACTCTAATAGGTCTAAGGGTGAGGGAAGATTCTTTTTGCGTTTTTATAATTTTATGAAAGCAAGTAAAATCTCGGGTTTGAAGGAGTGGGCGGAATTAGTTGCTAGTCAACTAACCCAAATTACTACGAATGCAAATAAAATAAAATAACAGAAAATGAAAAGGTCGTGAAACTTATGTGGAGAGAAATGTGTTTACTTAGATTTCCTTACTCCCTAACTATCTTTTACCGGTTGATTAGTGTGTATTAATTGCGTGGATGACGGGTGTATTCCTTAATACCAATCGTGGGGTGGCGTACGTACTTCCCCAACTCTACAAGCTCCTACTTCACTCCTATGTCGAGCCGGCTAAGAAGCTCCTAACATGGGATCACTAGAATTCGCTCATCCATTAAATACAACCATAAAAACCTTAGTACGCATTGGTTCATGTTTCTTAAGACGTTCAAGCAAGTTACCGAATAGGAAGTTAGCCAGTTTTCTTAAGCCTAACATCGATAAACAATCATCCAATACAACTAATAACACACTAATAACCAATAATCAATAGCTAGGTTTCATTAGATCTAAGCAAACACAAGATAAATCTAGCCTAGCATGTTAATCAAAAGACAAGAACAAGATGTAATCAAACAACACATAGACATATTGAATGATTAAACGATTACTTATCTTCAATTAAACATGGGAGATCCAAGGGTATGAAAACCCTTAAAAATGGCAGAAATTCGTCTTAGGGTTTCTCCTCCAAAATTACACACAATAAGTTCCACACTAATGACAAAAAATTGCAAAACTATATATAGAGTTTAAGGGCTGACGGCGTCACGTTATAGATCCTAACACCGTCACCTTGCCGCTTTTAGGGTTCCCGGATGGCCTTCCTGACGCCGTCCCTCTTTAGTGTTCCAAAATCCGCTCTGGCCTATCAAGGGGTGACGCCGTCAGAATTGAGCTTGACGCCGTCCCTCTTTAAGTTAAACCGTGATGGCCTTGATCACTTCAAAGGGTGACGCCGTCAGATTTTTCATGCAAAATTCTCTGGCTTATCATGAGTAATTTTCATATCCACCTCTTTTGCCAAGCCATGACGCCGTCTGGACCAATCCCTGACGCCGTCAAAGGTACTTTTCAGCCGATTTTGAGACTTTGTCGTTTTCTTCACTTTTATGCTCCAAAAACGTCCAAAATGCTTCCTTTTCCAGATTTCTTCTCCAAAGTACCTAAAATGACAAAAGGAACGATTTAGGGCAATATTTGATCAAATAAATACGATTTAGGGCTTAAATGACCCCCTAAAAGCGGTACACTTTTCGCTTCATCAAATACCCTTACACTTGAGATTTGCTTGTCCTCAAGCAAATGCGCTTTTATTCTAATCAAAATACAAGTTAGGGGTCATTTAACACTAATATAAAAGTAATTACAACAAATAGTCGTTCCACTTTAATCATAATAAGCACGGAGATTACATACTAGCACCTCACAAGTAGTGTTTAGATACTCACATCTCTCAAGTGTCATCAAAATAAATCTCATAAATGAAAACGGATAATATCTCTCACTACCTGTCATAGCAAATAGATTACCATAGGCTTGGGCAAGGATCAAAAACCTCCTCCACTAGGCGTAAGCACCTAAGATAAACTATCAAAGAGGGCTTTTAAATGGGTTATAACGTGAGGTGTAGGGATATGATAAACACGGTTTTGTTGGATAAGGGATATTTTACTGGTGGCGAGTTAAAGATCTTGATTAATTACATGTACTATACAATGTTGCTAAGCCAAGACTAGACTCGACTTAAGCTAAAAACAAAATAACAAAAACATGAAACAAACATAAAATGAAACGGGATGGTAGTCCGTATGTTTTTTTTTTTTTTTTTTCTCATTTTTTTTTTTTTTTTTTTTTTTTTTTTTTTTGATTTTTTTTTTTTTTTGCATACACTTTTGCCCTACCATCCAAGATAATACATCATAGGGGTGTTGCATTCCCCTTACACTTGAACTTTTACATAACTTTACAAATAACTATTCTAATGTCTCGAATTAAGATAATTGAAACACTTGGAGTACTTTTAAAATATTTAGCACATATGGGGGTAATAAATGATGTTCTTCCCCATTACTCCATTACACTAGTACTTTACCCATGAGTCCCAATCGTCCCAAAACAATATGTACAAGGATATGACTCGACTTAGCAACCATGTAATCAATTAGATAATTAACTTGGGTTTTAACAAATGTTGTCACAATAATGCACTAAAGATGAGTGCATACAAGGTAGGCTAAGGCGATTTGGGTGTACATTTAAGTGGGGTGTAACAAATTCTTCCTTTAAGTAAAATGCTTAAAGGTCGAAACGAAAAAGATAGGCTCTGAGGGGTGTACTAGGGGTATCGTGTAGTAAAAATGAGTACAACGCAAAGGGTGTGGGAGAATTACTTGACCAATGTAGCCAATGTAATTATAACAAAAACACAGGTGTAAAACAATGGGTTAATCCTAATGCCTCTTATCATGTAGTAAATCTAACTACACGAATGTAGTCTCACTTGTGGCCTCGGAATGGTCCTAACGCAAGTTCTAGAATCTAAGTGCTACCGGTACACACATCATAGCATAAATGCTTTTCCTACCAATTCTAGGGGCGAACCTCACATATTTGGGGGTGGAAAATTTTTTAGTGGTACGGTTTTTGTGCTAGTCATATAACTCCTATCCATGAGACGCTCATTAAGATCAAAGTTTCACTCCTAAATGTTGTAAAAAAATTTAAATTTGGCACTAAAATTGCCCTAACAGGTATTTCTCTCAGTTTTATTACACATCTACTATTAAACAAACAAAAATCAAGTGCAATTGTATTCTCTAAAGTATCGTACTTTTACCCCCCCCCCCCCCTTACACTTAAGATGAACATTGTCCCCAATGTTCAAATAACAAGATGTAAAAGTATAAAGTAAAAGAATGAAATCAAATACTCCCCTGATTCGCTCGGTGGATAATGTGGTAACACGGTTAGATCTTCTTCCAAGGTAATGTTGAAGCTCCATGACTAATGCATCGCCATAAGCTTGATTCCACATACATCTCCTTGTCCAAAATAACCTATTAAACCTGATAAAACAAACACGAAAACCTGCATAACATCGGCGGGATAAATTCTATATATAAGGATATAATGCTTGTGGAATGATAATCTTGCAGATTCCTGGAGATTATAAGTTAGAGATTTAATAAAAACTTTTTATGAAAACAAAACTTTCAAAATTTTCAGAAAATTAAAACCTGACGCCGTCAGGTTGTAAACCCTGACGCCGTCAGAAATGATCTGACAGAATTCTCATGTTAAGTTTCCGAAAAAATTTTGGAAAAACCTATACCTTACTTCCTGGAAATCCTGCAAAACATCATTATGACTCGATACAAGCATTTGACTCAAACAAATACGAATATGTATGTCAATTTAATATTATTATGATTCATGTTCATTTGTGTTCTAATAAACCGATTTAGATTTCCCTTACACTTAACTTTTGCAAAATACTTTTATATGTAGCTAAGACGAAGTTAGAAACAAAATAAAGCATTTTCACAATTTAGTTTTGAACATGAATCAATAATAATAAAAATTAAACACACATACGGAAACAAATAAAATCAAACAAACAAACAAATAAACACACAAAGCAAATAAAGCTTGGGTTGCCTCCCAAGAAGCGCTTTTCTTTATTAACGAGTCTTGTAGCTAGACTCAAAGTCACCGTACATTACGTGACTCCATCATTGGTCACGGTTCCTAGGCCATTCTCCTTTGATTCTCTATCAGAATCACTTTCATAGTAAAGGTATTTCGGGTCCTCGAGATCAAAAGGATTGTTTTGGTATTTAGAACTAAGCTCCTTATCATGCTTAAAGAATCCACTTGACAGGTCAAAAGTGTCCTTACATCCCCTTCTCACATCATCATCACATAACACGAGTTGGGAACTTAACTCATCGAGCCCTCCATAATCAATCTCCTTGAATTCTCTCACCTTGTAAGGCGTTTGGTATGAGATTTCCCTAATCCCATCGGTGAAAGTCATGATCCCATTGAGCTCGTCCACAACCAAGCTTGTGGCCTTGCAAAAAGGTGCTCCAAAAACAACTTGTGATAACCTGGGATCGATGTACTTTTCGATATTATCGACGATTGCGAAGCTCATAGCGAATGTCATGTTTCCTACAAACACCTCTACATCATCATCTATGCCAATGTCGTCCTTCCCTTTATGAATCATTCCCCATCTGCAAATGTTGTTATAATGAAACAAGGACATCACATTTTTGGGTAAACATGTGTCAATGTAAACATTATAAAAATGCTTGTGACCAATCATGCAAGGTATTTTGAGATTATTCGGATCACATCGCTTAATTCGGCCAGGCCTTCTACCGTGTAGCCCCCATGTGTTGCCACTTGCTGATGGTTGATACTCATACACTTCTTCACAACCATCCTGAAAAATCACTTTCCTGACACCATCGGTAAATAATGCACTCCTATCATCCTCATCGAGTATCACTCCCGTTACTTTTATGAATGGTTTGCCTAGAACAAGGCCAGTTAAGGATGGGCTGATGATAGAGTTCATGTTATTAATTACAGTTAGCTTGATATGAAAGAGGAACTTTTCTATCACAATTGGTACCCTCCTTATTACCCCGATGATATTAAACCCTTCATATTTGACCTGTTTGGTGAAGGCTTCGTTATATAGAGAAAGGGATATTGTATTCATAGAAGAGTTGGGGTTTATATAGGCATCTTTTATAAACTTCTTCCTAGTGGTGCAAGATACCTTAAAGACCCTGTGAGCGCCATCCTCTATTCTCTCTCCAAATTCCACAGGCAAATTTGCTGTGCCCCTCTCAAGTTCCTCCACCAGGGGGCGGTCTAGCAATCCTGGGAGCC
This sequence comes from Artemisia tridentata subsp. tridentata, assembly GCA_021014915.2. NCBI lineage: Eukaryota > Viridiplantae > Streptophyta > Magnoliopsida > Asterales > Asteraceae > Artemisia > Artemisia tridentata. The sequence continues at coordinate 298,302,840 of CP139505.1, read as the reverse complement.
CATGAGGCATTTCGGGCTTCTCTTCCGAGCCCTCCTCACCATTCAACTTCCTTGTACTAGAGTGCTTTGGTGAGTCTAGATAATCGCCGGACGCCTCGGTGTTCTTTTCGGGAACTTCACCCTCCCTTTCATTGTCAACGTTCTCGGTTGATTGTTGGTCCAGATTGGGTTTAGGAACAGGTATTGTTGTAATGGTGTTCACGAAGTGGAGTGGTTTCAAAGGGGTATGAGCATCTCCAGTTTCTTTTCCGTTTTGTGATATGTGTTTGAAGAGTTTACTAGGGTGCTTGATTTTTACAGGAGGGGGTGTTTGGTGAGTCACCGTGACAGATTTGATCTCATTAACTTGTGCCAACTCACAAGTTGACCTGCCAGCAATGCGATCATTGATAACTTTTAACAGGTTATCAACCTTGTTGTTCATATCAACTTGCTGTTGTCTGAATTGATTCTCAAGTTTGGAGAGCTGTGTTTCTTGAGAGAGAATGAATTTTTGCAGTGATTCCTCGCGATTTTGTTGTTTATGCGTATGCTGAGACCAGGTGAGTGGGGGAGAGTCATTGAATGATACACTCCGAGTTTGGTTCCAACTAAAATTTGGCTTACTCTTCCATGCCTCATACCTATCTTCGGAATTCGTGGATCCATAATTAGTGGTGAGCCACTTATCTCCCGCCTTATCGATTCGCGAGGATGCGAATTCTTGGAAAGCCTGTTTGGGGAGTTCCATGCAATCATGAGTGTCGTGGGGACCACTACATAATTTACACGAAGAAGTGATTTTGTTCACTTGGCCTGAAGGTTTAGGAGCCTCGTAGGATTTCATAAGAAACTTGACTTGGTCTTCAAGTTCTATGATCCTACGGTCGGAAGTGCTTGAATTGTTCGAAGGCAAAGATATTGCCTTGACCGTTTTATTCAAATCACGGGGATCACTCCAACTTTCGTTGTCATAAAGAGCAAGATCTTCTAGGAGAGTCCATGATTGTTCCGCACTTAGATCACGTAGCTTACCACCGGCCGATTGGTCAATGGTTTGCCTCGTGGAAAGATTGATGTGGTCATAGAAGATTTGGACTTGGAGCCAAAGTTCTATGCCATGGTGAGGGACTTTTTGGAGTAAGTCCTTGAATCGAGTTCATGCCTCGTAGAGGGTTTCGCCTTGACGTTGTTGGAACATCAAGATATCATTCCTTAGCTTGGTAGTTCTTCCTGGTGGAAAAAACTGAGCAAGGAAACGAGTGGTGAGATCATCCCAAGAGGTGATCGATCCTGCGGGTAGACGCTCTAGCCATTGACTAGCTTGGTCCCGCAGAGAGAATTGAAAGAGACGCAGTCGGGTCGTCTCTCGAGTGGCAACATCAAGGTCTATGGAATCAACGATTTTGAGAAAGTCCTTGAGATGTTGATTAGGATCTTCAGAACGAAGTCCATGGAATGCGCATCCGCTTTGCACCAACCGGATGGTGTCGGATCGCAAGGGTGTGACATTGGCTCCTTGAGTGAGCTCAATGGTGTTTCGATAGCCATGGTGGCTAGGACGGGAGTAGTCTCCTAAGGTACGGGTTCTAGGAGGTGGTGGTGGTTGTTGTGGTGGTGGGTTGTTGGGATCAAGGATATTACCATCTTCCATGATGTCGGATGGTAATGGTTACGAACAAAGAAACGAAGAAAAAAAAGATAGACTAAAGAAAACCTAGAAAAATAAAATAAAAATCTCACTAGAAAGGAATCTAGTGAGTAGACCTATAAAATAAAAATTCAACCTAAACAATAACTATTCCCTGGCAGCGGCGCCAAAAACTTGATGCGTGGTTTTGCAACCTTACAACAGGTTTTACCTCTCGAGGGATCTCGAGAGGCTTACAACCCCACCAGGCAGTGTACCTGACCGATGTAGTATAGTGTAGTGGTAAGTACGGGGGATTGATCGTTCTCTACAGGGAATAGTGTCGTTAGGATTGAAAAACTACTCTAATAGGTCTAAGGGTGAGGGAAGATTCTTTTTGTGTTTTTATAATTTTATGAAAGCAAGTAAAATCTCGGGTTTGAAGGAGTGGGCGGAATTAGTTGCTAGTCAACTAACCCAAATTACTACGAATGCAAATAAAATAAAATAACAGAAAATGAAAAGGTAGTGAAACTTATGTGGAGAGAAATGTGTTTACTTAGATTTCCTTACTCCCTAACTATCTTTTACCGGTTGATTAGTGTGTATTAATTGCGTGGATGACGGGTGTATTCCTTAATACCAATCGTGGGGTGGCGTACGTACTTCCCCAACTCTACAAGCTCCTACTTCACTCCTATGTCGAGCCGGCTAAGAAGCTCCTAACATGGGATCACTAGAATTTGCTCATGCATTAAATACAACCATAAAAACCTTAGTACGCATTGGTTCATGTTTCTTAAGACGTTCAAGCAAGTTACCGAATAGGAAGTTAGCCAGTTTTCTTAAGCCTAACATTGATGAACAATCATTCAATACAACTAATAACACACTAATAACCAATAATCAATAGCTAGGTTTCATTAGATCTAAGCAAACACAAGATAAATCTAGCCTAGCATGTTAATCAAAAGACAAGAACAAGATGTAATCAAACAACACATAGACATATTGAATGATTAAACGATTACTTATCTTCAATTAAACATGGGAGATCCAAGGGTATGAAAACCCTTAAAAATGGCAGAAATTCGTCTTAGGGTTTCTCCTCCAAAATTACACACAATAAGTTCCACACTAATGACAAAAAATTGCAAAACTATATATAGAGTTTAAGGGCTGACGGCGTCACGTTATAGATCCTGACGCCGTCACCTCGCCGCTTTTAGGGTTCTCGGATGGCCTTCCTGACGCCGTCCCTCTTTAGTGTTCCAAAATCCGCTCTGGCCTATCAAGGGGTGACGCCGTCAGAATTGAGCTTGACGCCGTCCATCTTTAAGTTAAACCGTGATGGCCTTGATCACTTCAAAGGGTGACGCCGTCAGATTTTTCATGCAAAATTCTCTGTCTTATCATGAGTAATTTTCATATCCACCTCTTTTGCCAAGCCATGACGCCGTCTGGACCAATCCTTGACGCCGTCAAAGATACTTTTCAGCCGATTTTGAGACTTTGTCGTTTTCTTCACTTTTATGCTCCAAAAACGTCCAAAATGCTTTCTTTTCCAGATTGCTTCTCCAAAGTACCTAAAATGACAAAAGGAACGATTTAGGGCAATATTTGATCAAATAAATACGATTTAGGGCTTAAATGACCCCCTAAAAGCGATACACTTTTCGCTTCATCAATTGCATACTTGGAGACTCATATTATTATCTTTTACCATTCGAAACTTTTATGTAACTTTACTTTGGAACTTATTGTCATAACTCTAATTTTAATAATTCGAATGGTAAAATTTTAAAACGTCTCATTTAGAGGTCGTTTTCTATACCTTGATCTATATTATGAAGTAATACCCCCTTGACACTACTGTTCCACTTCGGTAATTTGGGGGTGTTACAGTAGAGAAGGAATATCCTTTATCAAGGGGTACACTTACTTTAATGTTGTCTAATAAACTCATAGTAGATGAAGAGATAGAGATGGCAAGAGAAATTCTAAGGAAGATCTTCATTCAGGCTGAAGAAAAGATGCAGAGTAGATGATGTGTTTGGAAGAATTGTCTCAAGCTTAAAGGTTTAATTCAGAAACTTGATGATTTGGAGGTAAATCAAAAGTTTAGGGGAGGATTGTTGGGAATTAAGTAACTGCACACTTAGTACTATCAAGCTAAAGTTTGTATTACTGAAGAATATAACTAACAGTACTAACTGAGTTAGTAATGCTAGTGGAAAGTTAGTACTGCCAGAGTATAACAGAGGACTGTTGATGAAGAAGGTACTGCCAGAGATGAAGACGTGTAATGTGATAAGTATAGAAGATATTTAGTGTATATCTTATATATTTAGAAAGATACGTATATTGTATATTTGTAGTTATCTTGTAAAGGACTCCTTGTGCCTATAAAAGGAGGTCCTAGGTTAAGGTGTTAGACATATCTTTCCATACGTATGTTCTTGAAAGCTTTAAGGTTGTAAACCCTAGTACTAAGCAAGAGTACTCGTATTATTGAGCTAATAATATTGAAGCGTTTTGGTGAATTGTTCTTGTTAAAATAACACAGTTTACTGTTTCATTGTTTACTGTTACATTATAATTCTTCTAAATATTGAAGAGTAGATTCTGCATAATCTTTTATATCATTCAAAGTTTCTAATACAAGTTCAAATATTTGGGATCAACATCGGCAATTTTGATGCATATTTGGACGAAAAAGAAAAGAAAACGACGAAGTCGCGAAAACCCGTCAGAAAAGGAAGGCTGATGGCGTCACTTGCTACAACATGACGCCGTCACTTTTTATTTGAGCTGAATTTTGGGTGGAAAATTACCAAGTGACGCTTCAGAGAATTTGAAGAATTTACAACCTGACGCCGTCAGGTGTATTTTGGGGGAAGGGGTCATGCTTTAAGCCAACAAGAGACGGCTCAGAACTTTTTATAAGCTGACGGTGTCAAAGATACAAGCTGACGCCGTCAGAACGGCGACTTGCACAAGACAAAACCCTAATGGCAGCGATCTGACGGCGTCAGGATCCATAAGCTGACGCCGTCAGAGTTGTAATACTATATATATTTTCAAATGTTTTCATTATTAGGTATGACATCTTTTGGTAATAAACCCTAGGCGATTTTCAGAGATCTTGTAAGGCTTTTTCAGCCTTTTTCATCCATGTTCAATTGAAGATAAGTTATTTGTTTAATCATTCAATATGTCTATGTGTTGTCTGATTATTTGTTTATCTTTTCTTCGATCTAACATGCTAGCTTAAGTTTATTTTTGTTTGCTTAGATCTAATGAAACCTAGTTATTGATTATTGATTTGTTGTCTCTTGTTTAGTTGATTGTTATTGTTGGGAATACGTTTAACTAGTATCAAGTCTTGGTCATATTAATCATGTAATAGGTTGCTTAGTTTTAAGGCTTATAAGTTAGTTATTATGTCTAGGCTTATGAAGTAAGCCCATGGGCCTATGACAAAGCCCATTCGTGTAAGTGGAAGGGAAGAAGGAGTGATGCCCTAGTTCCCTCTCCTATAAATAGAACATATAACATACATTATTATAGTTGGTTATTTCATTATCTTACTAAACCTTTGTCCATTTATCTTTTATATTGAAGTAATCATCCATCTCTCATTTCTATACTTGTGTTCTTATATTATTGTGACCTAACAAGTGGTATCAATCGCTAGAAGAAGGTGTGAAGTAGTTTTGTGTTGAATTCGAGCATAAAACTTTCATTTCTACTCATATTTTTTAAAGTGTTTTGATCGTTTCATGTTTGTTTCTTGGTTTTTAACACTCTTTTGATTACAAACTAGTGTTAGAAACCTCTTAGAACAAGAAAGTTTTAAACTTTTTCCTTAAAAGTAAAGTTTTTTTTAATCGTACTTTATTAGTTGTACCAAATTTTGAACTAGCTTTATCTATCTTAAAAACTCCAAAGTTTGCAACTTTCATTTAGTTTTGGTGTTTTTAAGTTTAGTTGTACAAGAATCTTGAATTTAAAATCTATTTTTAGTGTGCTTTAATCATTTTCAAAAATCTGTCAAACTTTTGAACTAGCTCCAAAACCCTCAATTTTCGAACTAGCTCTTAAACCCTAAATTCTAAACTAGCATTCCAGGGATCTTCAGCAAGATTGTTGGACTACTCTGTGTTTTTCTCTCTTGTATATGGAATCTTTCTAAATTGTATAAATTAGAAAGTTTTTATTCGAAAATTAAAACTTTCGAACTAGCTTACAAGTTTCGAACAAAGGAACTTTCAAGCAAGGTTGAAACTTTCGAACTAAGGAACTTTCGAGCAAGGTTGAAACTTTCGAACTAAGGAACTTTCGAGCAAGGTTGAAACTTTCGAACTAAGGAATTTTTTGAACAAGGTTGCATAGTTTCGAACTGGGACAGAATTTCGTACAAAGGATTCAAGATAATTTTGAACAAGCTAATCCAACACTTTCAAACAAGGACTTAGTTTATCAACAACACATCACACTTCATAACGATCTACAAGATCCATCATTTTACACACAACTCAACAATGTCTCAACCACCATACTTCAACTATTTTCATCATCAACAGCAGTATCCTTAACAACAACAGAATCCTCAACAACAACAGTATCCTCAACAACAACTATTCATGCAACAACATCAATTCTATCCACAACAACAATTCCCTCAACAACAACCATACCAACAACAACCAATGCAATCCTTTCTACTTCCTGGAAAACAACCACATTGGTTCGATCAAATGTGTGAGGCCATCAGCAGCCAACAATCTCGACATGAAGCTGCATCACTCGAAACACCTCCAATGCTCACTCCTGGAAATTATGTCCAATGGGCAAGTCGATTCTTAAGGTTCTTGTAACTCAGGAAACCTCATGGCAAATACTTGAAAAAGGTTATACTTGAAGGTCCTTTCCAAATTCCAACCACAACGGTTCCAGGAGATCGAACTGCGGTTCCTCCAATACCTGACACTGTGACCACTCTTACTAAGAATCAACTTACAGCAGAACAAATACTTCACCAACCAGCAGATGAACTTGCAATGGAATATATTTGTCTTGGTATACCTAATCCAATTTTCTGAAGTATTGATGCTCAGAAAACAGCTAAGGATATGTGGGAACATGTTCATCTCTTAATGGAAGGCACTGAACTGAACAAAGAAGACGTGGAATCCAAACTTTACCTTGAATATACAATGTTTATGATAGAACCAGGAGAATCACGTGAGACTTATTACCATCGGTTCACAAACATCATCAATGATTTGGACAGGCACAACATTGTTTTACAAAGGATTGCAATCAACACTAAGTTTCTCAGTTGTCTTGGTCCAGATTAGCAAAAATATGTCACGTTTGTTTGCCGGGCCAAAAATCTTCACAATGCATCGTATGGGTTGTTGTTTGATTATCTAAAGCACCATTAATCTGAAGTTGACAAAGATCAATCTCTCCGTGGAACGTATTCACTTCCTACACCCACAAATTCATTGGCACAGATAGCTCAATCTCACTTTGCTCCACCTCCATAGTCAAACCATGCATTTGTCTAACAACAACATCACTTTTCCTACCCTCAACAAACCCCATCAACTCAACTTATTCCAAATGATTCGACACAACAATCAACTGACAAGCAACTTGTCCCCTATGACAACACTGACACCATGTTCTACACAAATACAAACAATAAAGAAGATGATGCATTCAACTCTTTGAATGAAGGATTTGCACTCACTGCTCGTGCCTTCAGCAAATTTTCAAACAAATCCAACAATCGTCTCCGCACTTCATCTAACACAAGGAATCAAGCTGTTGTACAAGATGGACGGGTTGAAATACAGAATCGTAACTAAGGAAGAACGGGCTCAGGAGGTTATATGGAAAATTCAGAAAATGGACAATGGTTTAATGCAACTGGTGGAAATAGGAAAAATGCAGGTGCTCCTTAGAGAAAGGTTGAAATTGTTGAAACTGGGAATACATAGACTCGGAACACTATGGTTAAGTGCTATAACTGCAATGGGAAAGGTCATCTGGCTAATGCATGTCCTAAACCTAGGGTTAGAGGCAGTGAATTTCATAAGCAGGCATTCCTTCTAGCTCTAAAGGATGAATCAGGGGGCACTCTCACAGACGAAGAAAACAGCTTCATGGCAAATGCATATTCAGATGATGACATGGAGGATTTGGAAGCAAATGCAGCTATGATGCTAATGGAAAATATGCAGGAACTTCACATGAGTGACACAGGCTCAGTGTATGACATTGATGGTCTGTCTTAGGTACCTGATCCACACACATGTTTGATACATGAAATTGCATCACAATCTGCATCTGCACCAGACGAGGAACAAGTTCCTCAAAATGATTCATTATTATCTCCTCAAGAAGATGAACAAATGAACACAGTTATTACATTTGATGATGATGATCAGATTAACCCAGTTGTTACATTTGATGATCCAATTGATGACGATAACAATGATCAAATTGAACAAAGTGAACCTTCGCCCGGTCCAGATCTAGAACTCATGACCTTACTATTGACCACTCAATCCCAATTGAACTCATAAAAATCTCAGATTGAAAAACGCAATGAAATCAACAGAACATTTAAAGCAAAAGTTGCATCATTAACTGCGGACCTTGAGTGCTGTAAAATACAACTCACAAATTTTGAAACACAAGAAAAACGAGAAAAAAGTTTTGAAGTTTCATTTCAAAAAGCTTATGTCAAAGAACAAGACTTACAACATCAAATACGAGAATTAATTGTTCTAACAGTAAATTGGTTTCTAAATTGGAACAAGAAAAAAGTGAGCTCGAATAACAAGTTGAACATCTCAATTCAAAATTTTTTAAAACAACAACCGAGATGTCCAGTTGCTAAGCTAGTTTTTCTGAACACAAACAAAAGTCAAGGAAACAAATTGATTCTTACCTTGATAAAATTGTCGAACTGGAATGCAAATTAAAAGAGTTTCAAAATATTGTTTACAAAACTGGTGAGTCTATCACAACAATACAAAAGTTCACTTTAAAACCAAGTCCCAAAGGTCATGTTTTTGCTCTTGGTGATGATAAATCATGTTTTCTACACACAGCACTCAAAGAAAATCCAAAGCTGTATAGTGCAGACTAGTTACTTGATGATTCAATTGTGCATGTTATTATACATGATTGTGAGGAAGAACAGGAACAGGAAGAAGAGAGTCGATCAAAAATGAGATTTAAACCATATGCTATACCTTTTGATTACTCAAACGTGCCTCATATTTTTGACACCTTCGTTCCTCAAAGAGATAAAATAGAACAACCTTGGTTTGTAATGCAATTTCATAAATCTTCTTCTGATGTTGGTCCTGTTAAACCAGTGGCACAAATAAATGGCCCTTTACCAACCTCTGGTGAAATTACACCAATACCTAAACGTTGTCTTGTACTTAGGTATTTTGATACATTTATGGAAGACATCAAATTTTTAGAACATGCAATTGAACGTAACTCAGAGATAAAAGTTTCCACCTTTCAATCTGCTTACGAAAAAGAAAAGAGAGAAATTTTTCAGACACAATTCTTACCACATGTTCAACATTTGCGTCTTTGTTCTACACACTGGGAACAGGAACTCCAAAAAGAAGTAACATCCATGATGAACATTTTCAATCCAACAGAAAACTCGATCTCAAAACAAAAACGTCGAAACAAAGTTTTACAAAATGAAGTTGATCGACTCTTGGAAAATGTTCTAGGTTCTGATATTATCTCTGTGATCATGAATTCTGTTTATGAGTCTTCCAATTCTATGCTTGTTGATGATCACACTGCTAACACTCAAATGTTGAAACACGAAATCGAGACTTTAAAAAGAGAGAATGAGAGAATCAATAAACACAATGATGATGTGCAAAGTAAACTTTCAACAAAAAAAATTCAACTTAATCAGAAGCTTCAATGGTGTCAAACTCAGATTCTTGATTTTGAATTAAAATTAAAATGTCAAAATGAAACGATGTCCTTTCAAAATAGTCAAACATCCAAAGTGGAGAATCTTGATGATGAAAATGCTGTTTTAAAATGCCAAATTTTCAAATATGAAAAGGAAATCGAGCATTTAAAAACTAAGTACAAAACCATTTATGACTCATTGAAAACGACTCGATCTTAGCTTTTGAAGGAAATAGATGAATGTTGTCAAAACCGTAATGACACCGTTTGCTTAAATAGAGAAGTTGAGTAAAAAATTCAACAAAAATATCACATCATCATTGAACTTAAAGAGAAAATTCAGTTACTAGAAAAAGGAAAGTTTGTTAGCACAAATGTGATTGCACCAGAAATGTACAAAATAAACACAACATCTAGGCAAACATCCACTCAGACTACTAATTTGAATCCTTCCACTTCTACAAGAATAGTCCACACTACTGGCGTTAGCAGATCAAAGCATAAGAGCAATAAATGGAAGAATAGGATCTTGCAACGTAGAAGAGGAAAACTAGAAGCCCTAGAAGTAGAAGATCAACTTAGGAATTTGAATAAAAATCATGTTGCATCTGATTTAGATTCTAATTTGGCAAATTGTAATCGTACTATTAGTGTAACGAATGATGAACCTTTGAATGTTTTGAATGTTAATGCATCTTGTGTGTTTTGTCGTAATAGTATGTTATCTGGTGATCATACAAAATGTGTAGCTAACTCCCTTTTAACTCGTAACAAGAAACGTACATCTGGCATTCCCTCTAGGCCCACTATTGCTTCTAAGTCTGTGCTAGGAAAACCGCCAAGTGTAGTTTCTCCAAATGCCTTAGACAATCCCATAGTTTCGAATACACCTTCTAAGACGGTGCCATCACCTAGCGAATTCACTAAGAAGAAAGCACGAACTAGTTGGACATGGCAACGTTGGTTACAAAGGACACCTAGTTTTAAATGGATACCTAAAATTGTTAATGTGTATTCTTCTAACCCAACGAAACCCACAAATTCTTTGGGTTCCACCCTTAACATTATTCCACCTTTGTCGTCTTCGTGTGATGCAGGTGATCCAAATCGTTAAATGGATTGTTGATAGCGGTTGTACACGACATATGACAGGCAATCTCAAACTGTTAGTAAACTTTGTTTCAAAGTTCATTGGAACTGTCAGATTTGGGAACAATCACTTCGCTGCTATCATGGGCTATGGAGATTACGTCAATGGCAACATCGAAATTAGTCGTGTGTATTATGTCGAAGGCCTTGGTCACAATCTTTTCTCAGTCGGTCAATTCTATGATGGGGATTTGGAAGTAGTATGTAGGGAGAAAACATGCTTCGTTCGTGATTTACAAGGAAAGGATCTAATGTCAGGCACTCGTGGAAAAAGTCTTTACACAATCTCCATGTCTGATATGATTTCTTCTTCTCCAATATGTATGCTCTCCAAAGCAACTTTGACAAAATCATGAATATGGTACAAACGACTTTCTCATTTGAACTTTAGAACCATGACTGAACTTGCACGTCACAAGCTAGTAGACGGTATTCCAAGATTCTGGTTTTCCAAAGATCACTTATGTCCCGCATGTGAACAAGGAAAAAGCACTCGTGCACGCTTTCCCTCTAAAACATAATCCATTACTGATCATGTTCTTTAACTACTTTACATGGATTTGTGTGGCCCGATGCGCGTGCAGACGATTAACGGCAAACACTACATTCTTATTATCGTTGATCACTACTCCAGATGGACTTGGGTTTATTTTCTCAGAAGTAAAGATCATGCTCCTCCTATGATCATCACCTTTCTCAAGAAAATTCAAGTTCAGCTTCGTAATACGGTCAGAAAAGTTAGAACAGACAACGACACTGATTTCAAGAATCAAACTCTTCGAGCATATTTTGAACTAGTAGGAATTGAACATCAAACATCCATTGCAAGAAGTCCATAACAGAATTGGGTTGTTGAAAGACGCAACAGGACATTAGTGGAAGTTGCAAGAACGATGTTGATTAATGCTCAACTTCCGGATTACTTATGGGCTGAAGCTGTCTTGACTGCATGCTATACTCAAAACCATTGTATGATCAACCAACGCCTCCGTAAAACACCTTATCAGCTTGTTCATAATCGAAAACTGAATATAAAATACTTTCATGTATTTGGTGCTCTGTGTTACCGAAATAATGATCGTGAAGACCTTGGCAAGCTCAAAGCTAAAGTTGACATCGGTGTGTTCATTGGATACTGTGAAAACTCTAAAGGCTTTCGCATCTGGAATCCTCGTACTAGAGAAATCGTGGAAACCATTCATGCTAACTTCGATGAACTTACGGAAATGGCTTCTGAGCACAACAGCTTAGGACCCACAACAAACCGTCTAAACTTTCCAGATCAATCAGCTGCACCTCTTTCACTCAACCATAAAGAATTGGAAACCCTGTTTGCTCCACTGTTTGATGATTCCTTTGCATGTTGTGTACCAGATGCATCATCAATTTCCGCTATACAACCTGAAAATAATCCAATACCTGATACATCTACTCCTACAACAACAACCGTTCCAACAGATGCACCTCCAATTGAATCTCCATCAACAGCTGAACAAATCGCTTCCAATACTAAAAATACAGCTGAAGATTTACAACAACAACAACCAGTACCCGAACCTGCAAATTATGACCCAAATGCCTTCTTTAATCCATTTGCACCGACTCCAACCATTCCTGATATTGCAGAGTCGTCCACACGCAATTTGGACCCGACTAATTTGCATACGTTCTATCAACACCACCCTTCAACACATCATTGGACTAAAGATCACCCCTTAGTAAACATCATTGGAAATCCCTCAGCTCCAGTTATGACAAGATGAAAACTTCACACCGATGCTGAAAACTGTATCTACACACTCACAGTTTGTCAAGATGAACCCAAAAACATTAAAGAAGCACTGACATATGACAACTGGATTGAGTCAATGCAAGAAGAACTCGACCAATTCAAACGACTAAAAGTGTGGGAATTAGTTAAAAGACCAGATGGAGTCTTTGTCATCGGGCTGAAGTGGATTTGGAAAAACAAGTTAGATACATAAGGCACATTGATTCGTAACAAATCGCGCCTGGTAGCTAAAGGATTCACTCAGCAAGAAGGAATTGATTTTGAAGAGTCCTTTGCTCCAGTGGCTAGGCTTGAGGTTGTCCATATTTTTCTGGCATACGTTGCACACAAGAATATGGTTGTTTATCAAATGGATGTGAAAACGGCATTTCTGAATAGTCAATTACGTGAGGAGGTTTATGTTAGTAAACCTGAAGGATTCGTCGATCTAGAGCATCCCAATCATGTGTACAGACACAAGAAGGCCCTTTACGCACTCAAACAAGCCCCAAGGGCATGGTACGATAAACTTACTGCTTTCTTGCTTACCAATCATTTTACTAAAGGTTCTGTGGATCCCACATTGTTTATTCAAAAACACGGGGAGGACATTTTAATTGTTCAAATTTATGTCGATGACATTATTTTCGCCTCTACAAACAAAAAATACTCAAATGCTTTTGCAAGATTAATGAAAGAAAATTTTGAAATGTCCATGATGGGTGAACTTACGCTCTTCTTAGGACTTCAAGTTCATCAATCACCCTGTGGAATTCTTCTAAGTTAGTCCAAATATGCTCTTGAAATTTTAAAGAAACATGGCATGACAAGTTGTGATACTTATAACACCCCTATGTCTGCATCATCCCCAAAGCTGGATGTTGATTTACATGGGACACCTGTTGAGCCTACCAAATACCGAAGTATGATTGGGTCCTTCATGTATCTAACAGCCAGCAGACAAGATATAGTATTTGCTGTATATCTGTGCTCCCGATATCAGTCACGCCCAACTTAAAGATACCTCTCTGAGGCTAAAAGAATCCTTCGATACATAAAGGGAACCATCCATTTGGGGATCTGGTATCCGAAGGATTCTGGTTTTGAATTAATAGCCTTTTCAGATGCTGATCATGCAGGGTGTTTAGACACATGCAAAAGTACATCTGGTGGAGTGCAGTTTCTAGGAGACAAACTTGTATCTTGGCAGTCAAAGAAGCAGGATTGCACTTCATTGTCATCAACAGAATTGGAATATGTAGCTATGTCAGCATGTTGTACTCAAGTCATCTAGATGCAATCACAGCTGATGGACTACGGTTACATTTACAATAAGATTCCCATGTACTGCGACACCAAGAGTGCCATTGCCATCTCATGCAACACGGTTCAACATTCAAAGTCAGAACACATAGCACTTTGATATCATTTCATCAAAGAGCATGTTGAAAAGGGTACAATTGAATTATACTTTGTGAGTACTGAATACCAATTAGCGGACTTATTCACCAAAGCCTTTCCCCATGCAAGATTTGTGGAACTTGTTCACCAAATTGGTATGCGGTGTTTGACTCCAGATGATTTGAAAAACTTTCTTAAAAACAACTAAGAAAGTCAAACACCAAAACGTTTTGTAAATATCTTATCAAAAACAACAAAAAGTTTTTCATTTTCTTTCTTTATCATACCAAAAAAAATGCAAGTATAAAATTTTCGTCAACACTTTGTTCATTTAAACAAATTAAACAACTTCCGAATAAGTGTTGAGGGAGAGCATGAAATTCACTTTTAAAATTCATTTAAAAAAATGTTGGTAAAATATCCTTGTAACACCCTCCTTGATCTCAAAATACTTTATATATCCTAAGTCGAGGGGGAGTGTTAAAATTGTTTCTTGCCAAATGTGTGTTTGTCAAATTACGTGAGAAAAAGGACTAACTGTGCAAAATGGTCGGTTAAGGGTCCAAAAGTGTCAATATTTGAAAGTTCAAATTTAATCAAAACCTAAACCCCACCCACATTTACTTCACCTGTCAAAAATTTATTACTAACCACCAACCATCATCCACGACTCAAATTGATTTCACAAATCCGTGCTTTGAATCAAGAATCCGTAAGTGTTTTTGTAATCTTTGGCTAATAATAAGACATGGTTTTAAATCATTTCATAATCCAACGGCTAGATCTTACAATCTTTTGATTTAGGGTTTAGGGTTTTAGACGATTTGGGGATTATTGATTGTGCGTGTTTGTGTGTGATTAAATGTGTGGGAAATGATCCTAATCATGATCTTAACATGTTGTTCCTTTAATTTTTCTCTGAAACAAGATTGAATGAGTTTTGAAATTTAAGGTTTTAGAATGATTTGGGGATTATTGATTGTGTGTGTTTTAGTCTAATTAAGTGAGTAGGTTTTGTTAAGGATCAGTCATAGATCACTCGACCATATTTAATTGTAAAAATCTATCAATTTGAGTGTTATTCGATTATGGGGGGATCTTAAAATTTTCGAATAGGGTGTGTTTGTGTTAGGAGTTCATGGCAAACTGTTCAGATTGCCTATGTTTGATATTATGATTGTTTTGGAATTGGTTATTCATGCACTGAATCTGTTTTGTGCCTTGTTAGATATTTTTGGTTGTTCTGGAAATTTCGAAAAAGTCTTCTGTTGTGTTTGTATGTACAAAGTGTTAGTTGATATGCTGATTAGAGTCATTAGAGTGGGTTGTAACACTTGGTTTTTTCTTGTATTCACAGGACAAGGAATTTGAAATTTCCATTTTTCGAACTAAGTACGTCAAACTGTGTGCGAAGTTTCTTGTATAAGAAATTTTCGAAGTAGCATGAAAATTTTCGAGCTAGCTCAAAATTTTTGAACTAGTAAGAAAATTTCGAGAAAGCTCAAAAATTTTGAACTAGTAAGGAACTTTCGAGCTAGCATAAAATTTTCGAACAGACACAAAGTTTTGAATAGACCCAAATTTTTCGAACAGACACCAAGTTTCGAACAAACCAAAATTTTCCAAACAAGCAAATGTTTCTAACAAACACAAAATGACCATGTTTCGAACAAGACCTTAATGGACAAAATTTCTGACAAGACATATCATATGATCATTTCATGGACTTTTGGGACTTAGACCATATCTTTTGGACACGTAAACTTCAAATAAACATGAATTGTTTTAGTCACATCAAAAACCTCAACCATAACAACTTAAGCTTTCATCAAATGGAATATAATCAGTAACTCAAACTGACATAATGAGCTAACACTTAACCATTTATGGATGCTTGTTTTATGATTGTTCATTTCAGAATACAATGGCTGAACATGATGTGATTGCTCCTACACAACCACTTCCCAGACTCAATCTGTATGATATAGTCCCTGAAGACTACAAGGTAGTCATTGGCAAGAACAATGCAAGGGTTGACTTTAACAATCTTAGAATTCCTAAAGAATCTTGCCGAATTGTCAAAGATATTCTTCTTGTTTACCTGTGCAAGGACATGCTTAATAAATCTGATTCGGTTCCAGATTTCTACCTACATCAGTTCTGGCACATAGAAAGGGTCAATCTGGACGACAACTCTTTCACTGTGACTTTGGACAAGAGTACACTGTTGATGTCGAGCTGCTTTGCACTGTACTTCTTTTGCCACAACCAAAACATGCTTATGCTCCGATACCCAGTGAAGCCGAAGTCTTAGCCTCTCTCATTGACTTAGGGTATGATGTTCAAGCCGATACGCCATTGACAAAGCACTCCAAGTTTGATTTGAAGTTTCTACCACAACCTTGGAGAACTTTCTACCTGATCATCGTGCGTTCTGTTTCCTGGAGACAAAGCGGACATGAGCATCCCCGCTTAAAGAATCTTCAAATTTTCTGGGGCATTGTCAACATGAAGAAAATAGACTTAACTCAACCAATAAAGAAAGACATGGTCTACCAGCTTCAGTCCAACCGGAGCATGACCAAGATTCCATTCGTTCATTTCACCAAATTAATCATTTCACATTTATTAGAAAAACAACCAGAGTTTGTGAGTCGTCTTCATGATCCAACGGAGGAGATTCACAGATTTATTGATGATCGTAAGATTGATTTGGTGAAAACACTACCCACCAACACACGTAAACAAGGAAAAAGGCTTCCTGATTCTTTCCTTGATGAACAAATCAAAAAAACTGCAAATAATCGTAAATACGATGCAGCTTTCATCAACGGAAAAGCCGATTTCACTGAGGATGACACTGAACCATCTCAAGTGAAAACACGAAGTCAAAAACAATCTAAGACTGGAAGCTCCGGAAGCACTACAAGTTTAAAACAAAAGAAGCCAGCACCGTCCAAAGTCAGAAGAAGAAAAGTCCTGGTGACTCTTCTCAAGGATGAACCCACACCTCAACCCACACCTGAACCTTCTGATGGATCAGACTATGACACTGAATCAGATGAAGAAGTAGTCATTCACAGAGAAGATGCAGCTACTAATGATGCAGTAACAGAATTGGCAAAGAAGTTGAGCTTAGAGTCTTTAAAGGAAGACGAAGAAAGAAGAAAGGGAATTTTGTTTAAACAGATTGATAAAGAGTTAAGTGATGACGATGAAGAACAAGAAGATGATGAGTCAATGTTGTTTGATAAGAGGAAACTTAAGAGCGTTACCTTCGAACCTCGAACCGAAAAGGAGACGGAACGTGATGAACTCATCAAAGTGACCAAAGAAAGCCAAAATTTTCCTCAACCTTCTCCAAGTCTGGTTCTTCAATCAAATGAAGAAAGTGGGACAAGCAGCAACACCCAACTCCTTCTGGTTAATCAACCCGGTGGAGAAGGGAACACCATCACAACATCAACTTTGGATCCGGTTAAACAACCCGGTAACGAAGAGCAAAAGGATGCGGAAGGCAACACCATTATGTCTGAATACGTTTCTGAGCATTCTGACGATCAAGACATGAACATGGAGGACAACTTAATGATTACCGAGGAATATCTGAAACAAGCCGCAATTGAAGTTACATTGGAAGAGAAAGCAAAAGAAGATGAAGAAAAGAGGTTGAAAGAACAACAAGAAGAAGAAGTAGTCAAGAATGTAGAAGAAGAAGAACAGTTTCATACTGACGACTTCATACAGACACCTCCGACTTCACCTCCAGAATCTCCTCCAATTCCCAAAGATACACCTCGCGTTTCCCCTCCAGTTTCACCTCCAGCATCAAAAAAAGATCAAGACGACGTCAACAAAGATGATGCAATTCCTCAATCATCACCACCACCGACACAAACAACATCATCACACAAATCAATCAAGAAGCCCGTTAACACTATGATCTCACACGCACCAGCAACAGTCAAGAAAGTCGTGAAGCAAGCTTGACTCAATAAAGAAAATAAGCTTCAAGGTCAACTTGAAACCTTGACAAGCATGGTCACCGGCTTAACAGAGCAAGTAAGTGAACTACAAGGAATGAAACAGCAGGTAGATGACGTTCTTCAAAGAGATATAGATGCACTCATCATGGACCACACAGAAAAGTTCTTAGAAGATAACTTATCACAAGTTGTTCAACGGGACTTGAAAGAGTGTCTGAAGCCATTACGAGGGCAACTCAAGCCTATCATTTGACAAATCGTCAATGAGGTGATCTCTGCAGCTTCTCTCACAATTCACACGGTCCCTACTGTAGCAAAAGAGATCTCGTTTGAAGAACTTCAACTTTAGATGTTTGATAGATTGTTTGGCAAAGAAGACATGACTCCTGAAGAAAATGCTATCTACACTGCTGTCTTAGTAAATCTATCAAAGACTGCTTGCAAAGATGATGCTGCAACTCAAAAAAGGCCAAGAGACGATGAAGATCCCGATCCAAACTCACAGCCAAAGAAACCAAAGTCCACTGCGGGTCCGTCATCTTCACATCAGGAACCGGCCAAGCCTTCAACAACTACAGCTACCCAACATGAACCTACGGGATCCGGGTCTGCACCAAAAGAAGCTGATCACTTTGTCTACACCGGTGATGACTTTCAAGATCAATCGGAATCTAGACCTAGACCATCATCAACCCCCAAACGCATAAAGAAGTCAAAGAAAGACAAAGAAGCTAAAGTCAAACAACCAAAAGTTGCCACATGGCTTGACAATGATAACACTGCTGAGTACAGGTGGTTTGATGAGATGATCAACGCTCAACCTCCTCTACCAGAAGACGAAGAACCTCTCCCTGGACGCACAGTTGAATTTACCCAAACACTCATGAAAGAGTTTGGTATTAAGAAGATGAAGAAGAAGTAATTAAGAAGGATCAAGAACGATGCATTCAACCTTCTTAAAGAAAGATCCGGAAGCACAGCCGAACTGGAATATCACTTAGAGAACATTGCACGTGCAATGTCTAATGATATCGACTGGCTTAACCCTGAGTCTAATGTTGATCACACCACCGGAAAGCATGGACCGTACTTCACTGACTGTACCAAGCCGTTACCAATGGTGGGAAGACCAGAGAAACCCAGGATTCCCTTCAGATTCTTCTTCAACACAGACCTGGAATACCTTCAACATGGGAATCAGACTAAACGTAAATATGCAACCTCCTTGACATACCGGATACCTGTTGCAAAATTCGACCACCCAACAATTAAAGAAACTACAGCTGAGATATTTGTTGACGAGGTAGTCCCATATGACAGAGATGCACTGCTTGGGATTCACCATTGGCCTGAATGTCGACAGCTCTACTATCGCAGCAGGGTAAAGTCAAGACATGATGTTAAAAGCACGAAGCGAATTGTCGCCATCATGACTCTAGAATCTGCAACAAAGTTCGGTTCTGATTATATGCAGAAGATCGTTTTCAAACGACAAGATGAAAAGGAGTATATGTTCTGCGAAGCTGACTTCCCAAATTTGAATTTGAACGACATCGAAGACATGTATCTAGAGAAAATTCAAGGAAGAATGCGACGATTTTCAACTGATCTACAATACAAGTTCATCACATCTCTTCTGGTCTTCATAAGGTGTGTAATTATTCAAGAGAGAGTTGAAGATCTTCAGTTAGGTGTTGAAAGCTACCAACAAAAACTCAACCAGACAAGACCAAAACTTCAGTATCCAGTTATCCATGAAGCATCACAGTACCAACTAAAGAAACAACCTGCCTTCGGTTTCACCTACAGGAGTGCTTATGGAAACGGCAATTTAATGCGATACGACGAAATTTATAAGTTCTGTGATGACACGTTAAAGACAGTACGAGATGGGTTGAATGATAGGTTGAGAGATCAAACGCTTGGAAAAAGTCAACGGTTGAATTCCAAAAAGTCAAGGGAGGTTCACAACTTCATCAAAAAGATCGAGGAAAGGTTGAAATGACGTGACCATATCAGACGACTAGAGAGCAATGTTGGAGGAAGACCGAGCTTTCCTATCCGTACATTCCAACGGCCTGAGTAACGTTTAAGTTTGTGAGTAAATTATGAATTCTTTTGATTGATTTGTAAAAAAAATTATGGCTTGTGCACATATAATAGTGCAAAACCCGTTCTTTGTAAAGAACGGACCTTGAGGTACGCTTCAGTGCCTCAATCCTAATATAAGGAGCGAAAGCTTCTTACTTTTGAGTAGAATTAATCAATTTTTTTCAAGATTTTTTGACAATTCTGTTCAAAAGACCAATTATTCCCTCTCGTATTTAAAACCTCAAAAAGTTATTTCACTTATTGAGGGGGAGTACTTGAAACAATCTTTGTTCACAATGAAAAAGTTCTTGTTGATTTCTTCCCATAAACCTCAAAAAACATATTTTAATCAAAATGTTTTCCAAAAAAAAAATCAATATGCTATTTTTGAGGCGGAGAATATAAAGTGATTAACATATGGCCTCAAATGTATGGAATCTCGTATGAGCTCGACTCAGCAATTACCAATAAATTGACGAAACTTAACTATCATTAATCAAAAAGATTTATCCTGGACGGGTAATAATTTCAAGCTGGTCTAACCAGTGATGTAAGCGTTTCTCGAATAGGACTTCTCTAAGTAGAGTGTACGGTTTTGAGAGATTTTCATTGAATATGACCAGGACGGGTAATAATTTCAAGGTAGTTTAACTAGTGATGTAAGCGTGTCTCGAATCGGTCATGTTCACTGAGAATCAATCAATTCAAAAGTGCGAACTCCACCCAACATGTGTAAATTTCTATTTATAACTCATGAGCACATGTGAAAGGGGAGTATTTCTGAAAGATCCAAAACTCTCAAAGTGTTAACAAAATGTATCTTATATAAACACTTTGAGAAATTTTCAAATGAATGGTTTTATGGCAACATAGGATAGTCATGGAGTTATAAGGTGACTAAGGTTAGGAAATACGTCCTATGATCCACCAGAGCCGGGGGGATGTACCCAAGGACAACATCAAATAGTTTAGTACTAGAAAGTCCTTAGGTATGATTGAAAAAAAAAAGAAAAAAGGAGAAAATATGAGAAAGGAGAAAGAAGGGGTTGAAGAATTAAAAAGAAAAGTTATGAAAAAGGGTGAAAAGAAATAGCCCTCCAAATATTCAACCTTAGGGCAGAAACCGGGTTCCATTCATATGCTATTGGTTGTTACTAAGGTAACACCGGTATTGAAGATAATGAAGTCATGGACCCAGTGACGCACTGCACTTAACCTTCTAGCTACTCATGTATCTCTCAAAAGGTACTTGTTTCATTTCTCCTGGAGAACCTCGCATAATCTATTGACCTCTCATTCTGATATGTGTTGATATTGAAAAGGAGGCACTCTGCTCCATGCCACCGACTACTAAAATCAAAATGCAGTAATCGAGTCTAGAGCCACGAGATTCATCAAAAGATCTCTTAGGAATACTTAAACATTTCTACACTTGCTGTTCAACAATAAAAACGCTAGTTGTAAATATTTGAGTCCTGCGCAGATCTTAGCAATCTGTCATAACATTTATGAGAGGATTTACAAATGTAATTCTCAGTGATTGAATGGAAATTCCTGCCAGAGTCAACATCGAACAGCCCTGACAGCAGGTCACTTGGGTAATCCCTTGTAGGTTACGCTTAGTGTTCACGGTGGTTTCAAATTATTTACAGTCATGGAGTGATACTTCGGTATGCTTCAGCGGCTCACCTGAATTGTTGATACACTTCAGTGTATCTGCGTAAGCCCTCTTGGGGGTATCCGGTTGAGGAACAGCCTAGGCAATGATTAGAGAAAGTTTTCACACTATGCTGTTAGTGATCTCGATGTTCAAACCTTTAAGTGCTAGATACTTTGTTGCTAACTGTTTTTATGCAGGTACTTATGGAGACCGGGAGTTCCACTACCACAATTACCATCATCAACATTACATTATGTTGGGAATGCTCCTAACACGTAAATGGAACGACATTTACAGGATTACATTAGTTACTATGTAAGCCACATACACAGGTACTAGAAATGTCATTATTGTAAAGTTATGTGTATGTTTGGATATATATACCCCTCCATACTTCCATGGAGGGGTGAGACTTAGTTATGTAATTTTCCCTTTCATCTTCATTAATAAAACACTAGTTTCCTTTCTCTATCTACTCTCTCTCTCTCTCTCTAACCATGGATATCATGTATTATCATCATCCCCGACCTCCCGAATCACAATATCAACCTAAAATACGATCCAACAATTGGTATCAAGAGCGAGGTTGTCATATTGGTTGATTTTTGTGATGTTATCTTGTCAAAATCGTATTTTTTTGGTTTGTATCATGTTATTGAGGCTGTTTTATCATCTTTTATCCGGACCAAAATTTTTATCATATCTTTATTGTTAACAGTCTTCATAACTGTTTTGTGTATCTTTGATGTCAAAAGGTCATATTTGTGTACCAAACCGTGATAAAGTATCGTGCTTCAGAACTGATATATCAACTTTTAATTACTATTTAGTACCAAACCATCAAAAAATGGTTAGTAACTTGGTCAGAAAACTGGTAAAAAAAGGGTTGGTCGAAAAAACTGGTCAAAAACTCATCGGAAAAATCAAATCCCTCTTTTATCGGAATTTCTTGTAAAGAAATTCCGACAGACCCTTGTCCATCGGAATTGCACTTCAGGGTTCATCGGAATTGGAATCGATTTCTTGTAAAGAAATTCGATAAGTTTTGTCGTAATTGGACTTGTCGGAATTGGAATTGTCGGACATGGACTTGTCGCAATTGGATGAGTCAACTTTATCATAATTGAAAAGTCAACTTCATCGCAATTGCTTTATCGCAATTGATACATAAACCAGTTATCGAATTTGTAACCAAAAGAAAAAGAGAAGAAGATGAAGAGAAATGTTTTAACCATAACCAAAAGACTTCGGCTCTATGTGGACTTCAGATTCACCATCATAAGTCCTTACCCATAAGAATTAAAATAAAACAAACAAGACTTGACTGCTATGATGATGTACATGACCACACATCAAATACCAAGACTCATTGAACCTCAGTCTATATCTCATCATCGGTCCATGTATTGAAAACAAAATGAAAAGTTTGACCAATATCCATACGTTTGACTTCAGATTTTTACCATCTTCATTAGTCTAATACAATCGACAAATAAATACAAGAAATATGAAGAGGAAGAAGCAGAAAACATGAAACGACTAAAACAAACGTAACCCCAATCCAATCCAACAACAAATCGGACATCATGCTAATCCCATCTCCAACTCCTCATGTCACATAACAACTATTACACGAATATTTACAAGAACAACTCAAGATCTCAGTTTGGTTTTTCATTCGTATCTCTTATGAGATTTCCTGAACCGTAAAGATATTCAAACACGAGAAAAACAAACTCATCATCGATCAAGCTTTTGAAGCTTGGCTTCTTGTTTATATCCGAATATAAAGATTGACCAATAACAAATATGTTATAATCAATCTTTGATTCGTTCTTTGAAAACAAAAACAAACGAAAAACTTGAAATACCTACCTGAGTTCAATACCAAAATCTTGAAGACGACTCACTGGTAATACTTTTCACAAAAGAACAACAAGATTCAATATTGACGTTCAAGGGTTGAGGTGAAGCAGAGTTAAAAGTCAATGAGATTCGGTTTTGTTTGAAGAGAGAGGTGTACAATTAGTTGTATGTGAGATCTAGTGTGTTTGTCTGCATAAGTGTATGTGGGGGCGGCTAAGTATAAGGATTAGGGTTATCAAATGAGGGATTAGGGTTAAGTGTACATCTTATACCCAAAATATTTGCTAGTAACCGGTTATTGGATTGGACCGGGTACCATCTCAAATAATTGGCCGAAAAAATTTTGGTATTTCTTTGTTGTTGTTTGAGTTGGACTGGGCTGCTACGCACCTATTTGGGCTGAAATGATTTAATCCGAAATTTTTCAAAGTGAATAATTTTTTACGGGGATACATTTTTGACAAGATCGGAGAAAACCATTATCAAATTCATTAAACCGTCAAAAGGGCTAGTTTTGGGTATTTAACCGCAAGATGTGACTACGACGTTAATTCATTATTATTTATTTGAGGTTGAAGTGGAATTTCACGGGTGCGTATACTTAGTATCTGAAGATATCGAGGTTGGTTGGATGAAGATTCTTCGAGATCCTTGTTCGAGCTTTTAACTGATAGAATGATTACGACTTGAGTTATCTAGTTATACCTGATGTAAGGAGTTACGTTGTTGTGCTCACAGTGTATAGCTATCACTTTAAAGGAGTTACGTTGTAGTGCTCAAGTGTCACAAAAAGCTGTGGATAATTCGAGAGAAGTTCATATACAGTTAAGGATGGTTGGATGGGTATATGATTCTACCTTTATTGAAATTCTCAGTATTGGTTCTTAGTCAAACAACAGTGCAAGTTTGGGTTATTTTACTTCAGTCTCAAGTTTGTCATATTAGGTTTTCTCCATCAGTAGTCACTACAAAGAGTCATCAGAATGATAACGGGGTCGGTAAAATATTAGCTGAGAGGAGTATCAAAGAGTAGAGATGTTATCAGCAGTTGATTCTCATGGGCTATTTATGGTACTTCACACATATTTGACTAATTGGACATAGATGGTTACGTTGCCTCCGTTTCCATCGTAAACGTAGTGTGTATGCTTCCGATTCCGCAAAGACATCGTGGGGGAAGAGAGAGAGAGAGAGGATGTTCTTTGGCTTTCTTTGACTTCTTTGCGAAAACCCTTTTTCCTCCACTAGTTTCTGCAATCAGGGGGAAGAAATGAGATGGTCAGTGGTTCAAACGTCTTACTTTGGTGTTATCGTCTCAACTTTCACGGGTTGTTTTGTGTGAAGTTACCTATATATGATGTTTTAACCGCATTATGATGCCTTACACACGGTCATATTATCGAGTATTCGTATATGCATAGGTGATTATTATTCTGATAGACCGCAACAATCAGGGGAAGAAGTATTATTTCGTCTTTCGTGGTTTGTTTGGTGTGAAGAATCTACATATGTGAGATAATCATGCTGATTTCTTGCATGTTACCACTGAACGGAGTTTTCGCATCGAGTATAATTGTTATTGAGTGACTAGTCAGATTTGCTTGGTGTGGTTTACGATGTTATCTACAAATTCCACTGCGTACTTAAAACTTCGAAAGTTAGAAGACATGTTAACTACATCAAAGTTACGAATCTGCTGAAGATGGTTGTCAGTTTGGGGGGAAGCTGATTCAGAAACTTCACCAAAAATAAGTGTACGAAGAAGCCGCTAAAGACATGCAGCATGAATTGGGGGGGGGGGGAAAGTTAATCCAATTCATGCATATTACATCATTTGCCTAAAAGTGAAGAAAAGTTCTCAAGACGAGGTACAAGATGAAGACAAAGAGCGTAAACTGCAGTCATCCTTAGCATTTGAAGAGCTTATGAAGACTTTATTTTACTTATTTTTGTACTTGTAGGAAATCGTGTACGTAATCCCTTATGTCGTCCCATTTGGGGAAGATTGTTGGGAATGCTCCTAACACGTTAATGGAATGACATTTACGGGATTACATTAGTTACTATGTAAGCCACATACACAGGTACTAGAAACGTCATTATTGTAAAATTATGTGTATGTTTGGATATATATACCCCTCCATACTTCCATGGAGGGGTGAGACTTAGTTGTGTAATTTTCCCTTTCATCTTCATTAATAAAACACTAGTTTCCTTTCTCTCTCTACTCTCTCTCTCTCTAACCATGGATATCATGTATTATCATCATCCCCGACCTCCCGAATCACAATATCAACCTAAAAGACGATCCAACACATTAGTTTCCACATGCTCATATAAACATCATAAAGAAAGTTCTCACTATGATCAAAGCAAAGTAAAGTTCAGAGAAAGATTCTACATCATAAAGAAGAATCTACAAAGTTAAAAGAAAAAAATCAAAAACAAAGAAAAAAGAATTACTTAAGTATGAAGATTCAAAGTCAAATGAAGTATGAGCATGTTGGATGAAGACATAAAGACACTACAAATGAAGACGTTGATAAAAGGCAGACCACGACATTATCATATCACAAAGAACGAAGATTGAAGAGACGTCAAAGCCAATGAAGCAAAGAAGACATCAAGCAACCTTTGATGACCAACCCTTAGGGGGAGATTGTTGGGAATACGTTTAACTAGTTTCAAGTCTTGGTCATATTAATCATGTAATAGGTTGCTTAGTTTTAAGGCTTATAAGTTAGTTATTATGTCTAGGCTTATGAAGTAAGCCCATGGGCCTATGACAAAGCCCATTCGTGTAATTGGAAGGGAAGAAGGAGTGATGCCCTAGTTCCCTCTCCTATAAATAGAACACGTAACATACATTATTATTGTTGAATATTTCATTATCTTACTAAACCTTTGTTCATTTATCTTTTATATTGAAGTAATCATCCCTCTCATTTCTATCTCATTTCTATACTTGTGTTCTTATATTATGGTGACCTAACAGTTATCGCGTTAGGTTAAGAAAACTAGCTGACCTCTTATATGTAACTAGCTTGAACGTCTTAAAAATGCAACCGTAGAGTGCACTATTGGTTTTGTTCGTTGTATTTACTGCGTGAATTGCAGCTTGTAGATCCTAGAGAACTTAATGGATGTTAAGGGATTTAGGGGAGACTAATGTTCATAGAGTTGGGGACTTCGGCACCTCCCCACGACCAATATTAAGGAATATGACGCTTCAACTAAAACAAGGAAGTGACAATTCAACGAATCAATAGGAGATAACTAGGGAGTAATTAAATCTAAGTAAACACGCTTTTCCTATCATAAGAAGTTTACCAATTTACTTTTTCTTGTTTTTTTAGTTTAATTTTAGTTTTATAACTAGATTTTGGGTTAGTTGATTAACAACTAATTTTGCCCACTCTTCCAAAAACCGAGATTTTTACTTGCTTTCTAAAAAATATAAAAATAAAAAAAGAATCATCACTCACCTCTAGACCTAATTCGTCATACATCTTGACCTAACGACACTATTCCCCTAGAGAACGATCAATCCCCCGGACATACCTATACTACACTACAACAATCAGGTACACTGCTTGGAGGATTGCAAGCTTCTCAAGATCCATTGAGAAGTAAAACTTCTTGTGTCTTGCAAAACTCGCATTAGTGATCATACTTTATGGGTTCTTTCGGAACTAATGAAGTAAAAAAATGTTAAAATGAGCTTCAAAGCTCAATTTAATAGACTTCAATGCAATCTATTTGGGATGGAGGTTCGAAGATAATCACGGACTTTGATGAAAACTATCTTGGATGGAAGTTCAAAGTAACAAGAATCTTTGATCAAAAGATCTATCTAGGATAGATGAATCAATGAAGATAGTCATGGATTGACTAAAAACATTTCTACCAGAATCTTAATAAATATAGGATACTCAATACTTGAAGGTTTTGCCTATCTCGAATCTTGATAAAATCAAGGCATATACCCCATGTGCAATGCAATCGAATATCTTATATTCTATAAAGAAGATTGTTTGTGAAAGAGAAATACTCAAGTGAAGGTATTTTCAAAAATCTAGAGATTAAGTAAAGCTCTTATGCCACGAGGGTTAGCATTTTAGATCTATAAATCAAACTCAAAAAGAGAACGAGGTAGTAGAATTATGAGTACAATTTTGTACTGATTTGGAATGTTAAAGTAAAGCTGAAAGATGCTTTACGGGAGGAACAGTTAACCATGAGTTAACACCTTTTAAATTAGGATCAAATTAACGCACTCAAGTCGAAAGTCCTTAACATGATCTAATCATAGGAGCTCAAAGTTTAGCAATGAAAGAGAGAACGGGGAGTTAATATAGATCATTTAACTAAAGAGTACAAAATATGACATGAATTATAGATCTGGAGTGATCTATGGGAGAATTCATAGTATTGCAAGATCAAGTAGGATGTAGCAAGATATGGGACAAACATACATTGCCTAAAAATGTGGCAATATAGTTTGACACGTGGAACATGAAAATCTTGGGTTGCTGTAAACAAATAAAGAATCCATGTGACTTAAAATGTTTGAAGTTTGGGATTTCAAATCATCAAACATGCTACTACATCGCGGTTTCTGGTTCTTGTACTTAAGTACTCATGAACTTAAGAGAATCCGTAACAAGGAGTCGTGGTTCTTATTTGTTAGTAAATTCCTTTTTACTTAGGTGTAAAATGAAGTGCATCGTTGAATGCTAAGTTCGAGTGTGTCGTGATTTAGCTAAGTCTATTAATCCAGTATGACTAAATCACTGGTACTAGACGCACTTAGATTTATTAATATGAAGACAACAATAAATAAATTATGAAGTGAGGCTCAAGGGTCCTACAGTAGGATTAGTTAGAAATGTTAAATATTAGTGATTTCTCCAAAAACTTTATGATACGAGCTTATTCATTCGTTAATGAAAGACATTTCATTCTTAAAGGGTCTTTAGCTGCTTATCATAGAGGGATACCAAGATAAGTAAATCAGCTAGTGTGAAAGCTGTGATACAGCGGGGAGCGTATCAAGTTTCATATGCATTGTGCGAAGCAAATGTTGGACGTGACCAAGATTGAGAAGCGTCCACGTGGATTAGTCAGTTAATAGCGTTCTCGAATCGTAGCATACTATCCTAGTGACCTGAGGTGTTAGGTCATTTGACTTTGGTTTTCACTGGGTTTTAGCTTAGTTTCCACTTTTCAGTTACTGCGTAAAAGCGTAACACTGTGTGCTAATGCTGGATTCAGCGGGAGGTAAGAAATGATCTAATGATCGAGATGGCAATTTGTAATTCCAAGTTGAAATAGACTGAGCATGATATTTTTTGGGGCCCCGGGCCCCTTATGGTGAGATGATCTGTGAAAGCATGGTCATGCGACAAACTATCTGAGAACACTATAGAAAGCAAATCATTCATGGTAACAAGAAAGGACAAAAGTGTTTCGATATTAACATATCCATGCCTGGTACTTTCTAAAATATTGGAAAGTGCAAAGGGATATAATCATATACCTAAACTCAATTGAGGTGTCGCTGGAGTTTCTATATATCACTACCTGGTTATTGAATTGGTTTCTGTGAGCTTTTGATGAGGTTTGAAAACATGCATTTTTAGGAGGTCATTTAGTCTCTAAACTCGTATATATTTGATCAATTATTTCCCTAAATCGTTTCTTTTCGCATTTTAGGTACTTTGGAAGCAAAAGACGGAAACGAGCATTATTTTGGCTTATTTGGACAAGAAAACAATTAAGTCACAAAAACGTCAGGAAAATGAGTCCTGACGGCATCATAAGCCACAACGTGACTTCGTCACTTACATTAAGACATGATGATTCAGAGACAATTTTACACGTAATGATTCAGATAAATATGATGGCCTAGAGCTGACGGCGTCACTGCCAAAGGAATAGTAGCTGACGGCGTCATGCATTACAACATGACGGCGTCACAATGGCAACACAGCTAAGGACGAAACCCTAATTACGGTGGGCTGACGCCGTCACAACCATAACGTGACGCCGTTAAAACTGTATAACTATATATATTTTTGTTTGTTTTCCATTATTCGTGTAACATCTTGGAGAGGTAAAACTATGACGAATTTCTGAGTTTTGTAAGGCTTTTTCCAGCCACTAAACCTATGTTTTATTGAAGATATGTGATTCCTCTTTAATCATTCAATATGTCTATGTGTTGTTTGATTATATGTGTTTCTTCTCTTCTCTTTAACATGCTCGACTAAATTAATTAGTGTTTGCAGATTTGAATGAAACCTAGTTATTAATTATTGATTTTCGTCTCTTGTTTAATTAGTTTTCTCGTGTTAGGCGTAGGAAAACTGATTATTCTTTAATGTATTAGCTTGTACATCCGACTAAACGCTTTCTTCACTAGAGTGCACTAGTTGTTTATTTTTGTTGTATTTATTACAGGAATTGCGGCTTGTTGATATTAAGAGTCTTAATGACCTTAGGTTTCTTAAAGGAGACTTATACATTCATAGAGTTAGGGATCCGGCACCACCCTACAACCGATATTAAGGAATACAATGCGCCAATTAAAACAAGGACGTGACAATTCGACTATTTAATAAGAGATAACTAGGGAGTAAGGATAATCTAAGTGAACACCTTTATCTATCATAAGAGTTACCACAATTTATTTTCCGCATTATTAGTTTAATTTAGTTTTTATTGGTTTAATTATTAGTTTTAAAAACCCACTCTTCAAATCCTGAGATATTTTAATTTGCTTTAAAAAAATATAAAAATACAAAAAGAATCATCCTATACCTCTAGACCTAATTTGTCATACACTTTGGCCTTCACAACACTATTCTCCTAGAGAACGATCAATCCCCCGTGTCTTACCTATACTACACTATAACGGTTAGGTACACTGCCTAGGAGGATTGTAAAACTTCTTTGCATTTACAATATCTGCATCAGCTGGGTACTTCAATGTTTTGTTAGTAACCACTTGGTACAATGAAAGTGGTTCTCATGTTGTTGCTTGGCAAGAGTGGGAGTATGAAATGATTATGTACAAAGAATAACATCTTTCACAACTAGCCTTCACAAAAATGTCGATGGGTAACACTAGTGCACACAAAAAGGAACACGCAAGCGAAAATGAGAAAAGAGTGGCGAATAAAAATGGAACTAAGGTGGAAATGAAAATACAGTAATATAGAGGGGTAAAGCGGTAATTAACCAAAGTGTATATAAATCAATAGTTAAATGTATTTAAGTGTAAATAGAAAAACCATAAACCCCAAGGGGTTAGGGTTTCGACCGAATACACGCAAGGGATAAAGAGGGATTAAGTTTGACAAGTTGTCAAACTTAATGCACTTAAGGGTTAATTATGGGTTTTCTAATTCTATTAGGAGTGTCTCATGGAAGCTTATAAATACAAAGGCATTCCATAGGATTCATTAGTCATTCCTCACAGTCAAAAATCTGACTCCCCTCTCCTCCTTTGGTCGATCGGTCGAATACAAACCAAAGGATTTCGAAAACCATTTGATCAAACTTAGGGTTTCTCAAACCCTAAGTCGATCAATCGACTTCTAGTCGATTTACCCGTCGTTCGTACTCTCATAACTTGCATAGGTTTGTAGCCCTAGTTCTACTTGTGCAGTACCGATGGATACCCGATGCAACTCAAGTGGTGATTCCCCCCAATGAACCCTAATAAGTCTAATTGAATCAAGAAGGTGATTCAATTCCATGCTGATCAAGAAAGTTTGTGGAGCTTACGCATTAGGAGGATAATTAAGTAAGTAATCGTAAACACCCTTTATATGTGTTAGTAGGATATATCTCTTATTAGGAGATCTGTGTATTACGAGTTTGGTCTGTATAGTCTTTATGTGTTTATTTTCCTCTGTGCATGTTTTATAAACCTGCGAGTAACCATATACAAATCAACTCAAAAAACACCACCACGCATGATGGTATGTGGCGGTGGAGAGTTGAATCATGTGCGGTCCTTGACCAAAACACGTGATCATTTGCATTACTACGACCGGTCTTATTGGTTGTTTTGGTTCAATTTTAATTAGTGAAAATAAAGTATATATATTTTCTAGTCAAAAGTTTAATATAGATCTCATATTTGTCATAGATCTAATAAACCAATCTTGGCCATTCCTTTTTTTTTTTTTTTTTTTTTTTTTTTTAAAATAAAAAAATCACCTGTTTTTTAAAAATTAAATATCTCGCAAACCGTTAATCGTTACGCCAAAAAAATCATACCATTGCGACGAGATTTAAATTATCTTTCTATAGATATGCAATTCTATATACTTTCGACGAACTTTTTATTCAAAATTTTCATCCAGAAAAATCACAAATGATTTGTAAAAATCACATGTGATTAGATTTTTACAAATCATATGTGATTTTTACGAATCATGTGTGATTTTTCTGGGCGAAAATTTTGAAAAAAAAAATTCGTCGAAAGTATAGAGAACTGCATATATATAGATAGATAATTTAATTCTCATCGCGATGATGTATTTTTTGTAGGTTGAAGATTTACCGTTTGCAAGATATGTTGTTTTAAAAAAAAAATGTGAAAATGGATTTTTATTAATTTAGATGAAAAATAAATGGCTAATATTGGTTCTTTGTATCTATAACAAATATAACATCTATATTGATCTCAACTCATATTTCCTATGTTTGATTTTTGATTTGGTCAATAGTTTGAAAAGGTGTTTATCGCAAGTTAAACGGGTATATGACAACGTTTTACAGTGTTTTCACATTATAACGCTGATGGTACCTCACTCGTGTAGTTGTTGTGGTCGACATTAGCCATCACCTTCGATGGAACTACGTTGTGTGTATCACACAAATTTATCATCTCTTTTGCTATTTTTAGTTTAAACATTTGTCGTCGACTTTTTTTTTGTTTGTTTTTAATGTAATTGCCATTAGTCTCGAGTACGCACGAGGTTTAAATATGAACCAAAATAGACTTTAATATTTTGACCGTATTTGTTATCTTTTGCATGTTCGTTTCTAGTTTCTTTAACATTGTTTTTTCACGAGAGGAATATTGTACTCAATTTTTCGGTAATATATCGAGTCCAATTTTATTCATTTTCGTTTGGAATCAACTGCATACAAAGGATTTTGACATAATTTAAATTTAGTGAATATTTGTTTGCATAATAACTCATGCTTCGGTTTGATATGTAAGATTAATTTTGTACGGACACTTTATTGCACGGCCACATCTATTTAGGAATAATTGTCTAAAACTATATTTAACTTGACATTTATTTCGATTTCTATGTACCTAGCTATTATGTTTGCTATTATAAACACAAAAGTTTTGAATTCGGACTTTCATGTGTATTGAAGTTTTGAATTCGGATATTTGTGTGTATTTTGTGCATGTAAAATAGCCATTTTACACTTAGCTGTTAAAATGGTGGCAAAAATAAAGTAAGGGTAAAATGATTACAAATACACACAAAGATTTGAATTCAAAATGCCTACATTACAATGTAGGCAATTGCCTACATTTCATTTGTAAAAATTGAGAGGAGGATCCGATACACTATAAGGTGGTTAAATCTTTGTTGCTTTGTGTATGTGATAAGTTGAGTTAATATGATCAAGTACACGGAATTTACTTAATCACACTTAGAAAGTTATTTGTGTTATGGAAATGGAACAGTTATGCTTGTGTATATTGAACAAAGAACATGCAATGTTATCACCAAACGATTCAATATTATTCAAGATAATACGAGTGATCTTCACTATCACTAGGGTTACAAAACTTTGAATCTTATGTTTTTATGACTTGTGATATATGTGTTTGTTCTATGTTCTTAAGAGATATTTTCTAAGCACTTAATTAGTCACACACTATTTTTCACACCTACATATCTAGTCTAAGATCTTTCTTTTATAACACAAGAAAGAACTTTACAATATTGTTTAAGTCTTATCAAACTACTTGCTAACTTATCTTGAGTGTGTCAGTACATAAGATACAACATGTATCTGTGTACACAACTTGTTACTGATCACTTTGTCCAAAGATATTATCTACCGTATATACTTGACTTTAGTACACAAATATCTTTTCAATACTTATCCAACCAGCAGTGCTATATGTGTGATGCGTGCGATGCGTCGTTGCGGTTTAGCAGTATTAATGCCTACTCAAGTTTTAAATTTATATTTAGCCAACTTATCAATAAGACACACACTTAACGAGCAGTGTACCCGGTCAGTATGAATATAATGGTAAGTAGAGTGTCGATCACTAAGAGTGGAACGTATTATCTAGTTATTCCAATCAGTATTTTAATATACTAAGTTAGCTATACAACCTAATCTAACGCAAGGGGGTTCAGCCTGAGAGACTGGCACGATTTGGTTGCAATTAAATAATAAACTAAACAAATAGGCACGAATCAGCGAATGGCACACACGTACACAGATAAATACTTGAGACAATAAGAAGATATGTCCTTATGATTAAGTAGATTGTCACTTGTTTTATTGATAGTTTTATATGAAGTGTATGTAGTTAACCCTTTCTCGTTGGCCCTATTCTTATCGGCGAGTAAACCCTTAATGATTACTTATGTCTAAAAGTTATTCCTAAGTGATCAATTTAGTAACAACCGTGGGAGCCACATTCTCTTCCGTAGTCAAATGCGCAGGCCACTAATAAACACAGAGGTTATCAATGCACTAATAAGTAGTAACCAAAGACATCAACATATAAACTTTAATTGATGGGAAAGCAGTTTTAAGGGAGTGCAATCTTTCCGTTGTCACATTACACAAGCCATCAATCCTGATGAATTAAAGTTTACTAACACAATAAAACAAAACTACTTAATGAATTAAACACATGCAGCACCTTCTTACAGCTCTTGTATCTTCGTTCGGGTGTGTCTTGTGCTGCCTATTCGTCTGAATTCGGCCTTAGGTTTTTCTGGTCTTCGTACCTCGTATATAATATGTGCTCGAAATTCTTCTGGTCTTGGGGTATTTATAGTTTCTGTCTGAGGGTAAGATGCGGCGCATCTAGTAAGTAGATGCGGCGCATTGACTTAACTTCACGTGGGGTCCAAGATTAATATATTCAGGAATATTCGTACACCGCCAGATGATGCGGCGTAACTCCATAAATAGATGCGGCGCATGTCCTCTTGTATCTTGGATCGTATCTGGTGAAATCTTCATAGTGATGCGCCGTATGTAATAAGTGAGATGCGGCGCATCTGGAGTAGATTTGTCTTGATCTTGTACATTTCAGTAGACTCTTAACTTCTTGCTTGTTTTGCTCCATAATTAGTCCAAAATCGCTAAGTTTCACCAAATGCTTGTTTTTACCTGAGAATTACAAAAGTAAACGATTAAGTATCAATTCTCATACATAATATAATAAAACAAGTCAAGTTAATAGGATAAATGATAGTAATAAAATGTACTTATTTGAGTTCATCAAATATCCCCCCACTTGAACTTTACTTGTCCCCAAGTAAACCTTAGAATTAATCTTATGAAAATGTATCCTAAAAGATATTAGGATTTATTTTTATATTTAAGCATGTATTCATTTTTGTCATAATCACACAACCAAACACTTAACGAATTAGAAGTAAAATAAAATAATTTGATAAAAGCAAATCTAATCGTTTAACTGTCCAGTCGTGACGAATATTCTATTATAAGCTTGGCAAGTATACACATCTCCCCCACTAAAGCAAAGGAATAACAAGTCTAAAGCGGTAAAAAGGGTTTTGAGGCTTAAGGGTTAATTATTCTCCTTAATCTCTATCGATCTCAAATTCCAGAAAAGGCGACAAAATCACAAATACATGATCGAATCCACGAACACGATACTTGCAATTGCTCAAATCCTTAACTCGAATAGGCTAAAGATACGTCCAAACTTTACCAATAATAATATATCAAAAAGGGCGACAAAATCATAAATACATAGCCGAATCCACGACTACGATACTTAAGATTGGTCAAATCCCTTGATGCGTGGTTTTGCGACCTTAAAACAGGTTTTACCTCTCGAGGGATCTCAAGAGGCTTACAACCCCACCAGGCAGTGTACCTGAGCGATGTAGTATAGTGTAGTGGTAAGTACGGGGGATTGATCGTTCTCCACAGGGAATAGTGTCGTTAGGATTGAAAAACTATTCTAATAGGTCTAAGGGTGAGGGAAGATTCTTTTTGTATTTTTATATTTTTATGAAAGCAAGTAAAATCTCGGGTTTGAAGGAGTGGGCGGAATTAGTTGCTAGTCAACTAACCCAAATAACTACAAATGCAAGTAAAATAAAATAACTGAAAATGAAAAGGTTGTGAAACTTATGTGGAGAGAAATGTGTTTACTTAGATTTCCTTACTCCCTAACTATCTTTTACCGGTTGATTAGTGTGTATTAATTGCGTGGATGACGGGTGTATTCCTTAATACCAATCGTGGGGTGGCGTACGTACTTCCCCAACTCTACAAGCTCCTACTTCACTCCTATGTCGAGCCGGCTAAGAAGCTCCTAACATGGGATCACTAGAATTCGCTCATGCATTAAATACAACCATAAAAACCTTAGTACGCATTGGTTCATGTTTCTTAAGACGTTCAAGCAAGTTACCGTATAGGAAGTTAGCCAGTTTTCTTAAGCCTAACATCGATAAACAATCATCCAATACAATTAACAACACACTAATAACCAATAATCAATAGTTAGGTTTCATTAGATCTAAGCAAACACAAGATAAATCTAGCCTAGCATGTTAATCAAAAGACAAGAACAAGATATAATCAAACAACACAAAGACATATTGATTGATTAAATGAATACTTATCTTCAATTAAACATGGGAGATCCAAGGGTATGAAAACCCTTAAAAATGGCAGAAATTCGTCTTAGGGTTTCTCCTCACAAAGTTGCACACTAATGACAAAAAATTGCAAAACTATATATCGAGTTTAAGGGCTGACGGCGTCACGTTGTAGATCCTGACGCCGTCACCTCGCCGTGTCTAGGGTTCCCAGATGGCCTTCTTGACGCCGTCCCGCTTTAGTGCTCCAAAATCCGCTCTGGCTTATCAAAGGTTGACGCCGTCAGAAATGGGCTTGACGTCGTCCGTCTTTAACTTAAACCGTGATGGCCTTGATCACCTTAAAGGGTGACGTCGTCAGAATTTCCATTGCAAAACTCCATGGCTTATCATGTGTATTTTTCATATCCACCTCTTTTTCCAAGCCATGACGCCGTCAAGAGCAATACTTGACGCCGTCAAAGGTACTTTTCCAGCCGATTTTGAGACTTTGTCGTTTTCTTCACTTTTATGCTCCAAAAGCGTCCAAAATGCTTCCTTTTCCAGATTTCTTCTCCAAAGTACCTAAAATGACAAAAGGAACGATTTAGGGCAATATTTGATCAAATAAATACGATTTAGGGCTTAAATGACCCCCTAAAAGCGGTACACTTTTCGCTTCATCATCCCTAATCTCAATAAATCAAAGGTTTGGTCGGATAAAGAATAATACATGGTATGGATAAATTTTGGGATATAAATTGGTGTAAAAATGAAAAATAAACAAAACAAATAAATTAAAATCCTAAGTGTGGTTAATCACTATCCCAACCATCCCATGAATAAGACTCATATCATAGAATAACTCATGCTTTAACACTTGAAACACACGCTTTAGGTAGACACGAATTATACTCAACAAGATCTCAATCAAAGAATAAACCTTAGTTGGTGTTCCCATAACTGCCAACTCACATTCAATCCGTAGATATAATATACAACAAATAGTGGTGATATCGACCACTTAATACAAAACTTTACATAAGTTGGTTAAAACAAACATCCAACTTTTCCTTTTTCTTTTTCTTTTCTTATTTTTTTTCGATTTTTTTTTTTTTTTTTTTTTTTTTTTTTTTTTTAAGGGACTACTAACATAAACATAGATGTGTAAAATTTCACCACATCACTAAAACGATAACTCTGGATAATTTTTCCATACTTTTCATAACTTCAGAAATAACGGTAATAGTGAAAGTAGTAAACACACGAAAAATAAACTCAAAGATATACAATATTTACTTTCACTCCAATTGCGTTGTGCAATTTCCCGACCTAACCATAGATAATGAATTACGCACGCGAACACAGGTAATGTAAGGAAACACACTTTGCCTAAAGCAATTAACCAACCACGGATTTTAATCTACAGGGTAGGCTAAGGTGTAAGGGTGTAACGAAATATTTTAACAAAGGTGTAAGAAACGAAAGGAATGGCTATGAGTGTTTTTCTAGGGGTATCTTACTCTAAAAGTGAGAGTAACAAAAGGGTTTATACGGGGGTTAACTAACCAGTGTAGTTAGCTAATAACACATAACATATAATAGGCTTTTTGGGTGTAATCCTAGAAATTTACCAATTTAGACAAGTCATTCCAATTATATAAATAATACTTATTATGGTGGTCTCGAATAGTATACAAGCCAAGTTCTAAAGTTTACAAGTCACCGGCACACTCATAGATTTGTGAATTTTGAAAAATCACAATTTTTGAAAATAACGTCATGTGTGCAGCAATGCAACTTAGACTTTAAACAAAAACATGCTAAAAAATTTTAAATTTTGATATATTAAGCACATTTTAAGCATATTTTGAAAAGTTTAGGACAAGTAAGTGTTAAGTGTTCTAATTCTCCAATCCCCCCACTTAAGTTAAACAACGTTCTCGTTGTTTGTATAAAAGGTTAAAAACTGGAAAATAAAAGAATTAGAACAGAAAAACTCCCTTGAGATTTGCTCGGTATGATCCTCCATTTGTATAAGAGCAAAAATCATCTTCCTTGTGGATGAGAACGTTTAAGCTTCATAATAGATGTATCCACAGGGAATGCAGGAATCTATAATACCACCAAGGCTTTAAAACACACCTAAGTTAAGAAAGGTTCAAACTTGCATAATACATTAGTAGTTAGAAAAAATAAAACTTAAAAATTAAAACTGAAAATCATCAGGTCAGTCGATGCGCCGTATCTTATGGAAGAAGATACGCCGTATCGAGCCTGGAATAAATACGGATCAGAATAGAAGATGCGCCGCATCCTTAACGAGGGATGCGCCGCATTAAAATAAACTGATAAAAAGTTTTAAAGTCGAAAGTAAAAAAAAAATGCAGAAAAAATAAAGATATGACCATTGCAGGAGATGCGTCGCATCTCAGGATTGAGATGCGCCGTATCCTCTGCGGCCTGAAATAAAAATAAAGTAAAACGAAATAAAGGATAGGATGCGTCGCATCTGTTTACCCGATGCGGCGCATGTCTTCACCAGCCAGACCGCTAACAGTCTGTTGTAATATGGCTCATTCCATGGTTCACCGCTCACGTTCTCTCGTACTCTCATGCTGAACTTAATGCCAGTCTTTGTCAAGCATATTAAGAAGTATAAACTGAAACATCAAATGCATAAATGATAATATCGATTAATACAATCCAAAAAGAATAATAATAATGTGCATGGAATAATGTCAATAAACACGTAGTATCAAGAGATCAAGGGTCAGTGTGGTCGTGTGGGTGGGTCCCCGAAGTGCTGGCATCATCAGTCCTAGCCCGAACTCTACGAGCGTATGCAAGTGTCATTCCTGCAACATGAGCACCATCTGGACGAGTATGGGTAATACCCTGCTGCTCCAAAAGTCGGCTCATACTCGTAACCAGCCACTCTGAGTCCCTCCTCATGCCATCTACAACGCCTCTCAAGGCTCTCAGCTCCCCCTCGACTGCCTCAACTCTCTGACTCACTGTGCGTACATGTACTGGTGGGGGTACTGGTGCCTGTGGCTCCTCCTGATGGGCTGGAGCAGCAGCCGGAGCTCCCTGAGGACCTCCTGCGGACCTCCCTGCTCCGCCTCTGGCCCTGTAGCTCTAGCGGGCCCCAATGCTACCCAAACGTAATCTCCCATAGCCAACTGGCATATCCCAAGTCTAACCAAGTAATCCCTATCAATAACCGGGAGATGGGTCACCACAACCTCCAGCCCTGCTGGAATCTCCTCTCCAATCACTCCAAAATGGCGGGCCAGCCGAGAAACAAAATGCCCGCCAGTCATATGACTCCTCCGATCTCTCCCTGCAGCTGACCGATGGAGGTAGTGTGCCAAAAAGTGGGGGATGTTCACCGACAACCCCTCATCCATGCTCCTCAAGAGGAAGAGGTCCAAAGTGGTCACCTTCTCAGGTGACTGACCCCTCCCAGCAATGGTAAGTGCTATCAGACGGTTGCACAGCCTCCTCAAGGGCTCCCTGATCAAAGTGTAAGAGGGGGTAGAAGTAGTGATATCACCCCCCAAAGAAATCCTGTCGCAGTAATCACTGAATAATGCCCTGTCAGGGATCGCTCTCAAACTATCATCCCAATATCTGGCAAACCCATCTGACTCAAGCTCCTCAACCGTATACAAACCCATGGTCAAAATGAACTGTCTCATAGACATCTGCCTCGGCACCCCACCCAGTCTAAACACAAGGGTGTCTCATAATCGAACACATCAATGTCAATTCTGAATAATTCTTCAATGCCCTCATTGACTGTTGAATCATGAAGTGACGACCCATAGTCGCTCTCTACTTCTTCGTCTTCACCTCTCATCCAATATACCCATAACGCATCTTTAGTAGCCCGATCCATGCTCTTATGGTTATTGAACTTACTAGCCAACCACTCTGAAAAATCAACATTGTTAGGATCATGGTCAACGTCAAAGCAAGCTTTTCCAATCATTTTCCTCCTTATCTCCATGAACTCGTTAAATTGCTCCCTAAAACTCCGTGTCAACCATGAAGTCATAATCCGCTTGATTTCATTTGCAGGGGCAAATTTCGGACTACTGATGAAGCGAAAAGTGTACCGCTTTTAGGGGGTCATTTAAGCCCTAAATCGTATTTATTTTATCAAATATTGCCCTAAATCGTTCCTTTTGTCATTTTAGGTACTTTGGAGAAGAAATCTGGAAAAGGAAGCATTTTGGACGTTTTTGGAGCATAAAAGTGAAGAAAATGGCAAAGTCTCAAAATTATACTGGAAAGTACCTTTGACGGCGTCAGGGATTGGCCCAGACGGCGTCACGGCTTGGCAAAAGAGGTGGATATGAAAATTACTCATGATAAGCCAGAGAATTTTGCATGAAAAATCTGACGGCGTCACCCTTTGAAGTGATCAAGGCCATCACGGTTTAACTTAAAGAGGGACGGCGTCAAGCTCAATTCTGACGGCGTCACCCCTTGATAGGCCAGAGCGGATTTTGGAGCACTAAAGAGGGACGGCGTCAGGAAGGCCATCCGGGAACCCTAAAAGCGGCGAGGTGACGGCGTCAGGATCTATAACGTGACGCCGTCAGCCCTTAAACTCTATATATAGTTTTGCAATTTTTTGTCATTAGTGTGGAACTTATTGTGTGTAACTTTGGAGGAGAAACCCTAAGACGAATTTCTGCCATTTTTAAGGGTTTTCATACCCTTGGATCTCCCATGTTTAATTGAAGATAAGTGATTATTTAATCATTCAATATGTCTATGTGTTGTTTGATTATGTCTTGTTCTTGTCTTTTGATTAACATGCTAGGCTAGATTTATCTTGTGTTTGCTTAGATCTAATGAAACCTAACTATTGATTATTGGTTATTAGTGTGTTATTAGTTGTATTGGATGATTGTTTATCTATGTTAGGCTTAAGAAAACTGGCTAACTTCCTATTCGGTAACTTGCTTGAACATCTTAAGAAACATGAACCAATGCGTACTAAGGTTTTTATGGTTGTATTTAATGCATGAGCGAATTCTAGTGATCCCATGTTAGGAGCTTCTTAGCCGGCTCGACATAGGAGTGAAGTAGGAGCTTATAGAGTTGGGGAAGTACGTACGCCACCCCACGATTGGTATTAAGGAATACACCCGTCATCCACGCAAGTAATACACACTAATCAACCGGTAAAAGATAGTTAGGGAGTAAGGAAATCTAAGTAAACACATTTCTCTCCACATAAGTTTCACAAACCTTTTCATTTTCAGTTATTTTATTTTATTTGCATTCGTAGTAATTTGGGTTAGTTGATTAGCAACTAATTCCGCCCACTCTTTCAAACCCGAGATTTTACTTGCTTTCATAAAAAAATATAAAAATACAAAAAAGAATCTTCTCTCACCCTTAGACCTATTAGAATAGTTTTTCAATCCTAACGACACTATTCCCTGTGGAGAACGATCAATCCCCCGTACTTACCACTACACTATACTACATCGGTCAGGTACACTGCCTGGTGGGGTTGTAAGCCTCTTGAGATCCCTCGAGAGGTAAAACCTGTTGTAAGGTCGCAAAACCACGCATCAAGTTTTTGGCGCCGCTGCCGGGGAATAGTTATTGTTTAGGTTGAATTTTTATTTTTATATGTCTACTCACTAGATTCCTTTCTAGTGAGATTTTTTTTTTCTAGGTTTTCTTTAGTCTATCTTTTTTCTTCGTTTCTTTGTTCGTAACCATTACCATTCGACATCATGGAAGATGGTAATATTCTTGATCCCAACAACCCACCACCACAACCTCCTAGAGCCCGTACCTTAGGAGACTACTCTCGTCCTAGCCACCATGGCTATCGAAACACCATTGAGCTCACTCAAGGAGCCAATGTCACTCCCTTGCGATCCGACACCATCCGGTTGGTGCAAAGCGGATGCGCATTCCATGGACTTCGTTCCGAAGATCCTAATCAACATCTCAAGGACTTTCTTAAAATCGTTGATTCTATAGACCTTGATGTTACCACTCGAGAGACGACCCGACTGCGTCTCTTTCAATTCTCTCTGCGGGACCAAGCTAGTCAATGGCTAGAGCGTCTACCCGCAGGATCCATCACCTCTTGGGATGATCTCACCACTCGTTTCCTTGCTCAGTTTTTCCCACCAGGAAGAACTACCAAGCTAAGGAATGATATCTTGATGTTCCAACAATGTCAAGGCGAAACCCTCTACGAGGCATGGACTCGATTCAAGGACTTACTCCAAAAAGTCCCTCACCATGGCATGGATCCTTGGCTACAAATCCAACGATTTTATGATGGCGTAAATCATCAAACTCGAAGAACCATAGATTACGCTGCCAATGGAAGGCTGAGCAGGCTCAGTGTCGATAAGTGCTGGGAAGTCATTGAGGACTTAGCACAGTACGAAGAAGAAGAATGGAATGACTCAACATTCTCGGAAGAAGGGACTTTAAATTGCATAAGTGCAACCCAAGAACAGCTGTTCGAAAACATAAAAAGGCAGGTTGAGAAATTAATGAAAGCTGAGACACCTACGGCTGATGAAAATTCCGATGAGTGCGTGAACACAATTGGTAAACATACGCTTCATCAATTCTCACGAAAGATGAATTTGAAGGGATAATGCTAACTTTCGTTAACAACCAAGAGAGACGGATCCAGGAATTAGAGACTCAATTGAAAAACACCCAAGATATGTTCATGGAACTAGCAGAAAAATTTATCGCGAGAATAAAGGAGAAAATTAGGGAAGAAGCTTCACACAAAAAGATCGAGAAGATCTTTGAACTCCCGGTCCCTAATGAACCATACAACGAATGGGATAATGAAACCCCTCTCCCCGTGCCTTTACCTTTAAAACCCTCTTATCCATTG
This sequence comes from Artemisia tridentata subsp. tridentata, assembly GCA_021014915.2. NCBI lineage: Eukaryota > Viridiplantae > Streptophyta > Magnoliopsida > Asterales > Asteraceae > Artemisia > Artemisia tridentata. Next base: position 298,259,578 of record CP139505.1, on the reverse strand, counting down.
GGATCCCCTCAAGAGAAAAAGAATTCTCAAGATCATAGCATTTTCGTGGGGAGCATGGTTGTCACGCTCCCTAACTTTCATGAAGATAGGAAACGATCTTTTGGCTTTAAGCCAGGTGTGAGAAGAACTCAATTAAAGCACACCCTCATGTCGAAAACCCCCTGGAAAAGTCCCTCTCACTCCCTGAATACCTGCCGTGATGGAAATTGGAACCTGAATGAGACGTCAACCGGCCCTTTCCAACATTTTACTACATCCCGTGACAGTAACAAAACATTTGACCCAGGAGGAACTTGTTAACAAGACTAGCTATCAGGGTTATTGACCCTGACTAGCTGCTCCCTTAAAATACAAGGGGCTCATCTGTAAACTGGCACAAAGTGGTAAATTACGCTGGTCTGACGGCGTCAGGATTTGAACGTGACGCCGTCACCCCGTCTGCACAGCAATAATAACTTTATTTCCATCACTTTCATCACAAACCCCACAAACCATATCCACTCCAACCCCACCCACGAATTTTCAAGGTCAAATTCACCGACTTTCGTTACCAATCTCCACGTGGTAAGTAATTCTTATTCATTCTTTTCGCTTTAATTACTCATAGGATTCTTAAATTTCGAAAACCCCCAACTCATGAAACCCTAGGATTGATTCATGCCTAGAACTCATAATGCCTTTAATTAGTGTTATTTAGCAATGATTAAAGCATTTGATGATTGGCAATCAAATGGGTTTATTCACTAATTGGGTGGCCACGAATTTGAACCATAACCTATGATCCAATCACCCATTTTGCTGCAAAAAGGGGCGTTTGGTTTATAAGCTTGAAGTTTGGATATTGATTTTTCCCTCGTAATTTTGGATTTGAATTCGGTCGAACCTGACGGCGTCACCTAGCAAAGGGTGACGGCGTCAGACTTGTCTGATGCTCAACCAATTCTTTGATTCACAAATTAACCCTTTTTGTTCCTCCTTGCTTTGTTCCAGATAATGAGTAAGCGTCAAAGACCTAGCAGAGGGAGTTCTTCTAGATCTCAGCAAGAGAACTTTGGCGACACGGTCCTCAGTTGGGGGGTCTTCGATGACGATGCTGCCACAACAAAATACACCCAATTGCTACAACATAAAGTTGAAAATGGGGCCAGGGTTGATTGGAGCTTTTTGAGGAGGGAAGGTCTTGAGCAAACCTTTCTCCAAAGCTTTCAGACCGATGAATTTACCGGCCCTCAGTGGGAAAACCTGTTTAGAATTCAAGAGCCGGTCTATGACGAATTGGTACGTGAATTCTTTGCCACTTTTCACTTTGACATGGCCGAGGCAAGGACCGATGTGGGTAGGACCACAATCTATTTTAGGCTGGGGGGTGAGCTTAGGACGTGCTCGGTTACTGAGTTTGGATGGAGACTTGGGTTGTATAGTCAGCATGAAACCACTCAAGCAGGGTTCATGCCTAGGTTGTTGCATGGAGAGTCGATGAGGAATGATTTTAGATGTTCCATGTTCTGGCCGACTATTGGGGATGGGGTGTACACCTCGACTACTGTGGCATCTCAAATCAGGGAGCCTAGAGTTAGGTTGACCCATAGATGTCTCACCTACAGCTTGACAGGGCGCCACAGCTCTCACCACCGTGTCACTGCTTCAGACCTCTTCTATTTGTACATCATCTATTCTGATGAGGTTTACTGCAACATCCCATTTTGGGTTGCTAGTTTTCTGCATGGTGGAGTTGGGGAAAGGGAAGGAGACAGGATTTATGGTGGGATGTTTATCACCCGGCTGGCCCGATCTTATGGAGTCCTCCGGCCCGAGGTCATGAGGTATTTGAGTGGTGGTGATGCATGCAGGACAGTGAAGGTTAGGTCCCTGAAGCAGATGGAGGTGGTTATGGAGATGCATGATGGGACCTTTATGTGGTATCATCCAGACGGAGCTGAGGATGATGATGGTGGGGATGAAGAGGAGGAGGAGCATCAGCAGCAGCAGCATGGGGGTTATGAGGCTGGTACGGCAGATTACTACCGGCACATGAGCAGGGGGGATTGGCAGGCTCACCAGGGGGCATGGATGGGCCAGGTTGATACTTGGAGAACCCGGGTGGACGAGAGGTTCGACTGGATGTATGATCACACTGTTCGTCAGATGCAGCATTTATCTACGCGTGATCAGTTGGACCCACACCTGCAGATTGACCCTTTCCCGGGACGTGAGCAGGATTACCCACCATATGGGTACTACGGGCACCTCCCTCCAGGCTACGACTATCGCCAAGGTCCCCCACCCCAGTGATGATTTGATTTGATGTTATGATATTTGAACAATTTAATCTATGGTTGTATATTTTAGAACAATTTGGTCTGTAATAGTTTAGGATTAGGCATCTATTGGCCTTTAAACATTTGTGACATTGGTTTTCTTTATTGCATGTAAGCTTTATTTGTTTCTTGGTGTTTATTTATTTATTTGTTTGTTTTATTTGTTTCCGTGTGTATGTTTAATTTTTATTATTATTGATTCATGTTCAAAAGTAAATTGTGAAAATGCTTTATCTTGTTTTTAACTTCGTCTTAACTACATATAAAGGTATTTTGCAAAAGTTAAGTGTAAGGGAAATCCAAATCGGTTTATTAGAACAAATGAACATGAATCGTAATAATAATAAATTAACATACATATTAGTATTTGTTTGAGTCAAATGCTTGTATCGAGTCATAATGATGTTTTGCAGGATTTCCAGGAAGTAAGGTATAGGTTTTTCCAAAAATTTTACGGGAACTTAACATGAGAATTCTGTCAGATTATTTCTGAGGGCGTCAGGCTTTACAACCTGACGGCGTCAGGTTTAATTTTCTAAAATTTTTTGAAAGTTTTGTTTTCATAAAAAGTTTTTATTAAATCTCTAACTTATAATCTCCAGGAATCTGCAAAATAATCATTCCACAAGCATTATATCCTTATATATAGAATTTATCCCGCCGATGTTATGCAGGTTTTCGTGTTTGTTTTCTCAGGTTTAACAGGTTATTTTGGACAAGGAGATGTATTTGGAATCAAGCTTTTGGCGATGCATTAGTCTTGGAGCTTCTACATTACCTTGGAAGAAGATTTAACCATGTTACCCCTTTATCCACCAAACGAATCAGGGGAGTATTTGATTTCATTCTTTTACCTTATTTACTTTTACATTTTGTTATTTGAACATTGGGGACAATGTTCATCTTAAGTGTAAGGGGGGGTAAAAGTACGATACTTTAGAGAATGCTATTGCGCTTGATTTTTGTTTGTTTAATAGTAGATGTGTAATAAAACTGAGAGAAATACCTGTTAGGGCAATTTTAGTGCCAAATTTAAAATTTTTTACAACATTTAGGAGTGAAACTTTGATCTTAATGAGTGATGCGCGTGATGTGTCGTTGCGGTTTAGCAGTTTTAATGCCTACTCAAGTTTTAAATTTATATTTAGCCGACTTATCAATAACACACACACTTAACGAGCAGTGTACCCGGTCAGTATGAAGATAATGGTAAGTAGAGTGTCGATCACTAAGAGTGGAACGTATTATCTCGTTATTCTAATCAGTATTTTAATATCCTAACGCAAGGGGGTTTCAGCCTGAGAGACTGGCACGATTTGTTTGCAATTAAATAATAAAATAAACCAATAGGCACGAATCAGCAAGTAGCACACACGTACACAGATAGATACTTGAGACAATAAGAGGGCTGTCCTTATGATTAAGTAGATTGTCACTTGTTTTATTGATAGCTTTATATGAAGTGTATGTAGTTAACCCTTTCTCGTTGGTCCTAATCTTATCGGTGAGTAAACCCTTAATGATTACTTATGTCTAAAAGTTATTCCTAAGTGATCAATTTAGTAATAACCGTGGGAGCCACATTATGTCCCGCAGTCAAATGCCCGCAAGCCACTAATAAACACAGAGGTTATCAATGCACTAATAAGTAGTAACCAAAGACATCAACATATAAACTTTAATTGATGGGAAAGCAAGTATTAAAGGGAGTGCAATCTTTCGTTGTCACATTACACAAGCCACCAATCCTGATGAATTAAAGTTTGCTAATAAAATAAAACAAAACTACTTAATGAATTAAACACATGCAGCACCTTCTTAAAGCTCTTGTATCTTTGATTTGGGTGTGTCTTGTGCTGCCTCCTTGACTGAATTCGTCCTTTGGTTCTTCTGTTCGGTCTTCGAAACTTATATATTCTCTCCGAAATTCGTCTGGTCTTGGGGTATTTATAGTTTCTGTCTGAGGGAAGATGCGGCGCATCTAAGGAGTAGATGCGGCGCATATACTTAACTTCGCGTGGGGTCCAAGATTATAATATTCAGGAATATTCGTACACCGCCAGAAGATGCGGCGTAACTCCATGATTAGATGCGGCGCATGTCCTCTTGTATCTTGGATCGTATCTGGTGATATCTTGATAGAGATGCGGCGCATGTCATGAGTGAGATGCGGCGCATCTGGAGCAGATTAGTCTTGATCTTCTTCATTTCAGTAGACTCTTCACATTATGCATGTTTTGCTCCATTATTAGTCCAAAATCGCTAAGTTTTACCAAATGCTTGTTTTTACCTGAGAATTACAAAAGTAAACGATTAAGTATCAATCCTCATACATAATATAGTAAAACAAGTCAAATAAATAGGATAAATGATAGTAATAAAATGTACTTATTTAAGTTCATCAAATATCCCCCCACTTGAACTTTACTTGTCCCCAAGTAAACCTTAGAATTTCTTTTATGAAAATGTATCCTAAAAGATGTTAGGATTTATTTTTATATTTAAGCATGTATTCGTTTATTTCATAATCACACAACTAAACACTTAACGAATTAGAAGTAAAATAAAATAAGTCGATAAAAGCAAATCTAATCGTTTAACTGTCCAGTCGTGACGAATATTCTATCATAGGCTTGGCAAGTATACACATCTCCACCACTAAAGCTAAGGAATAACAAGTCTAAAGCGGTAAAAAGTGTTTTTAGGCTTAAGGGTTAATTATTCTTTTTCACTATCGATTTCAAATTCCAGAAAAGGCGACAAAATCACAAATACATGATCGAATCCACGAACACGATACTTGCAATTGCTCAAATCCTTAACTCGAATAGGCTAAAGATAGGTCCAAACTTCACCAATAATAATATATCAAAAAGGGCGACAAAATCATAAATACATAGCCGAATCCACGACTACGATACTTAAGATTGCTCAAATCCCTAATCTCAATAAATCAAAGGTTTGGTTGGATAAAGAATAATATAGGGTATGGATAATATTTGGGATATAAATTGGTGTAAAAATAAAAATAAACAAAACAAATAAATTAAAATCCTAAGTGTGGTTAATCACTATCCCAATCATCCCATGAATAAGACTCATATCATAGAATAACTCACGCTTTAACACTTGAAACACACGCTTTAGGTAGACACGAATTATACTCAACAAGATCTTAATCAAAGAATAAACCTTAATTGGCGTTCCCATAACTGCCAATTCCCATTCAATCCATAAATATAGTACAACAAATGGTGGTGATATCGACCACTTACATAACTTTACATAAGTTGGTTAAAACTAACTTCCAACTTTTCTTTCTTTCTTTTTCTTTTCTTATTTTTTCGATTTTTTTTTTTTTTTTTTTTTTTTTTTTTTTTTTTTTTTTTTTAACTTGAAACATAAACATAGATGTGTAAAATTTCACCACATCACTACAACTTTCTTTCCGGATAATTTTTCTATACTTTTCATACTTCAGAAATAACGGTAATAGTGAAAGTAGTAAACACACGAAAAATAAACTCATAAATATATAATATTTACTTTCACTCCAATTGCATTGTGCAATTTCCTGACCTAACCATAGATAATGAATTACGCACGCGAACACAGGTAATGTAAGGAAACACACTTTGCCTATAGCAATTAACCAACCACGGATTCTAATCTACAGGGTAGGCTAAGGTGTAAGGGTGTAACGAAACATTTTAAACATAGGTGTAAGAAACGAAAGGAATGGCTCTGAGTGTTTTTCTAGGGGTATCTTACTCTAAAAATGAGAGTTACAAAAGGGTTTATACGGGGGTTAACTAACCAGTGTAGTTAGTTAATAACACATAACATATAATAGGCTATTTTGAGTGTAATCCTAGAAATTTACCAATTTAGACAAGTCATTCCAATTATATAAAATAATACTCATTATGGTGGTCTCGAATAGTATACAAGCCAAGTTCTAAAGTTTACAAGTCACCGGCACACTCATAGATTTGTGAATTTTGGAAAATCACAATTTTTGAAAATAACGTCATGTGTGCAGTTATGCAACTTAGATGCGGCGTAACTCCATGATTAGATGCGGCGCATGTCCTCTTGTATCTTGGATTGTATCTGGTGATATCTTGATAGAGATGCGGCGCATGTCATGAGTGAGATGCGGCGCATCTGGAGCAGATTAGTCTTGATCTTCTTCATTTCAGTAGACTCTTCACATTATGCATGTTTTGCTCCATTATTAGTCCAAAATCGCTAAGTTTCACCAAATGCTTGTTTTTACCTGAGAATTACAAAAGTAAACGATTAAGTATCAATCCTCATACATAATATAGTAAAACAAGTCAAATAAATAGGATAAATGATAGTAATAAAATGTACTTATTTGAGTTCATCAATGAGCATCTCACGGATAGGAGTTATATGACTAGCACAAAAACCGTACCACTAAAAAAAAATTTCCACCCCCAAATATGTGAGGTTCGCCCCTAGAATTGGTAGGAAAAGCATTTATGCTATGATGTGTGTACCGGTAGCACTTAGATTCTAGAACTTGCGTTAGGACCATTCCGAGGCCACAAGTGAGACTACATTCGTGTAGTTAGATTTACTACATGATAAGAGGCATTAGGATAAACCCATTGTTTTACACCTGTGTTTTTGTTATAATTACTTTGGCTACATTGGTCAAGTAATTCTCCCACACCCTTTGCGTTGTACTCATTTTTAGTACACGATACCCCTAGTACACCCCTCAGAGCCTATCTTTTCGTTTCGACCTTTAAGCATTTTACTTAAAGGAAGAATTTGTTACACCCCACTTAAATGTACACCCAAATCGCCTTAGCCTACCTTGTATGCACTCATCTTTAGTGCATTATTGTGACAACATTTGTTTAAACCCTTAGTTAATTATCTAATTGATTACATGGTTGCTAAGTCGAGTCATATCCTTGTACATATTGTTTTGGGACGATTGGGACTCATGGGTAAAGTACTAGTGTAATGGAGTAATGGGGAAGAACATCATTTATTACCCCCATATGTGCTAAATATTTTAAAAGTACTCCAAGTGTTTCGATTATCTTAATTCGAGTCATTAGAATAGTTATTTGTAAAGTTATGTAAAAGTTCAAGTGTAAGGGGAATGCAACGCCCCTATGATGTATTATTTTGGATGGTAGGGCAAGAGTGTATGGAAAAAAAAATCAAGAAAAATACAAAAAAATGAGAAAAAGAAAAGTAGAAAAAACATACGGACTACCATCCCGTTTTATTTTATGTTTATTTTATGTTTTTGTTATTTTGTTTTTAGCTTAAGATTGCGTCGAGTCTTGGCTTAGCAACGCCATATTGTACATGTAATTAATCAAGATCTTTAACTCGCCACCAGTAAAATATCCCTTATCCAACAAAACCGTGTTTATCATATCCCTACACCTCATGTTATAACCCATGTAAAAGCCCTCTTTGATAGTTTATCTTAGGTGCTTACGCCTAGTGGAGAAGGTTTTCAATCCTTGCCCAAGCCTATGGTAATCTATTTGCTATGACAGGTAGTGAGAGATAATATCCGTTTTCATTTATGAGATTTATTTTGATGACACTTGAGAGATGTGAGTATCTAAACACTACTTGTGAGGTGCTAGTTTGTAATCTCCGTGCTTATTATGATTAAAGTGGAACGACTATTTGTTGTAATTACTTTTATATTAGCATTAAATGACCCCTAACTTGTATTTTGATTAGAATAAAAGCGCATTTGCTTGAGGACAAGCAAATCTCAAGTGTAAGGGTATTTGATGAAGCGAAAAGTGTACCGCTTTTAGGGGGTCATTTAAGCCCTAAATCGTATTTATTTGATCAAATATTGCCCTAAATTGTTCCTTTTGTCATTTTAGGTACTTTGGAGAAGAAATCTGGAAAAGGAAGCATTTCGGACGTTTTTGGAGCATAAAAGTGAAGAAAACGGCAAAGTCTCAAAATTATGCTGGAAAGTACCTTTGACGGCGTCAGGGATTGGCCCAGACGGCGTCACGGCTTGGCAAAAGAGGTGGATATGAAAATTACTCATGATAAGCCAGAGAATTTTGCATGAAAAATCTGACGGCGTCACCCTTTGAAGTGATCAAGGCCATCACGGTTTAACTTAAAGAGGGACGGCGTCAAGCTCAATTCTGACGGCGTCACCCCTTGATAGGCCAGAGCGGATTTTGGAGCACTAAAGAGGGACGGCGTCAGGAAGGCCATCCGGGAACCCTAAAAGCGGCGAGGTGACGGCGTCAGGATCTATAACGTGACGCCGTCAGCCCTTAAACTCTATATATAGTTTTGCAATTTTTTGTCATTAGTGTGGAACTTATTGTGTGTAACTTTGGAGGAGAAACCCTAAGACGAATTTCTGCCATTTTTAAGGGTTTTCATACCCTTGGATCTCCCATGTTTAATTGAAGATAAGTGATTATTTAATCATTCAATATGTCTATGTGTTGTTTGATTCTGTCTTGTTCTTGTCTTTTGATTAACATGCTAGGCTAGATTTATCTTGTGTTTGCTTAGATCTAATGAAACCTAACTATTGATTATTGGTTATTAGTGTGTTATTAGTTGTATTGGATGATTGTTTATCTATGTTAGGCTTAAGAAAACTGGCTAACTTCCTATTCGGTAACTTGCTTGAACGTCTTAAAGAAGCAAGCCGAAAAGGAGCAAGAAATTGCTGCAACCACCTCAGGAAATCACGGACCAGACGGAACAAAAAATTTGGTTCTGTCCGTTGGACCATTTGGTTCCGTGAGTTCCTCAGGTGAACAAAAAGATAGCAAATCGGCTCGTACTGAATTCGTTAAAGTCACAAACAAATCTAAAGTTGTTACAAATGAAACTAAACAAAAAGCAGTTGTTAAAATAGGAGTAGGACTTGCTAAAAATGAGTTTAGATCTAGAACTACTCAACAAAGACCTAAAACACCTATTCCCAGACGTCCCTTTCCAAAAAGCAACTACAACGCACAACCCAACTATCATCATAATGGTTGGAATCAAAACTTCCCTAGACATTATCAAGCTCCTAACTACATGACATGGAACTCATATCCACCGTTTTCATATATGAATCAAGTTAATGAGATGTTTAACCAAAATGGACCCATGAGATATTAGGGACCAAATGTTTGAGTTTTTATATAACATAGGTATGCTTGAAAGTCGGATTGGAACCAGACGAGTGGATAAAATATAGTGGTTGTTCAAGGCATATGATGGGAAACAAGAGCCTCTTCTCAACCTACCAAGAATATGATGGAGGTAATGTCACTTTTAGTAGCAAATTGAAAAGCCAAATTATTGAAAAAGGTACTATCTCTCATGGCTCTCTCTCTATTGATAATGTTGCTCATGTTGATAATCTAGGATTCAACCTACTTAGTATTAGTCAACTATGCCGTAAAAAGTATAATGTTTTATTTAGTGAAAACGAAAGTAAAATACTAAAAGATGGAATAATCGTAGCAAAAGGAGTTTTGAAAAACAACATATACGTCATGAAAATTGATAAAACTTATAGAGATAAACTTTTCTTAACTTCGTTAGATGATTCCTCAAATCTTTGGCATAGACGCTTAGGCCATGCTAATATGAAACTTATCCAATCTATATCCTCAAAAGATCTCGTTAGAAACTTACCCAAGTTGAAATATGACCAACACTTTTGTGATGCTTGCAAAATTGGAAAACAAGTTCATAGTAGCCATAAGGCTCAAAATATGGTATCTACATCTAGGTGTTTAGAACTTTTGCATATGGATTTATTTGGTCCATCCGCTATACAAAGTTAGGAAGGCAACTTCTACACTTTGGTCATAGTAGATGATTATTCAAGATACACTTGGACAAAGTTTTTGAAAAGTAAAAACGAATCTTTTTATCAATTTGAAATTCTTAGTAACAAAATTCAAAACCAACTAGATAGTCGTATTGTGTCAATAAGAACGGATCATGGTTGTGAATTTAATAATTAAGTACAATTTGGAAACTTTTGTGATGCCAACGGCATAATACATAATTTTTCGGCTCCTTGTACTCCTCAGTCAAATGGTGTAGTAGAACGCAAAAACTGAACTCTTCAAGAGATGAGTAGAACAATGCTTAATGAACAAAACATACCACAAAATTTTTGGTGTAACGCTGTTGACACTTCAACCTATATTTTAAATAGAGTATTAATTCGACCATTTTTGAACAAAACACCATATGAATTATATAAAGGTAAAAAGCCTACGCTAGGATATTTTTAAGTTTTTGGTAGTAAATGTTTTATTTTAAACACTAAGGATTACCTCACCAAATTTGACCCAAAGTCTTATGAAGGTGTATTTCTTGGATATTCTCAAAATAGCAAAGCTTATATTGTTTTAAACAAAGAAACCTTGAGAGTCGAGGAATCGTTAAATGTAACATTTGACGAAAGTCCATGATCCGTTTGAAAGTATATATATGAAAAATATCGGATATGCGTAAGACGTGGGAATTGACAAGCCAACCCCTTTTGAGAAAAGGCCAACTTGCAAAACCCGTGAATACGATATGAGATACCGGGCAAGTGTTACCCGGATCGTTTCCCGACGAGGTGTGAATCGAGGATTGCGTGTAAGGTTTGGAATTAAAGTGCTTGAAGGATGGAATTTGGATTTTTGTGTTTTTTTAATTCTATTTAAGATATGAAAAGCAAATAAACTAAGAAAATTAAGAAATAATCAATTTACGCTAAAAACGTAATCAGGAATTCCAAAAACGAGCTTAAAAATCAAAATCTTTAAAAATTAACCCTGCGGATGCAAATTTAATTTTCCTAAGTCCTAATTGATAAAAGAAAATTTAAAAAAAAAAATTATATTTTTTTGACTTTTATATTTTTTATTATGATTTAAAAACTATTTTTAAAAGAAAAATATATATAAAATACTAAATGAAAATGGAAAATTATGAAAATTTATAGGAAAGTCCTAAAAGATAAGCATAATCAAGTAAAAATAAGACCAGGTTAGCTGCTTATATAAATAAGCAGTTATTTAGCAAACAGTGGAGATAAGCTACAGATGGAAAAGCTTGGTTAAATATAAATATAAATGGGGTAAATATAGACATAGACCGGTAGTTTAAAGTGTTGGGCTTTTTTGGCCCCTAAAAAGTCAATTTCCCAAAATGGGGCTACTTCCAAAAAGTCGCTTAAAGCGACTTTTTTGTCAATTAAGCGACCTACTATTTGTATCTTTTTGCAGCCAAAAAGTTTGACTTTTTAACTTTTTTAAGCGACTTTTTGACTTATTAAGCGACTTTTCGCTAGGGGCCAAAAAGTAGATGCCACATGTCACTCCCACATTTAGTCGTTTTTTGCTTGGGTTATTTTGGGAAAGCGACTTTTTTGAGGCCAAAAAAGCCCAACACTTTAAGCTACCGGGCTATTTGTAGAATTGCTCCTATAAAATTTTGCAAATCATACCTAGGAAAAACCCAAGGGCAGATGGTAGTGAGTGTGTGTGTTGTGTGGTTAGGAGGCTGGAGGTCCAGGGATCGAATCCCTTGGCCTCCTTTTTGCTAATCTTATTTTTTTTATTATTCTTTTTACAAACTTAATAAGCACATGAAAATAAGCTAATATTATAACTAACACTATTTTTAAAAACTACAAATAAGCTCAGAAATAAGCTAGAAGGAAAGATCAGTAAATAAAAGAAAGAAATAAGCTAAGGCTATAATCTAATGGACTGTTTAAGCTAATTTAAGCTAAGTGTGAACTAGAATAAGCTAAATTAAGCCAAATATGATCTAATTGAAATAACAACCTCAGAATAAGCTATAATCAAAAGCAAATAAGCTCTAATCCTTAATAAGCAATTGCAACTGTTGTGCAGGCCTAATTAAGCCTACTAAGGTGATTTTGCAGTTGAGAAAAAGCTGTTAAAAAGCTAATAAAAAAATTTAAAAAAATGTGGAACAAGTGTGCTAGCAACCAAAGAGCTTAAGTACCAAATTTCAGCTTAATTGAACTCGTAATGAACAAATAAAAAATCAAAAACTCAAGTTGATCTGGACAAAAATTATGAAAAAAAATACAGAATTTGCAGCTGAGAAAAAGTTGTTCAAAAGCTAACTTAGAAATTCAAAAAAATATGGATCAAGTGTGTAAGCTACCCAAGAATATGTGTACCAAATTTCAGCACCAATGAGCTTATATTGAACAAATGATAAATCAAAAACAAGGGTTGAATTTACCAAAATTCGACGTAAGCAGACTGCTATGATTCTGATGTGGACTGTTTTTAGAAATTTACGAACCAAAGCTTTATAAAACTTAATCACTACTGACTATTGACTTAATGGACTATATTGGACACAAAACCACCAAAAGATAGCATCAAATTAGCTGTTAGCTGTAATAAGCTAATATGATCAGAACTTACCCTACAAATACACTAATCAACTCAAAACCTAAAAATCCTTAAAAACATGTCAAATGCTCCTACTAACAACTTAAATAAGCTAAGTTAGGCAAGATCGAAACTCACCCAAAGGCACATGAACAGTGTACATCAAATTGACCCATAAATAAGCTTATGCCAAACACCCCTTTAAAGGGACTGTTTGGAGTTTTGAACTAGCGTGGACCAATTTAAGTATAGATTCTGAACACAGACAATTAACAAACAATATTGAAGTGAAAAAAAAAAACAATTTTTAACTATAAATAAGCAGTGTAAATAAGCTATACCAAAATATGCTATTTTTGGCCATTTTTAAGCTTATTAAGTAAAAACAGAAACAATTAACCACAACCTATCAAATTAAAATCAAATCATAATAACAATCTCAAATAAGCTACAATAAAGAAAATAAGCACAGAGAATAAGCTAATAAGCAGTTTGAATAGTAACTTAATGAAAAATGAGACTTACAAAAACCCTTACTCTAAACAGGGCAAGATTCTTGACACCCAAATTACTCTCTAAACAACCCTAATGCTTCCCAAAAAGCTCTAACCCATGGCCATCCACAATTCACCACGCTCCAGCTTCTTTGACCATTTTGACTTTTGTTGACTTTTATTTGACTTTTTGAAGTTAAATCAGTTTTGAACTATTATAAGCTTACAAAAAGCTACAATGAGCTTATATAAGCTTATAGAATCAGAAATGAGGCTTATTATTTATATTTAACAACTAATGAGCTTAATTCGAATTAACAGATTAAAGATGAAAACTTGAAATTGTATTAAACCTTGAATTTAGTACAATACTGATAAAATAAAAATAATTTGAGATGAAACAAGCTTAACTGAATATTAAGAACTAGAAATTCTAACTGCTAACAATCTAACTTATAATTTCGACTACTGAAAATTAACTAACTGCCAACTTTGGCTTACAAATGGCCTATATATATTAAAACTAAAACTAGGGTTTCTTCTCTCTTCTGTGCTTCTTCTGATTTCTTCTCAGCCCTTGGATTAGACTTGTGCAATTTCAGCCCTTGATTGGGTTTTTGGCGCCAAAATATATGCTTGGATTGCCAGCGTGGATGGAATCACGTGAAGAGGCCTTGGACTGGAGCTATTGGAGGGGGGTGGTGGAGTGTAGCAGAGGAGAAGTAGGGTGATGATAGTGGTTTTTCAGGGGAGAAGGTGAGTGAGTTGGCTGGTTAGGTGGGAAAGGGATAAGCATAGGGGTTGACCTCTTTTTTTTACCCTGGTTTTATTTAACAAAAGGGTTGGTTGGGTTAAGGTTTGGATCCGGGTTTAGTTTAGGATTTGTCTTGAATTTGGTTTGTGTTTAGTTTAGGATTTAGGGGTTAAATGGGCTGACTTGGCCCATTAAATTGGGTTGGGTTGGCCCATAAAAAATGGTTTTGTGTTCGTTTTTCCCTGCTCATTCCAATGCTAAATCCCAAGGTTGACTTTGACTTCGTCTTCACTTGATCAAATACACAAACGTTGTCGAGACGATTCAAAAATGTTCGTTTTTGCTCTGTTTTCAATCCTTTGTACCTGAAATACATAAAAACACAAACCAAGGATATCTGCAGTATAAATTGGTATATTTGGCCGTTTTTAGGTACTTTTATGTATTATATGGGCATAAAATGATGAGTAAATAGGCACTCATCATCCCCCCACACTATCAATTGCTAGTCCCTAGCAATCTGATCATATAAAGTAATGAAATGATCAAAAGAATACCAAGCATACCCCGTTTTGACTTTTTATTTGGTGCAAGAAATTTAAACTAGAACAAAAATAGATAACGTGCTTGATTTTCAAAAATGGCATCGTTAAATGGGATTCACACAAAATGGGTGTCTCCAGGGAATTGTAATCGTCTTTCTCTTTTTTATACTCCCAACTAAGCTTAAACTCAATGCGCAAATATTTTTGTAAAATGCTAACGCTACTTATACTAATAATCTATGTAAGTCGAAACTTAACTTTTCACTCCCACAATTATTCAAGAAGTTAGGTGAGTGTGCTCATTTTCAAAATTTTGACCGCAAAAACGACATTATTTTATGCTATGTTACTTGTTTAAGTCAAATACTAATTTACCGGAAACCTCGAAAATCTAAGGATCGAAAAGGGCCTTTTCCATGTAGCGGCTTTCTTCTCGGCACATCCCAAACTAGTTGGTTTTAGGTGACCAGGCTTTTGACACCCCACAGAGAATAGTACCGGAATCAGCGGAATTTCGATTTCAAAGATTTTGGATATTCCCACTAAGCTAGTATTAAACACTTAAATAAATAACAACAAATGATCATTTAGGGATTAGAGACTCAAAGGTGAGATCACTCCATGTAACGACTTTCTTCTCGGCACATCCCGAACCAATTTGTTTTAAGTGACCCGGCGTTTAACACCCCACAGAGAATAGTACCGGAGCTTTCGGGGTCTTTGAAATCAACAATCTACCAAATTACCGTTTAACCTTTATGACAAAATTGATGAATCCTAGTTCAACTTCCGATTTAAACTTAAGAAAAAGCAAATTTCCTACATTTATTCATATAAACAACATATACATCTTTTCTTTTGCAACATTATCACTTATTTTGCAACATCATTCCATTTATTTCATTTTGCAATATCATTCCATTTTTTTTTTATGTATAGGAAAATATGCTTTCTCAAAAATTCTAAATAAAAAGTTGAACTCAGACTCTATATCAAAATTGTATAAAAATTTGTTTTGCATAACAAAAAGATTTTAACGTTCAAACGTTTGAAAACAACACTAATTTATTCAGATTAGGAGCTCTTGAGAGGAAAAAGCCATAGATTACTTATATAAGCTCTAAAGAGAACCAACTACTCTACGCTTAGCATTTTCATTTGCACAAATCGTAAAACCTTAGTCTAATCGTTAAGGGATCAACCAGATCAATACTCTGGCAGAGTCGGGATTCCCTTTGTTCTAGCCTAATCAAGACTAAATACTTTTTTGCACTTCTTTTTTTTCATGCAATTTCTTATTTAAAAACGAAAAAAAATTAAAATTTTGGTCAAAACGGGGGTACTAGGGCACTAGAAGGTACACATGTGATCAAATTCGCAAGAATTCCCCCCCCCCCCACACTTAGAATTGAATATTGCCCTCAATATTCAAAGTACCGGCTATTATGCCGACACTTAGAACGTAAAATGGTAATACTAATAGCCAAGTGTGTGAAAGAATTCTCTTTTTCACAAACAGGATTAATAAGATATCCCTAGATAATCGTTAGCAAAAAGATCGGATATTGGGCGGCTGGATTGAAAACAGGCGCATCAATCATCACGATCTAAGGGAAACCTGAAAATAAGAGTAAACAACACACAAAAACAAAGCACAGTAGAGGAATTCCCCCACACTTAGTGTTAGAAAATAGAAAGAAATCAGAAACATGGGTTGTCACCCATGAAGTGCTAATGTTTTTGTTAACCGAGTCAATAGCTTGACTCGACACCGAATTCATTGGTCCATGGGGAAGCAAGTGGAAGAGAAAATATTCATCGGAATTTCATTCAAGATGTTTGGATAATCATTGAATTTTAATAAAAGTTCCAAACCGATGAGATACACCCGGCTCAAAAGAATGATAAATGGAGATGCTGGGGTCAAAAATGGTGTCTTCACTCCCAAAGGAGAGAAGGAAAGGACAGTCATCGTATAGGTGAAGAAAGGTAGAAAAACTCGAACGACATATGTGAAGTCAATATAATGGTGATCCTCAAAGGGAAATATCACATATGTCGGAGAAAGAATGTCCTTTTGAATCTCAGGATTAAGAATTGAGGTCATATCATCAAGTTTAGAAATAATTGAGTCCTTGATCTCATCGTTCTCTAACACTTCATCAAAATGAGGATTTACGTTGCTAGAAAAGTACTCGTCATTAAATTCAAAAAGAGAGTTTGAATAGACTTTGATACTTTCATTTGGAACGTCCTCATCCGAAAGTGATTCGTCATCACTAGAGGATAAATTATCGTTGGAATTGAAATGAGGGTTAGAGAAAATCCCGGAAGAATCCTCCGAATTGTCAAGAGGATAATATCCAAAAAAAGACCAATCACTTTCACTGTCGGATACATCCTCAGACTCACTTGGGATTGGGAAAAGGTTCTCAACACTAGACTTTATGAATTCGTCTGATTCCTTTTCAGGAATAGTGCTAAGATGCTCATCCCCCATAATGAGAGAGTCCTTGGAGTCCATAGTCGGTAAGATGGATGTGATTGCAATAGACTGAGGGAGTTGAGAAATGATATCGCTCAAAGGAATAACACTCTCCTCGTCGTCCTCCTCATCATTATTGCTAGCATAAATGGCTTTTATACGTTCCATTTGCTCTTCTGCTAGCAATTCTGCAATACTCTTGTCTTCCTGGTTTTTCTGGACTAGTGTGATTGCAGCTGACGAATTCTCATAATATTCCTTCATTTGAATAGTATCCTCATCATCTTCATCGAGAATGGAAGCTGTGAGAAATTTGGAACGCCTTTCAGCAGCTCGTTCTTCGGCTAGTAATTCTCCCATAGATTTTTCATGAGGATGAATGATGGAATACTGTGGGGGTTGGAAATTGTCAAAACCGGAAGTATTATACCAAGGATTAGGTTCTTGATTCCACGGTTGACATTGATAATCGTCATGAGGACCCCCATAATTTGCACAAGGAACATTCGGTGCATTTTGAAACGATGTATCATTGAAATTTTGATAGCACGGTTCTTGCTCAAATGAATTCTGAGGAGGGTGATTGAAATCGTTTTGAAAATTTGAATAAGTGAATGTATTTTCGATTTCAGAAGTGCAACATATACAAAGTCCATGAGTAAACCCACATTCCTTGCAAAAACATCGTTCACAAAGTGAATCATCTCCCAACGGATCTCTAAAATTAAAGCAATTTTGTTGATCGAATGAAGATAGCTGGGATTGTGGAGGGTAGGCGGAAAAACCTTGAGAATTATTTGGATTTGGATTAATGAATGTTTTGCACCAATTACAAAATCCGTCTCTAATATTACTTCCACACCGCTCACATGAACACTTGTAACAACGATGATCATCACCCACTGGACTTTTACAATGAAAACAGTGATAGTCGAGTGACAACATAAGAATTAAACATTTAAGAGGGATAAGAAGATAGAATTAAACGGTTTAAGAGGATAAAGAAAAAAATAAAGGAAAACATTTTTTTTTCAAACACTTTAGGAAAAGTGTTTATGATTTTTCAAAAATTTTTTTTGGTTTTTATAAGAAAATATATACAAAATAAAAATGATAACTTCACGAGGAAGGATCTTCAAGTCACTAATCGTTTAAACTTTAACAATATTGTCACAACACAACCTCCCCGGCAGCGGCGCCAAAAACTGATCCGTTTGAAAGTATATATATGAAAAATACCAGATATGCGTAAGACGTGGGAAATGACAAGCCAACCCCTTTGGGAAAAGGCCAACTTGCAAAACCCGTGAATACGATATGAGATACCGGGCAAGTGTTACCCGGGTCGTTTCCCGACGAGGTGTAAATCGAGGATTTCGTGTAAGGTTTGGAATTAAAGTGCTTGAAGGATGGAATTTGGATTTTTATGTTTTTTAATTCTATTTAAGATATGAAAAGCAAATAAACAAAGAAAATTAAACAATAATCAATTTACGCTAAAAACGTAATCGGGAATTCCAAAAACGAGCTTAAAAATCAAAATCTTTAAAAATTAACCCTACAGATGCAAATTTAATTTTCCTAAGTCCTAATTGATAAAAGAAAATTTATAAAAAAAAAGAGTTATATTTTTTCGACTTTTATATTTTTTATTATGATTTAAAAACTATTTTTAAAAGAAAAATATATAAAAAATACTAAATGAAAATGGAAAATTATGAAAATTTACAGGAAATTCCTAAAAGATAAGCAGAATCAAGTAAAAATAAGACCAGGTTAACTGCTTATCTAAATAAGCCTTAGCAAACAGTGGAGATAAGCTAAAGATGGAAAAGCTTGGTTAAATATAAAATTTTGCAAATCATACCCAGGAAAGACCCAAGGGCAGATGGTAGTGAGTGTGTGTGTTGTGTGGTTGGGAGGCTGGAGGTCCAGGGTTCGAATCCCTTGGCCTCCGTTTTGCTAATCTTATTTTTTTATTATTATTTTTTTTACAAACTTAATAAGCACATGAAAATAAGCTAATATTATAACTAACACTATTTTTAAAAACTACAGATAAGCTCATAAATAAGCTAGAAGGACATATCAGTAAGTAAAAGAAAGAAATAAGTAAGGCTATAATTTGATGGACTGTTTAAGCTAATTTAGGCTAAGTGTGAACTAGAATAAGCTAAATTAAGCCAAATATGATCTAACTGAAATAACAACCTCAGAATAAGCTATAATCAAAAGCAAATAAGCTCTAATCCTAAATAAGCAATTGCAACTGTTGTGCAGGCTTAATTTAGCCTACTGAGGTGATTTTGCAGCTGAGAAAAAGCTGTTAAAAAGCTAATAGAAAAATTCAAAATAATGTGGAACAAGTGTGCTAGCAACCAAAGAGCTTAAGTACCAAATTTCAGCTTAATTGAACTTGTAATGAACAAATGAAAAATCAAAAACTCAAGCTGATCTGGACAAAAATTATGGAAAAAATTAAAGAATTTGCAGCTGAGAAAAAGCTGTTCAAAAGCAAACTTAAAAATTCAAAAAAATGTAGATCAAGTGTGTAAGCTACCCAAGAATATGTGTACCAAATTTCAGCACTAATGAGCTTATATTGAACAAATGATAAATCAAAAACAAGGGTTGAATTTACTAAAATTCAAGGTAAGCAGACTGCTATGATTCTGATGTGGACTGTTTTTTGAAATTTATGAACAAAATGTAAGACCCTGTGAAAAACCCTTGTAATAAATCTCAGTGATTAATAATAGTCTCGTATTTATGTTTCCCAACGCCTATTTTTGCTAGAAATTTGAACTTTTCATTATTATTACTAGTAACCATGCATTATATATACGCACATATATATATAAATTTAACACACAACGCTAGGGATTATATCTCTCCGACACAACATCACTTTCTTATAAACAATGACAAGTAACCCTATGCAATTAATTAATCACTACACTTAACCAAATTAGTTATCACATAATCTCACTTAAACCAAAACACAACACAATAATCCTAACTTAACACTATTAACCAATTTGGGCCACATTCACTCGACCCAAAAATCACCCCTTAGCCCTATTACCCACAAGCCCATCGAACTAGTTAATTGCCAATAACCCATCGAGCCAACTGCCCACCCAATTCAACACCACAGCCACTCAACCCATTTATGTTTAAATTGTTACACTCTTTGCTTCTTTTCTTACCCAACTGCTCGACATAACATATGTACAAAAAGCACCCATGCACCACTTAAGGACTCGAACACAACCATTCTACATTTTAGACAATAAAAACCCAACTCCAAGTTTGCAACCCATCAAACCCACGACATCAAGACTAACTCGTTAGTCACCTTCATTATTTTCTTACCTTACTCACTACCCATTTTTTTTTAGAACTCGACATCCTTAATTATATCTAGCACGACTTACACTTAATAATACACATACAAACCCACCACTGTGACAGCAAGAACACAACTAAATATAACATTTGGCAACTTGACGTTAAATATATGTTGGCTGTAACCATTTTGACGCCAACTTATCAATATGGCATTACAAAGTGCAAAAGTAAAAGAGTAATATAATTTGTGGACAACTAACATGTACACGTAGAGAATGTAAAGAAACAAGAACTAGAATACAAAGATATGGTCACTCTCACACTCAAATGAAGAAAACATCACACAAGTGTCCTTCCTTAACAGTAGCCTCAATCATATTCAATACATGTGAAGATATTTTAGCTATATAAACCGTTCCACTTGTCCTTTGTCAATCTTCTATCACCATCACCTTTCATCAACATCACTATATTCCTTAAACAATACAAAACCATCCTGTCGTGTATGTGGAAGCAAAGTAAATCCGCTCAAGTTACAACCACTTCAACTCACTAGCCTTCTTTTGTATCTCATTCGAACTCACCACTACCTTCACCCTTATTCCAATATCACCATACCTTCAAATAAAATTACCTTGTCTCGACAGTAAACTTAACTGGGTAAGAATAGGACGTTCGAAGCAAGTTGTTGTTCTTTTCGTGTTTCATCTCGACGAGCCATAAGTCTCTACCACCTTTCCAAAAGGTGTTGTAAGTCCCCACATTCTCTTCTAATTATATCTATCACAAATCCCATGCATGCATATTTGCTACTCCTTTTGAACATTCCATTTTATTTCATGTCACACACTGTCACAAAATTTACTTCACACGTTAACATATATAGACACATCATGCATCACCTTGCTTCAGTCGTATATAATAACATTTCATGTAGCCACATACACATATTATTCAAATAGTAGGACATACGAGTTCAACCGGGTTAACAAAATATAGAGGAAACACGTTAAAACTTAAGTGATCAACTCACCCAAGTCACGCCTATCATATGACCAACTCTTGACTACCACCTTAACTTGACTTAAAACCCACCTCGCTAAACCGGATAAAGAGAAAACATAAAAATAACCAAGACTGTACTAGTTAAAGAAACCACTCGAACAAGCCTTTTCACGATGTATTTAAAACGAATCCTTTCATGCAACACCCAAATATTTTTAACCATCTCGATAGCCCACATGGTAAGCTAAATATTTCGTGTTTTGAGATCCCTCTCATAACACTGTCTCGACACACAAACAATTCCTTTTTAGAGTCATTCGACAAGTGTCAATGCTTAGAAAAATTACATGACCTATTTTACAAAAGAATTACTCCATGCGACCCACTCAAAAACTCTAACTATATTTGCGAAATTTCGTATATAACCTAGCTAAATTTTTACACCACCCGAATGACAAACTAGCCAACTATATTTTTCATGTTTCAAGCTCAACCTCACGAACTCGTTATCACACCCAAACTGTCTTCTTTTGATCGACCATCGTTAACAGTTAACAACCATTTTCAGAAAAATTATATAACTTCGGTTTGGGCCAAAACCAAAGCCCAACAAGGAATTTCGAAAACAAGGCCCATCAGGCCCATATGATATATTTTTGGAATCCTAAAAATAACCTAAATCCAAGCCCAAAACAGTTTTCGCGCCCTCGCCTCTAAAACCCTTAACGGGCCATGTTACAAACCGTTACTCGGCCCATTAATACAAAACTAATTTATTTTCTGAAATAATAAATGGAAATAAGTTAAAATAAACTTAATAAAGTTATAAAAATTTTCAGAATATTTTTCCCGTCATTTATACGCGAAAAGGACTAAAAATGTAAC
This sequence comes from Artemisia tridentata subsp. tridentata, assembly GCA_021014915.2. Classification (NCBI taxonomy): domain Eukaryota; kingdom Viridiplantae; phylum Streptophyta; class Magnoliopsida; order Asterales; family Asteraceae; genus Artemisia; species Artemisia tridentata. Next base: position 298,237,317 of record CP139505.1, on the reverse strand, counting down.
GCGACTTAACCGTAAAGGACTAAAACTGCCAAACCTGGAAACTAAGGGACTGAAACTGTAAAAACAGTTGTAAGGGACTGAAATTGACATATTATTAAACTTCAAGCTTTATATGGACTATTGGACAAGTATTGGACTGATATTGGACTACGGACAAAATAAGGACTAACGACGTAACGCGACCCACGGTTAGGGTAGAAAATGTAAAATCTGGAAATACCAAGGAAAAACTATTATAACTTGCCATTCTTATTTTCCTTTTCATTTTTGCACCTTATCTTTACTTTATATGCACATTGCATTATATTTGCATATTAGTTAATAGCGATAGAAATATTTCATAGTAATATTTTATTTAATTGTTGAAACTATGATCTTACGAGAGTACGAGCATCATAAGCACATAACATCTTCATTAGATCGTTAAATAATCATCATCCACCACTCATACTCATACACACTAGAAATTAGTAAGATTCTCAGATATTTATATATTTACCAGGTTTTATATCGAAGTTATTATAATCACCTCTGAGTTATTTTTACCATCACCAGGAACGCATAAGGTGAGTCATGGCCTCACTTTTTAACTCTTTATAATTTTTAAACTCCGTGAGGGGGATACATGCTATAAATAAATCACAAGTATTTTTCTGTATGCTACCTGACTTGATATATGCCTAAGTACACATGTTGCCACAAGACCCTTTATCATGAGCCATTAATCACTGCGGTGAACGCGAATATAATGAATAGATCTATTAGAGGTTGACGACCTATCCCACTAATACTGTGACGGAATGCTATTTGCTAGTCGTATTAGTCGCGATGCATTATATTTGAGAAAAATAGGAATTGGCAAAATCACCTATTACATGAGGGCAGAGTTTCATCATTAATTTGGTGTGCACCTTCGTTTAGGCGATACTTTGTTAACGTTTGCGTGTCATGAGACTTAGGGCAATATATGAACTGCAATATCAATATTTTAAACTGATTGTATCTCCAATACAATCTTACTTGTGATTGAACTGATATTTAAACTATAAACTCCATGATTTCACTCAACATTATGTTGACTTTTAAGCATGTATCTCAGGGAACTAGGAGAGCACGGCAAGGCATGGAGCAGGCATACCCTATCTTCAATAAATGGTGTAAAATAAGTTGTAATCCAGTTGAAATAATGTTTATTTAAATAAAACCTTAGCACTCTGATGTAATATTTTATAACTGGATTTGTATTATGGACCTATGTATATTAAAAATGCCGTCTTAGGCTGTTTTCTTAAAATTTTGTTTTCGATCCTCACCGTAACACCCAGATTAATCTTCCGCTGCCACAAATCAAATTTGGGGGTGTTACAGTTTGGCATCAGAGCCAGGTTATAGAGAACCAAATGTTTTTAAACGTTGGACTATAACTACATTTTTCAAACAAATTAATTATACACCATGTTACCTTAAACTCTCCATGCCTGCTTGCTGCCGTGCTCGGTATGTTATACAATAGGATTATCATATATGAGCCCCTGCATACTTGATAGTTACTGTGCATAACTAGATCATCATATGCTTATAATACACCACTTGATGTTAGTAAGTTACTTATTCTACGATACATGGATTATTACAGTACTATGTCGTTTATCACTCACTTTAGTATATCATCGGAGCCGGACTCCGAGGGATCACTAGCATCAGTCACGTCCCCCGTACTTCCCGATGCTGTGGTACCAGAGATTGTGCCCAACGCGATTGAGCCCTTTTTAGAGGGTGGAGCCGCCGCTATACCTTTATTAGATGACATACATGTGCCAGTTTTACCAGCACCTACGCTACCACCACATTTTGTTTACGACACCTACTCTCCTTTTTACATACCACCCCCTGACGACTTGTACTATGAGAGTCAGCAATGGCTCCCTGCTGATGATTTACCCGAGCCCCATCATGTTGTACCACCACCACTACCTGACCATGTACTTGACATACATACCCAGACATATCCACTACCACCTCGACAGCGGGATCCGATTCCTGCAGAGGATATTCCTTCATCTAGTAGACGTCGCATCACAGACCAGACACACCCATCCTCACCATCATTACCTTACCCTCCTGGTTTCACTCCCCCGGCTCAGACCCATGATGCTTGGGAAGGATTTAGACCGGTAGTCACCCACACCCTTATCCCATCCACAGTAGTGACACGACTCGAGGGCCACGGAGAGCAGATTGAGTCACTTCTTCGGATGACCGACCATGTTCCATTGGATTCTCCAGGGACTATCAGCGATACTCTGCATAGGTTGGCTTCTAACAGAGCAGTGATACAGCAGTGCCTGAGACAGATGCAGACAGACTTGGCAGATACCCGATCCCACGCGATATCCTTACGTAGAGAGGGCCAGGACTTAGCTTGGGAGGCTCACCTGTCACAGCGTAGAGCCGACACATTAGAGAGACTCATGGGAGACATACAGATGGAGCATCAGGCAGAGATACAGAGACTCAGAGACCAGATCTCAGAGCTCACGAGACATACGGATAGACCTGAGCAGTAGACATAGTTAGCATGATTGTATAGTTTGAGACATTGTAGTCTGCCGCATGTGGCAATTAATAAAGACTCTTGTATCGTTTTGTTGTATAAACTCAACTGATCAAGTTATTAATGTTGTAATGCTGGTAGTAATGTACTATATATCTGTTAACTTATGTATTATGGTTGTTCGTATGTATTGTGATTGTATCCAGACATGTCGTGATGTTACCTGTTATTATTATGATTCTCTAATTGTGTAAATATTGCAAAATCTGAACACATAAATATGGTGACATGAAATCCAGTTTGCATAATTAAATTGATTGTTCCTTAATAATCCCACATCTGTAAAATTTATAAACTACAGAGATATCATAATTATGGGCAAATATTCAATTTAATTATCATTTCACACCATGATTACATTGTGCATATACTCAGCGATTATATCCGAATTCTAAATCTGTATTCTTGTGACATTAATAGAAAATGGCACACAGCGACAACGAAACCACCAACGCAACCGTAACACTAACACATGAAGAGGTTCGAAGAATGATTGATGAAGGCATCGCTGCAGCACGCAAGGCCGATGCAGCAAATCATTCAAGCAATACTATGGGAACAACAAATGAAAGTGAGGCATCTACTCCACGTAAATGCACTTACAAAGAATTCGTGAGTTGTCAACCCACCACCTTCAGAGGTGTGGAAGGAGTGACTGAATTAGGCCAGTGGTTTGAGTGCATGGAAACGGTATTCATGAGAAGCAACTGTGCTGAAAACAATAAGGTTACTTTTGCCACCGGAACCCTGAGGGGAGATGCACTATCTTGGTGGAATGCTACCGTCAAGATAATGGGTGCTGAAGCAGCATATCAAATCTCTCGGACCGATCTGAAGAATAAAATGCTGGAGAAGTACTGTCCAAGAACGGAGATGAGAAAACTTGAAGATGAATTTCACGAGTTAGTGGTGAAGAACTGTGATGTCAGTACCTACAACCGAAGATTTCTAGAACTATCTCTTTTGTGTCCACACATGGTACCTGACTTTGAGAAACTGTTGGAGAAATATGTGGAGGGACTACCTTCAAGCATTGAAGGAGATGTTACCGCATCCAACCCAAAGACCCTCGAAGCTGCATTCGTGTTTGCTCAACGAATGATGAATCGAGAGCTTAAACGAAGTGCTAAATCCACGGTCATTGGGCAAAAGAGGAACTATGATAACTTTGGCAACAACAGCCGGAACAGTAGCAGTTACTACAATCACAACAGGAACTACCGCAACAATGATCGAAGCAACCGTAGTAGAGACCATCAGCAAAGCAGAAATGACAGACATCAACATCAAAACCGCAGACAAGAAGCCGCTAGAGCTTATGTGGCCACACCTGCCGAAGGAAAAGTGTATGCTGGGACAAAACCCCAGTGTAACAAGTGCAAGATGCATCATACAGGACCTTGTACCGCCATTTGTGGTAACTGTAGGAAAATAGGTCATGTGACCCGAGACTGTCGAGCCACGGGAGCGAATGCGCATCCAGTAACAGTAAAGTGCCACGGTTGTGGTGAAGCGGGTCATTATAAAAGCCACTGCCCCAAGAATATCAATCAGGTTGCCAGAGGAAGAGTTTACGTGCTCGGAGATGGAAACGTGTCACCAAACCCCAACGTCACTACGGGTACTTTCTTACTGAATCAAAATAGTGCTAAAATATTATTTGATTCTGGAGCCGATAGAAGTTTTGTATCTACTTCATTTGCTTTATTGCTTAAGATAACGCCTGTAGAATTAGACACCTCGTATGAAATTGAGATAGCCGACGGGAAATTGTTGAACACCAACACTATACTCAAAAACTGCACCTTAACTCTCCAAAACAACTCATTTCCAATCGATCTCATGCCTATCCAACTTGGAAGCTTTGACGCAATTGTGGGTATGGATTGGTTATCCAAACATCGTGCCCGGATCATCTGCGATGAAAAAGTTATCCAAATCCCCGTAAACAATGAAACACTTATTGTCCGTTGTGACCACTTCAAAACCCAACTCAATATCATCTCGTACATCAAAACCATGAAATACATAAACAAAGGATGTCACGCATTTTTAGTCCAAGTAACGGAAAATAAATCGAAAGAGAAAGAAAAGCGACTAGAAGAAGTGCCAGTTGTAAATGAGTTTGCAGAAGTGTTCCCTGAAGACTTGCCAGGTATTCCACCCATCCGGCAAGTAGAGTTTCGAATCGATTTAGTGCCTGGAGCAGCACCTGTTGCAAAAGCACCATATCGGTTAGCCCCTTCCGAAATGAAAGAATTATCTGAGCAATTGAAAGAATTGTCAGATAAAGGATTCATCCAACCCAGCTCATCACCTTGGGGAGCACCAGTCCTGTTCGTCAAAAAGAAAGATGGAACATTCCGGATGTGCATCGATTATAGAGAGTTGAATAAACTCACAGTGAAAAATCGATACCCATTACCAAGAATAGACGATCTATTTGACCAACTGCAAGGATCAAGTGTTTACTCAAAAATTGATCTAAGATCAGGATACCACCAACTACGAGTCAGAAAAGAAGACGTTCCCAAAACAGCCTTCCGAACACGATACGGACATTACGAATTCCGCGTAATGCCATTTGGTCTTACCAACGCACCTGCAGTGTTCATGGATCTAATGAACCGCGTATGTAAGCCATATCTGGACAAGTTCGTAATCGTATTCATCGATGACATTTTAATCTACTCGCGTAACAAAAACGAGCATGCGGAACATTTGAGAACCATTTTGGGTGTACTCAAACAAGAAAAACTGTATGCAAAATTCTCCAAATGTGATTTTTGGATCTCCACCGTTCAATTCTTAGGCCACATCATCAACAGTCAAGGAATTCACGTTGATCCCGCCAAGATCGAAGCAGTCAAAGGTTGGGCTTCGCCCACCACTCCCACTGAAATTCGACAATTTCTAGGACTCGCTGGTTACTATCGAAGGTTTATAGAAGGATTTTCCAAAATCGCAAAACCTTTGACAGAACTCACTCAGAAAAACAAGAAGTATATCTGGGAAGAGAAACAAGAATCAGCATTTCAACTCTTAAAACAAAAACTCTGTGAAGCACCAATTCTAGCGTTACCAGACGGAAACAACGACTTTGTAGTATATTGTGACGCATCGCATCATGGTTTAGGTGCGGTACTAATGCAGAGAGACAAAGTCATAGCTTATGCGTCTCGACAACTCAAGAAGAATGAGGAAAACTATACCACTCATGATCTAGAACTAGGAGCGGTAGTATTCGCTCTTAAAATATGGAGACATTACCTATATGGTACAAAGTGTACGGTATACACCGATCACAAAAGTCTTCAACACATACTGGATCAGAAGGAGTTGAATATGAGACAGCGCCGATGGATAGAACTACTCAACGACTACGACTGTGAAATTTGCTACCACCCCGGGAAAGCAAATGTCGTGGCCGATGCCTTGAGCAGAAAAGAAAGAATTAAACCTCTTAGAGTTAGATCATTAGAAATGACAATTCATTCACCACTCCCATCTCAAATACTCATGGCCCAATCAGAAGCTCTTCAGGAAGAGAATCGAGCTCAGGAGAACATTAAGGGCATGATTGAAAGGGAAAACGGACTCATACGAAGATCCGATGGAATGTTATGCTTCAAGAGAAGATGTTGGATTCCTCTTTATGGAGGTATTCGTGATTTTATCATGCATGAATCTCACAAGTCTAAATATTCCATTCATCCCGGATCCACCAAAATGTACCAAGATCTCAAACAACTCTATTGGTGGCCAAACATGAAAGCCGACATTGCAACATATGTTGGGAAGTGTTTGACTTGTTCAAGGGTCAAAGCTGAAAATCAGAAACCTTCTGGACCACTTGTACAACCGGAGATACCAGTTTGGAAATGGGAACGAATCACCATGGATTTTATTACCAAATTACCAAGAACGTCGACCGGATATGATACCATTTGGGTTATCATCGACCGTTTAACCAAATCAGCTCATTTTCTGCCTATCAAAGAAACTGACGAGTTGGACACACTCGCTCAGTTGTACTTCAAGGAAATCATAATCCGACATGGAGTTCCGATCTCTATCATCTCTGACAGAGACAGTCGATTCACTTCAGGATTTTGGCAATCCTTACAGAAAGCTCTCGGTACTCAATTGGACATGAGCACCGCTTATCATCCTCAAACTGATGGACAAAGTGAGAGAACAATCCAAACCTTGGAAGATATGCTCAGAGCATGTGTGATTGACTTCGGAAAAGGTTGGGATAAACACCTACCATTGGTTGAATTCTCGTACAACAACAGTTATCAAGCTAGTCTGAAGGCTGCACCTTTCGAAGCACTTTACGGAAGAAAGTGCAGATCACCAATCTGTTGGACAGAAGTTGGTGATATGCAGCTTACCGGACCAGAATTAATCCACGACACAACCGAGAAAATATTCAAAATCAAACATCGTCTCCAAGCCGCTCGTGACAGACAAAAGAGTTATGCAGATGTAAGAAGGAAACCCATGGAGTTTGAAGTCGGAGATAGAGTTATGCTAAAAGTTTCGCCCTGGAAAGGAATGATACGCTTCGGAAAGCGTGGAAAACTCAACCCAAGGTACATTGGACCGTTCAAAATCCTCGAGAGAATAGGTCCAGTTGCCTATAAGTTAGAACTCCCGGAAGAACTCAGTAGGATACATCCTACATTCCACGTCTCTCAACTTAAGAAATGTCTATCAGACGAGACTCTCGTCATTCCACTGAAAGAGATTAAATTGGACGACAAACTCGTATTCACTGAAGAACCCGTAGAGATAATGGATAGAGAAGTTAAGCAACTCAAGCAAAGCCGTATTCCTATTGTGAAAGTGAAATGGGACTCTAAAAGAGGACCAACGTACACATGGGAACGCGAAGATCAAATTCGTGAGAAATATCCCCACTTATTCCCGTAAATCACTCTTAGTAGCCATTTTAGACTTGAATTCCGGGACGGAATTCGAATGAGGAGAGGAGTACTGTAAGACCCTGTGAAAAACCCTTGTAATAAATCTCAGTGATTAATAATAGTCTCGTATTTATGTTTCCCAACGCCTATTTTTGCTAGAAATTTGAACTTTTCATTATTATTACTAGTAACCATGCATTATATATACGCACATATATATATAAATTTAACACACAACGCTAGGGATTATATCTCTCCGACACAACATCACTTTCTTATAAACAATGACAAGTAACCCTATGCAATTAATTAATCACTACACTTAACCAAATTAGTTATCACATAATCTCACTTAAACCAAAACACAACACAATAATCCTAACTTAACACTATTAACCAATTTGGGCCACATTCACTCGACCCAAAAATCACCCCTTAGCCCTATTACCCACAAGCCCATCGAACTAGTTAATTGCCAATAACCCATCGAGCCAACTGCCCACCCAATTCAACACCACAGCCACTCAACCCATTTATGTTTAAATTGTTACACTCTTTGCTTCTTTTCTTACCCAACTGCTCGACATAACATATGTACAAAAAGCACCCATGCACCACTTAAGGACTCGAACACAACCATTCTACATTTTAGACAATAAAAACCCAACTCCAAGTTTGCAACCCATCAAACCCACGACATCAAGACTAACTCGTTAGTCACCTTCATTACTTTCTTACCTTACTCACTACCCATTTTTTTTTAGAACTCGACATCCTTAATTATTCTAGCACGACTTACACTTAATAATACACATACAAACCCACCACTGTGACAGCAAGAACACAACTAAATATAACATTTGGCAACTTGACGTTAAATATATGTTGGCTGTAACCATTTTGACGCCAACTTATCAATATGGCATTACAAAGTGCAAAAGTAAAAGAGTAATATAATTTATGGACAACTAACATGTACACGTAGAGAATGTAAAGAAACAAGAACTAGAATACAAAGATATGGTCACTCTCACACTCAAATGAAGAAAACATCACACAAGTGTCCTTCCTTAACAGTAGCCTCAATCATATTCAATACATGTGAAGATATTTTAGCTATATAAACCGTTCCACTTGTCCTTTGTCAATCTTCTATCACCATCACCTTTCATCAACATCACTATATTCCTTAAACAATACAAAACCATCCTGTCGTGTATGTGGAAGCAAAGTAAATCCGCTCAAGTTACAACCACTTCAACTCACTAGCCTTCTTTTGTATCTCATTCGAACTCACCACTACCTTCACCCTTATTCCAATATCACCATACCTTCAAATAAAATTACCTTGTCTCGACAGTAAACTTAACTGGGTAAGAATAGGACGTTCGAAGCAAGTTGTTGTTCTTTTCGTGTTTCATCTCGACGAGCCATAAGTCTCTACCACCTTTCCAAAAGGTGTTGTAAGTCCCCACATTCTCTTCTAATTATATCTATCACAAATCCCATGCATGCATATTTGCTACTCCTTTTGAACATTCCATTTTATTTCATGTCACACACTGTCACAAAATTTACTTCACACGTTAACATATATAGACACATCATGCATCACCTTGCTTCAATCGTATATAATAACATTTCATGTAGCCACATACACATATTATTCAAATAGTAGGACATACGAGTTCAACCGGGTTAACAAAATATAGAGGAAACACGTTAAAACTTAAGTGATCAACTCACCCAAGTCACGCCTATCATATGACCAACTCTTGACTACCACCTTAACTTGACTTAAAACCCACCTCGCTAAACCGGATAAAGAGAAAACATAAAAATAACCAAGACTGTACTAGTTAAAGAAACCACTCGAACAAGCCTTTTCACGATGTATTTAAAACGAATCCTTTCATGCAACACCCAAATATTTTTAACCATCTCGATAGCCCACATGGTAAGCTAAATATTTCGTGTTTTGAGATCCCTCTCATAACACTGTCTCGACACACAAACAATTCCTTTTTAGAGTCATTCGACAAGTGTCAATGCTTAGAAAAATTACATGACCTATTTTACAAAAGAATTACTCCATGCGACCCACTCAAAAACTCTAACTATATTTGCGAAATTTCGTATATAACCTAGCTAAATTTTTACACCACCCGAATGACAAACTAGCCAACTATATTTTTCATGTTTCAAGCTCAACCTCACGAACTCGTTATCACACCCAAACTGTCTTCTTTTGATCGACCATCGTTAACAGTTAACAACCATTTTCAGAAAAATTATATAACTTCGGTTTGGGCCAAAACCAAAGCCCAACAAGGAATTTCGAAAACAAGGCCCATCAGGCCCATATGATATATTTTTGGAATCCTAAAAATAACCTAAATCCAAGCCCAAAACAGTTTTCGCGCCCTCGCCTCTAAAACCCTTAACGGGCCATGTTACAAACCGTTACTCGGCCCATTAATACAAAACTAATTTATTTTCTGAAATAATAAATGGAAATAAGTTAAAATAAACTTAATAAAGTTATAAAAATTTTCAGAATATTTTTCCCGTCATTTATACGCGAAAAGGACTAAAAATGTAACGCGACTTAACCGTAAAGGACTAAAACTGCCAAACCTGGAAACTAAGGGACTGAAACTGTAAAAACAGTTGTAAGGGACTGAAATTGACATATTATTAAACTTCAAGCTTTATATGGACTATTGGACAAGTATTGGACTGATATTGGACTACGGACAAAATAAGGACTAACGACGTAACGCGACCCACGGTTAGGGTAGAAAATGTAAAATCTGGAAATACCAAGGAAAAACTATTATAACTTGCCATTCTTATTTTCCTTTTCATTTTTGCACCTTATCTTTACTTTATATGCACATTGCATTATATTTGCATATTAGTTAATAGCGATAGAAATATTTCATAGTAATATTTTATTTAATTGTTGAAACTATGATCTTACGAGAGTACGAGCATCATAAGCACATAACATCTTCATTAGATCGTTAAATAATCATCATCCACCACTCATACTCATACACACTAGAAATTAGTAAGATTCTCAGATATTTATATATTTACCAGGTTTTATATCGAAGTTATTATAATCACCTCTGAGTTATTTTTACCATCACCAGGAACGCATAAGGTGAGTCATGGCCTCACTTTTTAACTCTTTATAATTTTTAAACTCCGTGAGGGGGATACATGCTATAAATAAATCACAAGTATTTTTCTGTATGCTACCTGACTTGATATATGCCTAAGTACACATGTTGCCACAAGACCCTTTATCATGAGCCATTAATCACTGCGGTGAACGCGAATATAATGAATAGATCTATTAGAGGTTGACGACCTATCCCACTAATACTGTGACGGAATGCTATTTGCTAGTCGTATTAGTCGCGATGCATTATATTTGAGAAAAATAGGAATTGGCAAAATCACCTATTACATGAGGGCAGAGTTTCATCATTAATTTGGTGTGCACCTTCGTTTAGGCGATACTTTGTTAACGTTTGCGTGTCATGAGACTTAGGGCAATATATGAACTGCAATATCAATATTTTAAACTGATTGTATCTCCAATACAATCTTACTTGTGATTGAACTGATATTTAAACTATAAACTCCATGATTTCACTCAACATTATGTTGACTTTTAAGCATGTATCTCAGGGAACTAGGAGAGCACGGCAAGGCATGGAGCAGGCATACCCTATCTTCAATAAATGGTGTAAAATAAGTTGTAATCCAGTTGAAATAATGTTTATTTAAATAAAACCTTAGCACTCTGATGTAATATTTTATAACTGGATTTGTATTATGGACCTATGTATATTAAAAATGCCGTCTTAGGCTGTTTTCTTAAAATTTTGTTTTCGATCCTCACCGTAACACCCAGATTAATCTTCCGCTGCCACAAATCAAATTTGGGGGTGTTACACAAAAGCTTTATAAAACTTAATCACTACTTACTATTGACTTAATGGACTATATTGGACACAAAAATACCAAAAGATAGCATCAAATTAGCTTTTAGCTGTAATAAGCTAATATGATCAGAACTTACCGTACAAATACACTAATCAACTCAAAACCTAAACATCCTTAAAAACAGGTCAAATGCTCCTACTAACAACTTAAATAAGCTAAGTTAGGCAAGATCAAAACTCACCCAAAGGCACATGAACAGTGTACATCAAATTGACCCATAAATAAGCTTATGCCAAACACCCCTTTAAAGGGACTGTTTGGAGTTTTGAACTAGCATGGACCAATTTAAGTATATATTCTGAACACAGACTATTAACAAACAATATTGAAGTGAAAAAAAAAATTTGAACTATTAATAAGCAGTGTAAATAAGCTATACCTAAATATGCTATTTTTGGCCATTTTTAAGCTTATTAAGTAAAAACAGAAACAATTAACCACAACCTATCAAATTAAAATCAAATCATAATAACAAGCTCAAATAAGCTACAATAAAGCAAATAAGCACAGAGTATAAGCTAATAAGCAGTTTGAATAGTAACTTAACGAAAAATGAGACTTATAAAAACCCTTGCTCAAAACAGGGCAAGATTCTTGACACCCAAATTACTCTCTAAACAACCCTAATGCTTCCCAAAAAGCTCTAACCCATGGCCGTCAACAATTCACCATGCTTCAGCTTCTTTGACCATTTTGACTTTTGTTGACTTTATTTAACTTTTTGAAGTTAAATCAGTTTTGAACTATTATAAGCTTACAAAAAGCTATAGTGAGCTTATATAAGCTTATAGAATCAGAAATGAGGCTTATTATTTATATTTAACAACTAATGAGCTTAATTTGAATTAACAGATTAAAGATGAAAACTTGAAATTGTATTAAACCTTGAATTGAGTACAATACTGATAAAATAAAAATAATTTGAGATGAAACAAGCTTAACTGAATATTAAGAACTAGAAATTCTAACTGCTAACAATCTAACTTATAATTTCGACTACTGAAAATTAACTAACTGCAAATTTTGGCTTACAAATGGCCTATTTATATTAAAACTAAATCTAGGGTTTCTTCTCTCTTCTATGCTTCTTCTGATTTCTTCTCAGCCCTTGGATTAGACTTGTGCAATTTCAGCCCTTGATTGGGTTTTTGGCGCCAAAATATATGCTTGGATTGCCAGTGTGGATGGAATCATGTGAAGAGGCCTTGGACTAGAGCTATTGAAAGGGGGTAGAGTGTAGCAGAGGAGAAGTATGGTGATGATGGTGGTTTGTTAGGGGAGAAGGTGAGTGAGTTGGCAGGTTAGGCGGGAAAGGGATAAGCATAGGGTTTGACCTTTTTTTTTTTACCCTGGTTTTATTTAACAAAAGGGTTGGTTGGGTTAAGGTTTGGATCCGGGTTTAGTTTAGGATTTGTCTTGAATTTGTTTTGTGTTTAGTTTAGGATTTAGAGGGTTAAATGGGCTGACTTGGCCCATTAAATTGGGTTGGGTTGGCCCATAAAATATGGTTTTGGGTTCGTTTTTCCCTGCTCATTCCAATGCTAAATCCCGAGGTTGACTTTGACTTCGTCTTCACTTGATCAAATACACAAACGTTGTCGAGATGATCCAAAAATGTCCGTTTTTGCTCTGTTTTCAATCCTTTGTACCTGAAATACATAAAAACACAAACCAAGGATATTTGCAGTATAAATTGGTATATTTGGCCCTTTTTAGGTATTTTTATGTATTATATGGGCATAAAATGATGAGTAAATAGGCACTCATCAGTCCACCTCCCTCTAATACATCACCTTTGGTAGATGATGACTTAGTTGAAAGTCAACTCATTGAAAACGAAGAGAATATAGATAATGACAAGCAATATGAACTATTAAACAAAGAAATTGTCAATATCAATGAACCTAAATGTCATCCATTAGATAGTGTTATAGAAAAATTAAATGAAATAACCTTAAGATCAAAAGTCCAAAATCAAAGTAACTTCGTTTGTTTTGTATCAACCATTGAACCCAAAAATATAAATGAAGCTATAAAAGATGGATCTTGGTTCATAGCAATGCATGAAGAATTAAATCAATTCGTTAGAAATGATGTTTGGACATTAGTTTCTCAACCAAAAATTCAAACAATAATTGGAACAAAATGGGTCTTTCGAAATAAAATGGATGAAAATGGTGTAGTGTCTAGAAACAAAGCTAGGCTAGTAGCACAAGGCTATAATCAACAAGAAGACATCGACTACGATGAAACTTTTGTTCCGGTTGCTAGGCTCGAGACTATTAGAATTTTACTTGCATATGCATGCGCACATGATTTCAAACTTTTTCAAATGAATGTCAAAAGTGCATTTCTAAATGGATTTATAAATGTAGAAGTATATGTCGCACAACCTCCGGGTTTCATCTATTTTGAAAAACCTAATCATGTCTATAAACTTAAAAAAGCTTTATACGGACTTAAGCAAGCACCAAAAGCATCGTATGATCGACTTAAAACATTCTTAGTTGAACATAAGTACACCATGGGTTTAGTAGATAACACTCTCTTCACCAAAAAAAAAGGATTCACATATTATCATTGTCCAAATATATGTGGATGACATCATATTCGAATCAACTTGTCAAGAGCTATTTCTCAAAAACCATGCATGACGAGTTTCGGATGAGTATGATGGGAGAACTAAACTTTTTCTTAGGACTTCAAATCAAACAATTAGAAGATGGGATATTCTTTAACCAATTTAAATACATAAAAGACATGCTTAAGAATTTTGGTCTTGAAGACTCTAAACCTATTAAAACGCCTATGTCTTCGGAAACCAAACTCACCAAGGATGAAGAAGGTGAATCTGTAGATAACACTAAATATAAAAGAATGATTGGTAGTCTACTCTATCTCATGGCTAGTAGACCCGAGATTATGTTTAGTGTTTGTCTATGTGCTCGCTTTCAAGTAGATCCTAAAACATCACATCTTGAAGCCGTAAAACGAATTTTTAGATACATAAAAGGCACCACACACCTAGGATTATGGTATCCCAAAGGAACGGGAGTTGAAACCATAGTGTATGCCGACTCAGATCATGCCGGTGACTATGTTGATAGAAAAAGTACAAGTGGTATTTTCACTTTTGTTGGACATTGTCTCACCTCATGGTTTTCAAAGAAACAAACGGCTCTTGCCATCTCAACAACCGAAGCCGAATACGTATCAGCAGGAAAAGCATGTCAACAAGCTCTATGGATGAAGCAAGCTCTTGTCGACTACAGAATTCAACTTAACGACATCTCTATCTTTTGCGACAACAAAGGAGCTATCGACCTCAGTAAAAATCCAGCTCAACATGCTCGAACTAAACACATTGAAATCCGTCATCATTTCCTTCGCGACAATGTTCAAAAAGAAAACATCTCAATCGAGAAAGTATCCTCAGAAGATAACATTGCCGATATTCTAACTAAACCTCTTAAACGAGAGCCACTCAATCTCCTTAGACTTGGACTAGGACTAATGGAACCTAATTTGTAGTTTTAATCTTAGCTTAAACATTCGTTTGAACAAAACGAAAAAATTGACAAAACTGAGTTCTGGTCCCAAGGAACCCTTCGACAACACGAACGGAACCAAATATTTGGTTCCGCCCAATCCGTGGGTTCCTGGGTCAGAATTTAAATACAGTAAACAAACACTTCTTTTCACAAAACCAAAACACACAACGACTCAAACTTATTCCATAACATATCTCTCTCAAAATTAAGGCATCTCCTTCAACTAATCTCAGCTCAAACCAACATTGTACGCTTCATTACTACTTTTCTTTTCTCAATTCTGATTCTAGGGTTTCTAATTTATGCACAAAACCAAACTTGGGCATTATGCATTTTCTTAGGTAGATCATGAAGTGTATTTGCAAATTACATAACTAATCATGTTTCCCTTAGTTAGGAATTGCATCTTGTAAGACATTATCACGATTTACTAAAAACCCCATGTTAAATTTTTGTAAAAAGATTCTCACAATTAGGTCAAATAATTTTTCACATTGTTCATACAAATAAAAACGTTATGTTTAAAATATCACTTGCATATTGTCTCTTGAATGCTAAAGGAAGTACATAACTAATATGTATTTTTAGGTACATTCAATCGAAGCTACATTTAATTAGGAGCGTTTGGGTTATCTCTCGTTTTGTTACAAAATTGCTAACGAATTTCTTTTTATGCATTAAAAAGAGTCGAGATAACCGCACCTTCACATTGTCCTCATGTAGGCATACACTAGAACATTATATCAAAATTCTCATTAGTTTCGACTAAAGTGTGAAATTTTTGTATCTTTGATCAAACATGCCTCTCGCAACTTACTATGACCACAAAGACACTCTCAACTACATTCCCAAATACTATAAGACTAAGGGCCTTACTCCCGCACAAGTCAAAATCTTTAAAGCTCTAGAAAAATGTTACTTTCATGAGGGTAGAACCATTGACCCATCCTTTCTAGAAGGCACAAACATTCCTCAAGAACTTGCAACCATTCACTTTGATGGTCTCTTAGACATTAACGAACAAATTTGTCCTAGATTTGTCCTCAAATTCTATGCTAGCGTAATTCTCACTAGTAATGATAATGGACTCATGTCAATTCAATTCAAAGCAAACCAAAATGACTTCAACATACCTCTCCATCAATTTGCGGAAGTCCTTGGAATTCCCTGTGAAGGTACATAACTTTACTCGGATAAATGGTCCCTTTCAATCCTTGACTCAATCGTTGATCGTATTCCTTCATACGACACTCCTCTAGTTGACAAAGAAATAATCCGAGACCATCTTTTCCTTCCAAGAACTTCAGATACTAGGACAACCCGTTCGGGTAATGAAATCAACTGAGACCCATTTGGCATGGAACTCAATGAACTCAAACCTCAATTCAAGAAATGGGAAGAAGTCCTTAGGGAAAATGTCTTGTGTACCATAGGTAACCGTGATCACGTCAATGCTTGCCTTTGTTATATGCTCTATAGTTTGTCAACCCGCCAACCTTTCAACTTAGCCTACTATGTTACCAAAAGGATGGCTGACTTACCCATGCTAGGAACCACTACTCTTCCCTATGGGATGCTTCTCACCCGTCTCTATAGAGCCTTTGAACCTATCCCCCCAAATGCTAAAGGGTTTTGTCATGACTACTCTCTTGTCAACCACATCATGGTTCCATTAAGTAATAAGAGAGTAACAAAGACTCAAGGGAAACGTCCTCATCCTCCAACTTCCTCATCATCGTCATCAAATAGTTCCGAGGATGGACTTCCAAACTCAAAGCTTCCTCCTCTTGACTACTTTCGACAACTTCTGGTACTTGAGAACCAATCAGAAGAGCTCAAGCAAACAAAAGGAATGTTCAAGTGCATTGGAAGGTTCCTCACCAAGATTAACAAGAAATTGGACAAGTAATGAGAGGTTTTTATGAGTGTTTGGTACAATATCTCTAAAACAATGATGTATGATGTATTTCTCTATTCCTAGGATGATAACTTGATATTTGACGACTATGTGAACTAACCAAATGTCTTGCAGGAAGATAACATCTTGATGTTATAAATTTTTATTTTTCACATTATTAGGGAAATTTCTAGCCCCTGCTTGATCCATACCCATATATGTGTTAATACCTGTTTTATTGTTGTTTTCTAATCACAACTAATTAATTACACATGTTTTAGGAGAAATTACAGGATTTGAATGGGGTTCGAGGGATGAAAAATGCCCTTTGTTAAGATTTTTGGCCCCACGGATGGGATGGAACCAAAAATTTGGTTCCGTCCGTATAAAATTTTAGTCCCGCCAAAATTTTGGGTGACGGATTAGGCGGAACCAAAAACAGGGTTCCGCCAGTCCTGCAGAATTTTTTTTGTTTTTCGTTAAATTCCCGTACCATATATCATTCACTTATTATCATTAGATCCTTTTTACTTGTAGTTACACACATTAGGATAATTTTAGTTCACTTGGACCAATAGGATAAGCATTTCCCACCAAAATTTGACATTTCTCAAAAACACCTCAAGGAACCTTTCTCTGTAAAGGAATGAACCCTGAATTTGGTTCCTTGTAATCCATGAGTCTCTGACCTCAAAGATTTTGTAATGATTGCAAGGCATTAAATTCAGTTTTTCACTCAACTCACCTCCATTGGGTTGACTTTAGTGATTAGACAAGCTCCTTAACACCTCCAAATCATTAGAAAAGATCAATGTTAAATGGATTAACATCAAATCAATGCACAATCTTTCACAAACCTTGAACATTATAAATTAAGAGCTCCAGGATGATTATTCCTCACACCTTCACCACCACAACCTGTGAATCTTAGCTTCTCTTAAGCAAAGTCACTATGACTAAATCCACAAACTCATCTCCTTCCACTAGACCACTAAGAAGAACCGCTAGAATTAGTGTCAAACCATGTTGCTTCATAAACTTGAACTCATCATCGTCAGACTCTTCACCTCTTAACATCTCATCACCCATCCGAGATGAAAACTTCTTGACTCTAAGTACTCCAACACCTCCACCAACATCACCTATCATTATCACTACTCCACCTCCAACTAAAAATCCAATAGCAACCACACCACCTCCGGCTCTATCACAAACACCAAAATCACCATCACCACCAAAATCTCCAAGACTTGCACCCATTGAACTTTTTGCTACACTACCAACTTCTCCTCATCCATTTTTGGTTGACTTGGAAGACTTGCTACCAAGAACTTCAAATCCACCACCTCTACCACCATTTGCATCAATTGAGCGTATTGCTCATGAACCACCTCGGGCATCATTCATGCCCAATGAGCCTCTTCATAGTGAACCAACTCAACCACAGCCTCTACTTTTTCACCCTATTTATAGGGAAATCCATGGGCCACTATATGGAGACCAAGCTCCACCACAACCTCAACCTCAACAACCTCAATCCTTTTCCCCTAGGGACATTGATGAATCCATGTGGATTGATCCCCCACAAACACAAGAGGAAATCAATGATCAACTTGATGGCCTCTATGCCTTCTCAAACATGGTGGACTCCCACCTTCAAGAAGCTATGAACCATCAAACCACTTTGCTCTCTTCAATCATAGCTCCACCACCAAACCCCAACCACCAATCAACCAATGCACCACCACCACCAACAAATGGACTACCTTTACCACCAAACTTCCTTCGCCATGGTTGTTCCATGGGTGAAAGAGCCGCTAGAATTAGCGAAAGGACCAAAATAATGGTCCATGAAATTTAAGATGAAATGAGGTTCATCCTCCAACACATCCTTGAACATTTAAACGCTCTTTCCCATCCTCCAACACAATAGAAAACTAGGAAGGATGTAATAATAAGTCCAATCTCATTAGGACTTTCTTGTTTTAGGATTTTATTTATGTTATGTCTTCTTTTTATAGTTGTAGAATTTTTTTCTCTTCTTTTGCATTCTTATAAACCATCATCATTATTGTTCACCATTATGACTTTAGTCATAAAAATTTACTAATGTATGATGTTTATTACTTTTGTGTGTTGGTTGTATTATTTATTTATCTTGTACATTGTATGAATGGTTGGTTTGGATTATTTATCACTAGCATTTGTTTTGTAGTATTCAAAATCCATGTATCTTACTTGGCACTCCAACTAGGGGGAGTATTGACCAAGGGGGAGCTATTAAAGCTCGGGTTTGCACTACATTTCGCTACGCTTCTCTTCATTTTGTTTCGACAAAAAGGGAGAGAAAATATTGAACTCAAACTCACAATTTTATTCAATTTAAACATCTAATTGGATTTAAAAGTTGCATAAAACAAGTTCAATCTATGGTTTTAAAGACTTGCACTTTATTTATCTCATTGCTTAAAAATAAACTTTATGTTTTGTCCTTAACAAAAAGGGAGAGATTGTTAATACAAATATCGTCTAAAAAAACATTATTTATATTTTACGATCTTCGCTATATTTTGTTAACGACAATTATAAACTTTATTTTAGCAAAACATAAATATAGTTAAGTCTTTTATATATACAGTTACAAGTCTTTCTTAAAAATAAATAGATTTTAACATAAGTTACAAATTGTTTGTTTATTTATAGCATTTTAGTCATTTTAAGAAAAGTGTCACATTAGGTGTTATAAACAAATAAAGTGCCACATTAGGTGTCAAGTTAAAATTAGTATGTTTTACAAATAATAAAAATGTGTCTTATGATAACATAAGTAATCAAACATTTTTAGCCAACATCATTTACCTAGCTAGTATATACATTTTACAAGTTTACTTTCATAAATATTTTAATCTAAATGAAATTGTATTTTTACCTCATGGCATGGATCATCCTATTCTAGATAATCTAAGATTGCATATCTCTTTAGGATCCTTAGAAGATATGGTGAATATTTTGTTTAGATTGTCACTCTAAAATCCTTGAAAGATATGGTGTATATTTTGGTTAGATTTGATAAAAGATTTTGAAGATTTTCTGTCAGGTTCCCGCGGAACCAAAAGCATACACGGACGGAACCCATGATTTGGTTCCGTCTGATCCATGGTTTTCTGGCCTTGGTACCTATAAATAGCAAGCCACACCATGTTGTTTGATCATCACTTACATACATAAAACAACATACATTCTATCATTCACTCTCTGTAACTAACTCATTCTTATTTCATTTTAGTGAGCTTCATTCTAGCAAGAAGATCAAAGCATTACAAGCTTTAACAAAACATTGCAAGACTTGTTTGTTTGTCATTGTGTGAATTGTATTTATTCATACATCATTGTTTGTACCAAACCATCATAAACCTCTGATAGTGATCGGTTAGTATTTTAGTCCTCAAAATACATAGTGTGACAGGAGTGGTTATACCCTTGTAAAGGAACTCGACATCTAGCTTTGTGTCCGAAATATTGTGTAAGAGACGTGTAAAGGTTTTCTCCGCCGGATAAAGGAGCTTGTTGACTAATGAAGAAAACTCTCGAGTTGGATACTCGGGGAGTGGAGTAGTGCAAGGAAAAAGAGTCCTTGTAAATCGAACCACTATAAACACTCGTGTTGTGGTTTAATCGTCTCTATCTTTCTTGCACTTTACTTATTGTTATTTTATTTGCATACATTAAGTCATTTTACACACAAAGATAACAAAGAAAAAGAAATTAAAAACGGTAAAACCATTCAACTCCCCTTCTAATTTTCCATATGATTGTCATGTCGATTTCAAAAAATAAACAAAGCAAAAGTAATAGTATAACATAACCCCGTTTACTAGTGGATGGTACTATTAGTTCATTGACAAATTAAAATGGATATGAAAAATAAAGTATATCAGGTTTATTGACATAAAAACCACTCAGTTGCTAAATAAATTCATTATTTTACATGATAAATTTATCTTGGTTTTGAAAAATATGAATTTAAATGGGTTAGGACAAAAGTAAAGAGCTTGGCAATGTTGACTTAAAAAGGACTATATTTTCTTCAAATACAATGCCTTCTCGATACAAATTAGTATTAAGAATAATGATTTTGATTATATTTAATACGGAGTATATAACTCACTGTCTTAGAGTTGATTTGACATCAATGATCTCATATATGCGTAAAGAGTTATATCAAAATGAGTTCTTATAAAGTTCATTAATATTAAATTGAAAAACTATATAATACCTACAACTTTAGCAACTAGAATAATTTTGTGTACCCAATTTGTAAACCACCTAAACATTGCTATTTAGGTGCCAAAGTATTGTTCCATCGGTATCTTGTTAACACTTTCAAACTTGCCAAGTATAAAAAGTGTGAATCGAGCATATTAAAAGGAAATGCTACTAGTCCTTTCTAGGATTTATCATTATATCATACTAACATTCATTGGGATGTTAGTTATAGTTTTGTGGCAACTACAGTGTTCTGTGAGTGGATAAACAGTAAAAGCAATAGAGAAATTGATATTTTATTGTGTGTTATAAGTCGGATGTTCTAGAATCCAGAAGACACAAACACAAAACACAAAACAAAACACACATGCATCTCTTTCTCAATCGGTCTTTCCTGAATCTTCTTGCATTTCTACACACTTTCACTTATCTCTCTCTGCTCTTTCTGTTCTTCCACATATTCAAAAACCGAGAAACCACAAGATCCATAGATAACAATTTTTAGGCGTGTGAGGAGATGAAAATGGTTAAGTTGGGCATGTGGTTTCGTTGGTTTTTGTGCGACTCGCACACGCGTTAAAATCTTCAGAAATGTACCAAGTTCTTTATACAAAATTAAAAAAGAGTGAATTATAAAATTATGGTTTTGTTATCATTTGGGGGCTTTCTTAATAGTTCAATTGAATTTTGAAATTAGGGTTTATGGTATTAAATAGTTCAATTGAATCTTAAAAGATTGAATTTTGAAATCATTCGGGGGTTTTCTTAATAGTTCATTTGGGGGTTTTTTGTTGTAATAAATTCAAAAAGTTCAGCTTATTTTCCGGTTTTCCCAGCTTATTTTGGGCTTATGAGGTTTCTTTGTTGAGCTTATGCCTACTTACGGGCTTGCTTCTTTTAGGTTATGCTATTTTATAGTACTTATTAGTTTTACTGTTTTCTAAGGGGGTCTTTGGATTGGCTTATTTGAAAGAAGGTTGTTTGGTCCCTGTGGTTTGCTTAGATTTCATGTTTAGTCCCTAAGTCGTTTTAATTACACCAGAAATACCTATTTTTGAAACCTTGCACTCATTTAGTCCCTATTTTGGATGGGCCGTTAATTTGACCGTTAAGTGTTTAAATAATATTTGTCTGTTAGTCATTACGTTAATATTTTTTGCACCGTTAGACCTTATTTTCAAAAATGAATTAAAAAGTGCAGCATGGCTCGAACTCGGGTCTTGTTACCCAAAAACCAACACCCTAACCACTGGACTAAGCGTCCAGTGGTGTAATTACATCAAAATAAATTCTATTTAACTTTTTTTTTGTTCAAACTCGATTTTATCCATTTTCGTCTCTTTTTATACATTTTCGGCCCTTTTTTTTTTACTTTTTTATACGTTTTCGGCCGTTTTTAAATTTTTTTCCGTTTTTTAGGTTCTCGTCCATTTTTTTTACATTTTCATCCATTTATTTTACGTTTTTGTCCATTTTTTATGTTCTCATCATTTTTTTTACGTTTTTATACTTTTACGTCCTTTTTTTTACATTTTGTCCGTTTTTTACGTTCTCGTCCGTTTTTTTTTACGTTTTCGTCCATTCTTTTACGTTTTTTTCGTTTTTTTACGTTCTCGTCCGTTTTTTTACGTTTTCTACGTTTTTTTTACGTTTTCGTCCGTAATTTTTACGTTTTTGTCCCTTTTTTTACATTTTGTCCATTTTTTATATTCTCGTCAGTTTTTCTACGTTTTCGTCCATTTTTTTTACGTTTTTGTCCCTTTTTTTTACGTTCTCGTCCATTTTTTTTACGCTTTTTTACATTTTTGTCTGTTTTTTACGTTTTGTCCCTTTTTTTACTCTTTTAGATGTTTTCGTCTGTTTTTTACATTTTTTTCCATTTTGTTACGTTCTTGTCCCTTTTTTTACGTTTTTGTCATCTTTACGTTTATGTCTGTTTTTTTTTTACGTTTTTGTGCATTTTAATCTAATCGTAAAAAAACGTATAAAAGAGCAAACGTAAAAAAAACAGACGAAAACGTATAAAAACGAACGAAAATGTATAACGACGGACAAAAAGGTAAAAAAAAGAAACGAAAACATTTAAAAACAGACGGAAACATATAAAAACGGACGGTAACATAAAAAAGGGACAAAAACATACAAAACGGATGAAAACGTAAAGAAGAACAGACAAAAACGTTTAAAAACATACTAAAACGTATAAAAACGGACGAAAAAGTAAAAAAAGAAACGAAAGCGTAAAAAAAAGAGACGAGAACTGATAAAAATGGTTGAAAACATAAAAAAATGGACGAAAACGTAAAATACAGTCGAAAATGTAAAAAACGGACAAGAACGTAAAAAATGGACAAATACGTAAAAAACGGGCAAAAACGTATAAAAACGGACAAATACGTAAAAAAAAATGGACAAAAACGTAAAAAAATGGGCAAAAGAGTAAAAAAACGGAAGAGAGCGTAAAAGAACGGACAAAAACCTAAAAAAACGGACGAAAACGTAAAAAAACGGACGAAAACGTAAAAAAATGGACGAGAACGTATAAAAACAGGTGAAAACGGATAATAACGAGTTTGAGCCAAAAAAAGATTAAATAGAATTTCTTTTGATATAATTACACCACTGGACGCTTAGTCCAGTGGTTGGGGCGTTGGTTTTTGGGCAACACGACCTGAGTTCGAGCCATGATGCCATTTTTAATTAATTTTAGAAAATGAGGACTAACGGTGCAAAATATATTAACGGATGGACTAACGGGCAAATATTATTTAAACACTTAGCAGTCAAACTAACGGCTCATTCAAAATAGGGACTAAATGAGTGTAAGGTTTTAAAAATAGGTATAATTACCAAAATAGCCCAAACACAAATGGGTGGTTCCCAATCTAACCCGAAATCCAAAAATAATTGTGTTGCCCAGGGCAACCGGCATTTTTTGAGGCAACCGAAGGATTTCCAGTGTATTTTTTGGGCAACAATCGCCCTTTTTTGGGCAACTGGGGGAATTGCCCAGGGCAACCGGGGTAGAAATATCCCATTTGGGTTTTGGGCTATTTTAGTAATTATCCCTTTTAAAAATAGGTATCTCTTGTGTAATTAAAACGACTTAGAGACTAAACATGAAATCTGAGCAAACCACAGGGACCAAAAGTGTAATTGTTTCTTGATTATATTTAATACGGAGTGTATAACTCACTGTCTTAGAGTTGATTTGACATCACTGATCTCATATATGCGTAAAGAGTTATATCCAAATGAGTTCTTATAAAGTTCATTAATATTAAATTGAAAAACTATATAATACCTACAACTTTAGCAATTAGAATAATATTGTGTACCCAATTTGTAAACCACCAAAACATTGCTATTTAGGTGCCAAAGTATTGTTCCATCGGTATCTTGTTAACACTTTCAAAGTTCCCAAGTAGAAAAAGTGTGAATCGAGCATATTAAAAGGAAATGCTAGTGGTCCTTTCCAGGATTTATCATTATATCATACTAACATTTATTGGGATGTTAGCTACAGTATGTGGTAGTTACAGTGCTCTATGAGGAGATGAATAGTAAAAACATTAGTGAAATTAATATTTTATTTTGTGTTATAAGTCGGATGTTCTAGAACCCAGAAGACACAAATACAAAACACAAAACAAAACACACATGCATCTCTTTTCCAATCGGTATTTCCTGAATCTTTTTGCATTTCTACACACTTTCACTTACCTCTCTCTACTCTCTCTATTCTTCCACACATTCAGAAACCGAGAAACCACAAGATCCATAGATAACAATTTTTAGGCGTGTGAGGAGATGAAAATGGTTAAGTTGGGCATGTGGTTTCGTTGGTTTTTGTGCGACTCGCATATGCGTTAAAATCTTCAGATAGGTACCAAGTTCTTTATACATAATTAAAAAAGATTGAATTATAAAATTATGGTTTTGTTATCATTTGGGGGTTTTCTTAGTAGTTCAATTGAATTTTGAAATCAGGGTTTATGATATTAAATAGTTCAATTGAATCTTAAAAGATTGAATTTTGAAATCATTTGGGGGTTTTCTTAATAGTTCATTTAGGGTTTTTTGTTGTAATAAATTCAAAAAGTTCAGCTTATTTTTCGGTTTTCCCAGCTTATTTTGGGCTTATGAGGTTTCTTTGTTGATCTTATGCCAACTTATGGGCTTGCTTTTTTTAGGTTATGGTATTTTATAGTACTTATTAGTTTTTACTGTTTTCTAAAGGGGTCTTTGGATTGGCTTATTTGAAAGAAGGCTGTTTGGACAATTTATATGCATATATATGCATATGGGAGCTGACAAGATGCGGTATGGTGTGCCTAGAGATGTGGCCGTGCCATTTGAGGATGTGGTGAGAGTTCATGGCGAGACTAATCCTATTGGTGAGTCAAAAAATTATCACCTGTATTTTTGTTGTTTTTTTAATATATTGAGCGAGTTTAGGGGGTTTTATCTATCGGTTATAGTTCGAGATTATGGAATGATGTTTGTGTTACGATTAAAAACAATGTATTTTGTTATGCAGATATGTGATATGGTTGTGATTGCTAGATAAACAGTGTCCTGAGGGAGGAGTTTAGAGGCCTCATAGTAGCACGGACTTCTTTTTCTTTCTAGGTCATGCGAAGGGGGCCAGTCCAAGATTGTACTGTTCCTCTACAAAGACAACAGTCGCTCTCAATGGCTAGGCGCCACTCTCTTTCTGAGTTATTCCAGCTTCTTCATGATTTCGTGCCGCGGTGAACAAACAAAACAAAAAAGAGGGCCATCTCAGCGGAAGGAGAAGGACCTGCAACGGTAGAGACTACTGACCCTATTCTTGTTCCTAGCCGTCTTTTACGAGTCCGGAAAGCCTCCTTAGAGGGATCCTCATATGTTGGATTTGTAGGATTTTTGGTTCGAATGTGTCTTTGGGTTAGTGTTATGTGATTCTTATTGTTTTGGTTATTTTGTGGCAGTGAGTTTCAAGATATGTATGATGTTGATCATTTTATCACGCCGTTAAGAGATGAGGTTCGCGTGCTCAATCAACTTTCTTCTAGGCTTAAAAAGAAATTCAAATCAGGACATGTGTGTACTATGCTTCCTATTGATTCGTCCTTGCTATCAATGGGATGGTTGGTATCATTTATAGGTTGAATGTATGTGCATAGCTTATCTTAATTGTCTAGGATTTGGTTGAGTACTTTAAAACGTTGCATCATGTACAGGTGCGAGCAGCTCGAGAAGGCACAAGCTGTAGATCAACACAATTCAACCCATTAAAAGTGTTCTTTGCAGGATCTGGTATGTGATTTTTAAATTTCGTTGTGAAAATGTATTTTGTAGATTTGTAAGTATAGTAATTATGTAATGCGACGGT
The DNA here is from genome assembly GCA_021014915.2 of Artemisia tridentata subsp. tridentata. Taxonomy (NCBI): domain Eukaryota; kingdom Viridiplantae; phylum Streptophyta; class Magnoliopsida; order Asterales; family Asteraceae; genus Artemisia; species Artemisia tridentata. Next base: position 298,210,661 of record CP139505.1, on the reverse strand, counting down.
AATGGATGAAGACAGATTTGTGAACAACTTGAGTGGCTGTAATCGAGCAGCAATGGGTCGGGTCAGGCTAATTGAGCAGCAATAAGCACTTTTAATGAGATAAAATGTTTTTCTAATAACGGGACCAGAGTTACTAATTCTAAAATGTATTTGCTACACAAATATTGCAGCGACCGAACAGCGTTTTAAAACCATTTTTTTGCACAAAAAATTGTGCATCAAAACAACCATCTAGAGTCAAATTTCAGCAACAAAAAAACTCTTTTAAAAACAACTTTTTCCCACAGAAATTTCAGCAACTAAACAGCTTTTTAAAACCACTTTGCTACAAAAATTTAACCAACCAAAAAGGTGGTGCACAAATACGGGTCATGTGAAGGCGTTTGGTTATCAAACAACAGAAGCAACAACGGTTGGGTCATATGAAGCTGAAAGAATCACAGTGGTTGAATCCAGTGATGTTTCAACCATCACTTCTGATATGGAAGATATTGAACACTAGGTGTAAAGCATTCACAATGTATCCTTTTTTTAAAATCATTTTTCATGAGAAAAGATTTTGCTACTGTTTTGGTCATACAATTGAAATGTTACAGGTTGAATAAGACAACAGTGGCAGATGGTATTCAGCTTTCACTGGTACGTGTAGTGGACAAGCTTCAGCTAAGCCGAGGAAACTAAAAACCATGACAATGCTATGAATTTTTGTTTAATTTTTTTATAATGTGGTCGACCCGAGTATTTCATCTCTTACGGTTCAAATGGGAAAGCCAATAGAGTTAGCTAAAAAGAAAACTAACGAAATATGTCAAACGTGTTGAAAGTTATTAATGTGTATTTAATTCCAGTTTATTTGTGATCATAATAAGCACTTTAACGTGCTTACTTAAAACTGTTCATTTCCTTTAAAAGTAAGCAAATAAGCTGTTTGAGATTCTTTTTGTCCCGCCATTCTCGATTGATAAATCTGCTTCTGTTTGTACACTCCATTGATACACTACAAATATCTCAATATGATGTGATACTGACAATCGTAAATATGTCTTTGTTGGTTTTCATCTTATGCAGCCACATGACACTACTAGAAAAAAAGCCTTTAATGACGCGCATTGCGTGTCATAAAAGGGGTCAGATGACACACTTTTTGGTGTCATAAATCGACCCGTCATAAATCTTTATGACACGCATTTCGCGCGTCATGAATTTATGACACCCTTTTACGACATACTTTTATGACACTATTTTATGACAACTTTTTTGCGTGTCATGGTTCAAATTTAAAAAAAAAAAAATATTTTTTATAAAATTACTAATATCCACACATTAAATAACAGCTAATCTCATAATACAAATTTATACACAAATAGCAAAAGAGCGAATTTCATATATATCAAAACAATGTGTTTCATACAACTACAAGTTATTTTAAAATTCTAAAATTCACCATAAAAGTTTACAACCGCTAAATTATATAGAATTCAAGACCGGTAAATGAAGTTTGCCGCATAATTTGCCCATTCGTCCGTTCCGCTTGCACTAATGGTTGCAGTTCCCGCTTGCACTAATTGCAGTATGAATTTGCAGCGGTTTTCTAATGATCCACCATATTCGTCCGTTCTGTCATTTATGCCATCTCTCATGAACTGGTCAAGTAGATAACCATGTGCTCCATGTATTTCAATGCCATCAAAACCTTCAATATAATACGCTAATTAGAATTCAGTTTACAGAATGTACATACTAGGGCAATACGATGTAGATGCTCAGCTCTTTTCTTCACATCATTGTCAATTCTTCCAGTATCCTCCCTAGCCCGAGCTACAAAACAAGAAGGTGATTAGGAAATTAACTCGTCTTAAAAATTAGATATAAAAAGATATAGCTAAAGGTAGACTCAGAGATAAAATATATATTAATTAATCATAATAAAGAAATAAATAACAAAAACAGCAGAAAGAAGAAAGAGCAAGTAAATCAACACATTGATCCCTCATGAATCTAAATCCGTATCCATGTTGCAACTGATTTTGAGTTACTTGTTAAGAATATTACCATCAAGCTTTAAGAATCCCGAACCAATGATAGCAACATCTTGCCGTGCCCGAGCATCCAACCTCATTATGCCACTAATAATATGCGAAATAATCATCAGGTTTCTATATGCATGCCGCAAACATACCTTGTACACAACAATTTATTACTAGCAGACAAAGATAGTTCCACTATTTGCATACTTTTTTAAGTGACTAGAGAAAATCAACCTAATATGGCATGAACACGATAGGGCGACAGGGATTACCGAGAAAGCATGATAATGTCACTTTTAGCTCTTTCATTGACATATCGAGCATCATTGTAAGCAAATTTACAAGCTTCAGCTAATGCTTGGTTTGTGTCACCAGTTCTCTCTCGATGAATGTGTTGTCTGTCTCCGCCTTGAGTTCTGCTACATGTATACGAACTGTTATCTACTAGTTGAAACATTTAATGCTAGTCGGATTTTAGCTTAACGCTTGCAAGAAAAATAAGAATTGTTTGAAACAAGAGAATTTATCAAACCATCCATACCTAAAATTTTCGGAGCAATCATCTTCTTGGTCGGTTACACACTCTTGTGTTTCTGCAGTTTGTGTTTCTCTTGATCGGCATAAGAAAGATGAAGCCCGTGACACAAGCAAAGTATTTAATTTTTCACACTTGTTGAATTTCGCCTTGACAGATAACTTGAATTTTGACATAGAAAGTTGGCCATGGCTCAATTTTGTTGTTACTTTACCATTTAATCTAGGGTGATGGGGACTTTTAGCTGATGAGTAGCTGATCCCATAAACTTCAGCCATAAATACTTAACTGCTAAGGTAAATGCCAAACATACAGGATCAACATAACATAGAATTTAAAAAAGAAGAAAAAACTAAACCCGCGTGCTGCTTTCTTTCAGCCGGCTCAGGAAGCTGTTCCGATTCATCATTTTTCTTCTTCTGCTGCTTGTATTCGGCAACCATTTTCATACCTTCAATGGTAATCTTCGGCTGCTGGGCCCCACAGCCCCCTCGGCTCTTCTTTACTGGTTCATCGCCGTCCTGGTTTTGGGAATCGATTTCATCACCACCTTCACATTTACTTTTGCTCTTGCAAGCATCTAAAATCTTCTTTAGTCTGTGTTTTGGGTTTCTTATTTTCTGGTCTTGCTTGAATTTATGGTCCTCCTGAAGAAGCACACACGATGATGAGACGTAAGAAATTTTCTTATGTGCAGACAAGCTTGCATAAATGAGTTACAAATTTACAAGGTAGCTAAAAAAATAGTGACAGAACGCAGCTAGTAAGTATCAAAGAGAATGCACACATTCAATAAAAGAAAACACAATCGACTTAAGAAGCTATCCACACTCTTAAAATCCACATCGTATCGATAAATTATACATAATTTCAACAAGTCTAATATGGAAGTCGGATTTTGAAAAGAAAAAACGGCCTAATAAATTATTACTATAATCACTTTTCTTATTAAGTTATTCAATTAATATGAAAGATGCCAGAAATAGTCATGTACACAGCGCTTAGCTCTTGGCTTTTGGTATCTTTTTCCTTCACGGTGAATATAGGAAAGTACTGAACTAGGATAAACAAATCCCCACAATGTTGCTCATCCCAAATAAGGGATCCTGCCCAACCATCCACAGTTTTCGCAACTAATTTCACTATCCTCTATAACCTAGATAAGGGCTTCCCTCTTAACTATCTCACAGTGTATCAGTACAACCAAAATGATAAACAGCAAACAGATCATAAAAGATCTCATAATCCAACAGCTAAAACTAGGCTTATCACAAACGATCACTGATTCTGAACATCATACACATTTCTATATATCAGCAAAGTACTGATCAGTAACTTATGCAATAAACGTAAACAGCAGTCAAAGCACATAAAATGACTAATCAAATCAATATATCTAAACTTACGCTGAACTAGTACAACTATAGCTAAAACTAAGCTTATCACAATCAATTAAAGCTTCTGAACAGCAATATACATTTCTAAATACCAGCAAAGTACTAATCAGTAAAGTAGTAATCAATAACTTATGCAATAAGCGTAAATAATCCGTTAAACAACAAACACATCATATATCTCATCGGATCAACATTTCTACGCTTTTAAAGTTAACTAATACTACTATAAGATTAAACTAAGCTTATGATAATCAATTACAGCTTCTGAACAACAAACACGCTATAATTAACATCTATATACAAAACATATGCAGGTAAAAATGAAATGTAAGCGTAATCGACTTACAATAATCCTCTCAGAAGCTTCATTCACATCAAGTCCAGTTAACACTCTCCTCGAAAACTCAGACTTACAGAACATGTCACGGTAATTCAAAATCAAATACTAGACGAACATATAGCATAGCATCTAAACCAGTAATTCAAAATCAAATACTAGACGAAACAAATATACCTCAGGCGTGGTGACTCGATCTGAAGCCATTTCGATCTATACTTATCTTCAATAAAAACAGAGGACTGTGGCAGTGAAAGGGTGGTGGTGGTCGGCATCTTCAAGAAAGAGAGAAGAGGCGAGGGGTTGTGATGGTGAGAGGTTGATGGTGGGCGGCTGGATTGGGAGAACCCTAGTAAACTGAAGGACTTAGGTTTTTTTTTGGGGAAATAAGCTTTTGTTAATAGCAGAAACAAAAAGTGTATCCCGTGTTTAATTTTTTTATGACTCTAATAATTGCGTGTCATAAATACTTCAAATTGTATAAGTTATGACAGTTTTTTTATGACACACGCTTTTGCTTGTCAATAAAATGCGTGTGTCATAATTTTGGCGTCATTAAAGGCCTTTTTTCTAGTAGTGTGATGAAGAACCAGAGGAGGAGATGGACTTTTAGTTCAATAATGAGTTTATACTCATGAAATCAAATCATATTATCATATTAGTGGAAACCAGGCTGGGCATGACCGTGTCATGCAGTTTCTTGAAGCAATGCCAAACACTCCACAGGTTGGTTAATTCTCATCTTCACTTCTTAATTCAAAATATAACTAAACTAATTATTAATTTTCAATTTCAGGATATCTCCTATATGCTCCTCAGTTTAGACCATCTCCTGTGAATACAGCTCCTCAAACGACAAACAAAGCAGACAAAAAACAGTTACGCCAAGCCAAAAGAGGAAAACGGGATGCCACATGCAGTTGTGCCAGCTGGAACATCAGAAGAGAAACCGGTAAACCAGTAGCTGTTGATGCTATTGGAGATGCAAGAAGCAAAGTGCAAGAAGAGATTGGGAAAAAGTTTGTTGCAATGATGGCGAGTGGGACCATCCGTGCCAACGAGGCTGGAGCGGTTGCGACCAAGATGGTGATGTAGAAGTACGGGCACATGAATGCCACACAAAGCTGATACAGGTTTTGTGCCTCTTTGATTATGTGATTTCTTTGTTAGTATGTTCCAAAATAATTTTTACGATCGTTCTTATTGCATAATTGTCATACTTAAAAAATGGACAAAGAATTTTTAGGTCTCCACACGTGATGTGCATCTAAATGCTGTTAAATCATGTTTAACAACTTCGCTAAATGTTTGTGTAAGTATTATGTTGGTAAATGTGGTTTAAATGTCTACAGTTTATTACTCTATAATATCTGCAGAATTCAGCAGTACGCATGATATCTCAACTTCATACATAATTAAGTAGTTGATACTGTACTCAACCATTTATCTATTCGAGACTGGGTGTTATAGGAATAAAAATGATAATATACGTAATAACATCATATCGAATGCTAGACATACGCTGTAAGTTATAATAAGATCATTGTTTCCAATATAATACGATCTTATTTGAAGAACGAGATGATGCCTAAAAGGATTCATCGGTTTATTTAGATAAATGATAATTCTTATCAAATATGTAGACACAACAGTATTATCGTACTTAGTATAAATGTGAAATGTGTTTATTGGGTAAATTATTAGTTGGAAAAGCAAAATTTAACAGAGTTGCGTAAATGATTAAGTTAAAGAATATGGTGCAATGACATGTTGTAGTTCGCTTACAAAGGCAAGAAAAACATTGAAGCTATGATATTAGATGTGATAATAGCTTGCTAACTTAGCTAAAAGCTATCGTCACATTTGTTAGATGGATATAGTTTTATGGACAGAGCTTTGTTATGCAATGATACAAATATGTTTATGGGCTGTTTGTTTTAGTTTCTAATTAGTTTACATAAACAGGGTGACGGATGTACTTTTTTAGTTCGCTTACGGCCTTATGCTATACACCTATGCCATGTTGTGATAGTGAGAGTTAGGAGTTGTGAGAGTCAGATGATCAGCTGTTTGAATGGCTGACAAACTTTTAATTATTTAGGAGTTATGAGATGACCTGTAAGTTATCAGATAATAAAAATCCGTTAAAGTCAGAAACTTCGAACATATTTACCAGGGGATGCGCCTAATTCTTATTTTTTGTATTGTTTTAATTGTAATCCTTGCCCAATAAAATCAATGAGTATTGTCGAGTATAACTGAAAGTTGATCCTTGCTTAACTTTTTTGTATTTTTTTTAATGCACGCCATGTTTACAACATACAAGTATGAGGGATTGTTGCTGGAAAAAGTTTGCAAGATAAAAGGGACTCATAACTAGCAAATTCAGCAACCCTCTGTAAATTCTTCTCGGAGTGAACAATTGGATCGTTTATTAGTTGTTTTCTATACGTAATCTAGATAAGTGGGTACAGTTTATAATCTATCAAAGCACAAAGTAGAGATTGAATTCAAATTATGTAAAATAATGTCTAAACTTTGTAGTTAAATATATAGTTGCAGATCCGCCGCCTACATTACTATTGTATATGGATGCTCTGTCATTTGCCGAGCAACAGCTACTACTATGGCGGTTTTTGCAACAGTCAACTGAGAATTTATTGCTATGCTTTATTTTGGTATATGTAGGTTGGGAATTGTACATGACATTTTTACTGGTGCTCCGTTCCTAAGCCACCATACGCAGGTCACCATTGTTATGTTTGTGTTCACTATGTTCTTAGAAGCTGCCATTTTTGTCCACTTCATAAGCAGCTCACAATTGTTATGTTTGATGCTCTTATCTTCCTTTTTTCTGTTATAGTTTTTATGTTCATTTGTATGTGCTCAAGGAGCAAGCCTATTACTTTCTTACAAAGCATATTAGGTGATATTCCGATTTATTACACAACACATTGTCGAACACGAAAATCAATGATTCTTCACACCGTAAACTACTTCTTAAGCAAAACAGCCCGCCGCGAAGCGCGGGTTATCCACCTAGTTCTAAATTATAAAAAGGGAAATTGCATTTCTAACCTCAATAGCATAGCTTATAGTTTATGTGTTTTGAATAAGTGTCATGTTGGTCGATATGTTTTCAAAATAGCAACTTTACCGTAATTTATGTGCTCTAATATTTTTGACAAATATGTCAGTTATGCATCGTCTTATCTATACTAAATTATAAAGGATTTGGGACTTCTTAAAAAAGGAAGTCTTAAAATTTTAAGACAAAAAACATTATTATAGAAGAAAATTTATAAAATTAATGTAAAATCTGAAAATTTAAGTCTCATTTAAACCATATAGTAACTCCCTCCAATAATGATATATTTAATAGAATTGTTTATAAGAAAATCTACTAAACTTATAACCACCAATTTAATGCTAAAATTTGAAAAATAAAAGTGTTATTACACTGTTACTATAAATTAGGCGTGGCACCCCTTGACCATCTTAGACCAGAAATTCAAAACTTTTTGACTTTTTACGAGGAAACGCTTGAACCATGACCCATACATGAACAAAAGACTTTAAATATCGATAAGACCATTTAGATTAAAGTAGTCTACCTTCTACACTAAAGTAGTCTACCAAGACCAAAAGTAGTCTACACAGACCCAAAGTAGTCTACACAGACCAAAAGTAGTCTACACAGACCAAAAGTAGTCTACACAGACCAAAAAGACCCGTGCTACCTTATATCCACCCCAAACTCACTCAAAGCCATTAACATAACATACAAATCGTTTCACTCAATCAACCCAAAATAGTACCTTAAAATTAGAGGGTATGCAATAACCGTTTGCATTTCACCATAAACACATTATACCACTTCATTTTATACCAAACTTGACCAACTTCTTACATTAACATTTCCAAACATATTCCATGAACTTGACCCGTTTACCACCAAATGGTTACATTCCCTTTTTCCATACACCCCTTAAACATTGACCATAAACACTTAACCAACTTGTTACACACGTTCCCACCATAACTTTACCAAGCATTACATAACATAACAAACATGTTCCAGGCCACTTGACCGTTTACACCCAAAATGGTACAAAACAAGCTTAACCAAACACCATATCATTACTCAAAAATACTTAAAAACATTTTGACCATCGATAGATCCAAATCAGTTATGACCTTTCTAACATCAATTGACATCGACTACACTTTACAAATCATAAAGACTCTGGGTACACCTTGACAACTTGAGCTCGGTATTTATAGTCTAATGTTGTTATCTTCCAAATCATTCCAAATCTTATGTACACTCAGCCTTCCTTCGCCGACTTAGCCTCAAAACTTGACAACAAGAATAAGTTAGATTAGTAAGTAACCCACATAATAACAAAGCTATACAGATCTTTCCATCTTGAATCAATAAATACTTTAAACTACCAATACCATCATATCATATCGACTTCATACGTAATCAATCAATTAGCATAACATAATACAACATACCTTAACTAGTCCAAAGCGATAAACATATCTTATCTAGGTCTGCCATCCATCTTAGCTTACAACTACTACCAACTCCTATGCTTTACACACAAATACAACATGTTAAACATACATAACAATGTTTTGTGAGAGTTACTTACTTGATCCAAGTAGGTTAACTAAATCCACAACATCTTTAACATCTATATCATCATCATAATCATATCTTCATACATAATTCAACTCATAACATAATAAATAGTACTTACTCAACATTTATCTATTCAGACTGGGTTATTAATAACATCACTATATACTAACTACATCTATCAATTCATCTTAGTTATATAGACATTTTTCTTGATATATGAATTGAAAACAACATTAATCTCAAAAAATATAATCTATTACACCTTATCAATTAAATTGAAATTGAATTTAACTTGTGAAAGCAAAATTAACTATGAGTGCTAAAGCATCAAATTCATATATTCATCTTTTCCAATCCCCTTAGCTTTTCCTTTCTTTCCTCTAAAATCCGGTCTTATACCTCAATAATTAAAGACTCATCTAGAATATAGATTAATATTAGTGTGGACTTTGCACTTTGCTAATTAGTCCTCAAGTTCATTCTTCTATTTTACAGATATTATACTAATTATACTGGACACTTAGTCTTTAGTTTATACATCATACATTCATTTTATACATTAGTCATACTTTAATATTAATTTACTATCGGGTTTGCTTCACGTAACTTTGTTGACCAACCATACTCCAACTTACTTTTCATCTAGTGGGGCTACGTTAACGGCTATGGTCTATACAATTCTACCCTGTTGTAGATTGTCGAAATTTGTTTTACTAACAAATCAGTAATATCACTATTTAACGCTTAACATTACTTAGTTAATTGATGTTTGATTTAGATACTTAAGTATCAATGCAATACAAATTACCCGTTACTTCTAACCAACTACTCGTAGATTCATATTGCAGACTACTATATGCGCCTAATTCTTCTAATTTTTGAATATATTACTGTTTAACTTCTATCCCCATCTTGCTCTTGCTATTAAAACTCAATTGATATTTACATCATTACACTGATAATTTGATCCTTCTTTATACTTTTTTTATTATTTTTTCACCACACAGGCCATTTTATCATCTTTACAATCTCGTATCAAGGATTTCCTAAGTCTCAAGTAAAAAGTGGTCTAATTCAACTCATTTACTTAAATTCACTAACTCACTCGTTTATTCTCTACTACGTGCCGTATGGAACACATTGCATCGTTTATATTCTCTTTCTGGAGTAGCGTCCAATCGATGTAATCAAGATATAACTAGTGTTAATGTACTCCGACAAACACCACTATTAATTCCAATTTAAAATTTTATATTTTTCATTGTTTTTATTATATATTTAATCTCGACTTGGACCTTACATTTACATTCATATGGGATACTTGTATTGCCAGGACGTAGACCTTGCTAAGCAACATTTATGCGGAGTTTTAACATCAATGAAGGATTCTTAAGCTATCCTTTATTTTGGGATACACTTTAAATGTATGGGGATATTACATTACATTTTTACTCTTACACGGTTCCAAGTCATAGCACACCATTTTATTACTTCGTTTCATTATAGTATTTACGCTAATCCACTTTAAGCAGTAATTGATTATTTCATGCTTTATTCTACATCCTTACTTTTAATCGTTAGTTATTTTCACATCTTTACTTTCTCATGACATCAGCCTATTAATCTTTTACATTCATACATTTTAGTCCACTGATCATTTACATGTAGACCTATACATAGTCGTCATATACACGCTAATTTATAATGATTTAGCTAATCGCCTTAGCCGTAAATATTTTCATGACAACACCTAGCTTCACACATTATTCATCTCATTTTAGATTATTAACTTAGGAAGTTGCTATTTCATCACTTCTCAATCACTATGCTTTTTCATTTGTAATTTCTAAGTTCATTACGGATATTATGTATAAAATTTTAGTCATCTCTTCACCTAAATTACGTCGTTCACAGTTTCATAATCTGCTCCTAATATTGACTCTCATTTAACCATCTCTTACCTCATTAATGACACCGTAAATTATGCTCAAAGGCCATGCTTGGACTCACTATACAAAATCACGCACTTTCTTTAGTAATTTCTAAGAACACCAACAACTTATTCATATCCTCGCTAAATACATAGAACAATTAATCATATAATTAATTACCAAGACAGCGAGGTGACGTAATCCTATCATAACATCAGTTTCCCACAACATATATGTAAGACTCCCTAAGTCCCATCATTATCCCATATAGCATCACATATTGTTTCAATAATGAATTAATCTTATTAAGTTTAGCCGCTTTTAACTAAACTTATACGCATCTCAGAGTGTTTAAGACTAGCAAACTAAAAAACTAATTCACTTAACGAAGCTTTGATACCAAGTTGTAACACCCCTTGACCACTTAGACCAGAAATTCAAAACTTTTTGACTTTTTACGAGGAAACGCTTGAACCATGACCCATACATGAACAAAAGACTTTAAATATCGATAAGACCATTTAGATTAAAGTAGTCTACCTTCTACACTAAAGTAGTCTACCAAGACCAAAAATAGTCTACACAGACCCAAATCCACAAAAGTAGTCTACACAGACCAAAAGTAGTCTACACAGACCAAAAAGACCCGTGCTACCTTATATCCACCCCAAACTCACTCAAAGCCATTAACATAACATACAAAATCGTTTTCACACTCAATCAACCCAAAATAGTACCTTAAAATTAGACGGGTCATGCAAATAACCCGTTTGACCCATTTACACCATAAACCACTTATACCACTTCATTTTTATACCAAACTTGACCAACTTCATTACATTAACATACCAAACATATTCCATTGACACTTGACCCGTTTACCACCCAAAATGGGTACATTTACCCTTTTTCCAAACACCCCCTTAAACATTGACCATAAACCACTTAACGCACTTGTACACACCGTTACCCACCCAAACTTTACCAAAAGCATTACATTAACATAACAAACATGTTCCAAGGGCACTTGACCCGTTTACAACCCAAAATGGGTACGAACACGCTTAAACCAAACACCCCATTATCATTACTCAAAAATACTTAAAACACATTTTGACCCATCGATAGACTCCCAAATCGTTATGACCTTTCTAACATACAAATTGACACTCGACTACACTTTACAAATCAATAAAAGACTCTCGGGGGTACAACCTTGACACTTGAGCTCGGTATTCTACCTAGCTCCTAATGCTTGTTATCTTCCAAATCCATTCCAAACTCTTATGCTACACTCCAAGCCTTCCATTCCGCCGCACTTAAGCCTACAAAAACATTGACAACTAAAGAATAAGCTTACGCTTAGTAAGTAACCCATCATAAAACATATATCATACACATACTTTCACATAAGCATCATAATCACATAAAAACCTCTAAACTACCACATACCACTCATATCATATCCGACTTCATAACGTAATCACATCAATTCATCATAACCATAATCACAACATACCTTAACTAGTCCAAAGCCGATAACTAACATACTCTTATCCAAGGTCACTAGCCATCCATCCTTAGCTTACAACCATACTAACCCAACTCCTATGCTCTTACACCACCACAATACATACATGATAAATACATACATAACACATGTTTTAGGGAGAGTTACTTACCTTCAATCCAAGCTAGGCTACTAACATAAATCCCACCAACAACATCTTCTAACCATCATCATCATCATCATAATCATCATCTTCTACAATTAACCAAAACCTAACAACATAACAATCAATAACATAAACAAGGGTTAACATAACCCATCAAACATACTCATCTACCTTCCTACATCATCATATGATCATATCTTGATCATATGGTGAAATCCCACTTAACTCATAATCTATCACTTCATTACATTAAGAACATACATACTTACTTGAAGAATCATTACTAATGAAGGCTACAAGCATCAAATCTTCATCTACTTCATCTTCTTCCCAATCCACCCTCTAGCTTTTCCTTCTCTATTTCCTCCTCTAAAATCCGGTCTTCATACCCTCAATAATTAAAGACTCATCTAGAAATAACTAGATATAACTAGTTAGGTGTGGACTTTGGCCCTTTGACATAATTAGTCCCTCAAGTTTCATTCCTTCTATTTTAACCACAACTAACTTATAACACATAATTAATCACTTGGCAACTTAGGTCCTTCTAGTTTATACATCACATTCCATATTACTACATTAGTCATACTTTAACTATTAATTTGACCATCGGGTTTGACTTCCACGTAACTTTGTTGACCAACCAATTACATCCAACCTTAACATATTTCATCTAGGGTGGGGCCTACTCGTAACCGGGATATGGGTCTAACACTGTTACTATAAATTAGGCGTTCTACTTTTAAAAAAACATATATCTATATCTACTACGTTATAAAGTATTTGGGACATGCTAAATAAGGAAGGTTTAAAATGAAAAACATTTGCTCGCCACAAAAATAGTCACCGGGTACCCGCCGCCGCATTGCGTGGGTACCCTTCTAGTGGCCATAACACATATGGCAATAGGTTTTGCAATTTGCATCCAACCACAAGTTTCCAATAATTACGAATCTTACGCAAAAGATTGCAGTTAATTGTGAGTTCATTACGATGCAGTCTAATAGGAAGAATTGCGATATCATATGACAATTTACTCATCAAGTATTAATAATTAAGGAAAACATACGAGTTCATGGTGACTCAACTACTAATCAACCACGAATACGTGAAAGCATTGCATTAATTTTTTTTAACCAATATTAAGTAACAAATAAAAGTTAATTAGTTTCATGCGAAATAGCTGCCAACGATGAATAAAATACAAGGGTTTGGTTGAAATTTTTTATTGTTGTAATTAATTTGCATTACATCGTCTTGTCTACATGGAACAAAAAATTAGAATTGCATATGAAATATATTAAATCAATGTTCGTAATACGTTCGCTTTACTAATCAACACAAGCACTGTCTGTCTTTTACATTGCATCCTACGCGCGTTTTTACATCCTTCCAAAAGCACCAATCACCTTTACAACGCATTAAAACTCAAAGGTGTGTTTGTCCCCGCCCTCTCTTGATTATAAACTATTGCACCCAAAGTTATGTATTTTTTAGGAAGCTACAATAAGTATTCTAACTGATGAATACAAGCACCGATGTGGAACCAGCAGGTATAGTGAAACCACGAATCAATGACAGACATAATGTCTCTCCATATCCTTAATGGTTCATGTGACTATGAGCTTTGTTGGTAACCTTTGACAAAACATCATAAATTTCTTTTGATGTATAAATTATATATGTGGTGTGATGTGATTGAAATGAAAGGACATGATTGATCATTGATCACCTGAAACTTTTTTTTTTTTCTTGATCAAGGATGGGTCTTAAAATAAATATGACGTGATTGACATAAAACACGTATTAATAGGAACTCAACCATGCGTACTTCGTTCGTTATGACTGATGGGAAATTTAATGGAAGTCTTGTCAAAGAAAGAGACGCCCACTGCCCCGCCCAGTTTTTATCGCGGTTAATTTGCGGTATCGTCGTGATTGATGCTCCGTTGTCCAGAAACGGCGTCCTGTTAGCATATTGTTGGGCCATACTATGGGGGTATACTCGTATCGTCTTTGCCACACATCGCATGCCTTTTCCGTCAACAATTATCGTAAGTTAAATAATACTGGTTCACTGGAAAACAGTTGAGATTGGTCTCATTCGAAAGTATTTTGTCGATTTTGTGTACTTAGGGATGTAGTAAACTTTTAAGTAAAATGATAATTACATAGAAGAAATACGATGCAGTATAATCAGATGGGTGAAACTGGAAAAACATAAAACAAAATACGGAGTAACAAATTAAAAGATAGGATGGCTCTTTAAGGAGACGCACATGTCATAAATTAGTAGTGTTATTTGTGTTAAAAATGAACTTGTTGTGTAGCATTTTTGAAGACGAACAATGAGATGATAACTAATGAGTTTACTCCTCCCCAATTAGAACATCATTTGTAGAAGCTTTTTCAAGAACTTTTGAAGTTTCTGAATCAACTCCCCCTCAAACTGACCACTTTGATAGATTCGAAACTTGAAAGTCATGATTGATTGTTCGAGGGACTAGATATCAACAATTTCTTCTCATTATGATGATTTCTTCACATCTACCAATCAACCGAGGACCGAATGAAAATATCAAGTTCGAACTGGCCAATTCACGGTACAATATGCCTATAGCCTTCTTTCATGACTTGATGAATTGGAACAAAGCAAACAAACCACGGTACAATATGCCAATAGCCCTCTTTCGTGACTTGTAAACTCACCGCATGTACACATTTCTCCCCAATGATTGCTATGATTTCTCCACCAAAATTCTTTCCGTAAAAAAGATGTTGAATATCGAGAACTCTCTTGTAATTATGCCCAAACCTCTTGATGCAAGAGATATCAATCTCGTGTGAGCAAAAGTTGAAACACATCTCGTAAGAGCTTGACCTCTTGATAATCTCGTTGCTTAAAGTAGTGACAACCTCTTGAGTTAATATTGTACTACGATCTCTTGATGAATAATGAAATTAAATCTCGTTAGAAGCTTGAAAAACAATGATCTCTTGGGGAAGTTTGATATAAAAAATAAATAAATAAATAAAATAACACAATCTCGTGACTTAAGCTTGCACGAAAATATGACTAGAATGTTGGGGCTGTTAAATAATAAAGGCCTAGGCCTAACCTGTCGGGTTTGGCCCGTTTAGTTGCTAGGGTTTTGATTAGTTTGTAGTTTATTTAATATCTTGTAAACTTCATTATTTAGTGAATCTGATAATACAGTATTCAGTATTTGTTTTGGTTTCTACATGGTATTAAGAGCTAGGTAAAAGATGAAGAAGAAACACTAGTACAACTCTGGGATTTCGTCACACATGCTGTTTTTTGAACGACCACACAGTCATATATTTATGCGACTAAATGTACCAGAATAAAATAAACAGTCACACTTGATCCGACTTGTGTGACCATTTCGGAATTTCATTGTCACACATTTGAATATTTATGTGACTAGAGGTAACTGGTAATTTTTTTTGATTATTTAGTCACTTATAATTTGGGACGTGTGACAGATACAACTAAGTTTGAAACATTAGTCACACTATAAATATACATATGTGACAAATATATGTCACACAATTGAACAATGTGACCAAAATCCATATATGGTCACATGAAGTAATTGTGTATGTGGCTAAATCATATAATCAAGTTTGTCACATATTATTTAAAAGTGACTGCTATTTTTTGCTGAATATTTAACCACATATGAATTTGAAATGTGTGACAACTGAAAAGTAAGTTTGAAGCATTAGTCACAATATGCATTTAAAAGTGACAAATATATGTCACACACTTGAACAGTGTGACCAAATGTCATATATGGTCACACTAAACTATAAACATACATGATTAAGTGTAACCAAAATTCGATACATATGGTCACGTAAGTTAATATGTGTGTCTAAAGTTTAGTGTGTGTTTGCTTGCCAAAACCTAATGTGTATAGTCACATTTAATTGTAGCAAGATCATGTGACTATAGGCTTTACAATAGTCACACCATATCACAAATGTGTATCTAAATTATGTTTATGGCCTTATTATAAGGGTATTATATGTGACCAATACATTCAAAATAGTCACATTGTGAAATATTCATGTGACTATTATTTATAGCAAAATGTGAACTCAGTTATCATTAACCTTGATATTAGTCACATTGAGTGTTTGTGTGACTAAATTCAAGATGTTATATATGGTCACATGAAGTATTTATTTAGGTGTCTAAATCATAGTCATGTTGTCACACATTATTTTGTGTGACTATTGATCATCCAATAGTCACATGAATTTTATGTTTGAGTGGCTTTTTGTAATATTTAGTCAAACAAATCTTTTTTTTTTTTTTTTTTTTTTTTTTTTTTTTTTTTTTTTTTTTTTTTTTTGTATTTAGTCACATACAATTAAACAAAAAGTGGCCGAAAGTGTTAATAAGTGTGACTATATGCTGTTTAAAGTGAAGAAATGTGTATTTTGTATGGCTATTGATCATCAATGGCCACTTGAATTTTATGTTTGTGGGGCCTTTTGTAATATTTAGTCACACAACGAATTAAACAAACAGTGACCAAAAGTGTTAATAAGTGTGACTATATACATCTTTTAGTCACATTTAAGAAATCAATATATATCAAAACAAATTCAAATACAATAAAATTGGAATGTATATAACTAAACCAAATATAAAATTCGTATATAACTCTATACCCTAGGAACTCCTTTTATACACTAAGGAGTCCTAGTCGGCTTACAATACTTTTCTAAGTATCTATAATCTTTTCCATAAACAACTAATACATATCATATAAGCAATACTAACTATATGAACCAACAGTGCTAACTTATAACTAACAGTTGTAACTAATACACTAGCAATATTAACTTCAAGCAATCTTAATCTCTGAGCAGTCTTACTTTGTACTAGAAGTACTAACTTTCACTAGCAGTAGTAACTTTTGTACTAATCTCATCATCTGGATATTCTCCGTCTCTGTTTTAATTAGAAAATACATTAGGCATTTCAGGATCGCAAAAAATAGAATACTAAACTAGTAATAAAATTGAAGGCTTACCATTTCCCAACCATCTATGAAGTGATCGGATGATGGTCTAGTACCTAGCAAAATAGAATAATAAATCAATAAAAAAAAATACATAGGCTCACGTAAGTAATAAATTACTTCTGATGGCTCAAAAGCGTGTAGCATTTTCCTGAAATAATACTAAATAATAAGATGGAATAGTATAACTGAATTTTTGGGCATTAAGCATTTCAGGATCGCAAAAAAATATATCACCTTGAAGGAAACAAGAAAAAAATCAATAATTACCATCATCTTCTGCAACATCAGCTGATAAAGATCTCTCATACATGCTTCCATCTTCGGGTGAGTCCATTTCAAGTGCCTCATCCTGCAGCCATTTCAGCTTAGGTAAGCACCTCAGATGAAATTAAAGACCTTACAAATATATAATCAGATTATAACATACAGGTTCTGTTAAACTGGGCAACAAATCTAGCATGGCTGAATTTACTTTGTCGTTGCAAGGTGATGCTGATGCGGTAGCCACATTGACTTCTGCTCCATCAGGTGCACGGACCTCTAATTCAGGTAAATCATTTCTGAGTTCTGGACTAGATTCTGGAGGGTGATCAGCAACTATTAGATCATCATTTGAATCGGCCACCACACTAGAAGAATCTTCTAATAAAGATGCGACAACATGACTAATTTTCTTAGCATCAATCTTTAAAGATGAAACATACTTAATCTCCTCAGTCGTAATGTCTTTTCCAACAGCAGCTAGAAGAAATAACAACAAAAGAATTTGACATCAGCAAACTCAAAATAAATACACCACGTCTATCTGGGACAGAAAGATAGCATATGTGAAATTTAACTAAGATACAGATTGACCACCCATTCTTACTTACACATGTATCATATAAAATTCAACACGTCGCAACTAAACATGAACCGAGTCTCTATCAGTTGCCCATGCATATCTTATTAGGGACAGTGGCGGAGCCAGGAAATTCAAATATGTGGGGGGGGGGGGGCAAAAAGAATTTACCTTCACAAAAGTCGTTCAACAAGGAAACAACAATGAATTATATTAAATCGACTTAATATTGCACTAAAAACATATTACATTGCGCTACAAAAAGGCTTTCAATGCACAAAAACAACACCAATGTAGCAACTCACACATGCCAAAATAACAGCTAGTAAGGGTCGAGAAAAACAACTTTTACTAATGCCAAAATAGCGCAAGAACTGTGGCCAAGTAGGAGCAATACAATATCCGTAACGTTAACCATACAATAGCCAAATAGCAGCAGCCGTACACCAGCAAAAACAACAGCCAAAACAACAACAAAATTAATCTTTTAGTGGGCAAAAAAGGGCAAAAAATGATCACTAACTCGGTGCTTACCTCACTAAAACGATCACTAATTTGGTGCTTGCCTCACTAAAATGATCACTAAAGTCTACAAACATAATCACAATAAGTTAAAACTATTTTAATATTGCACAAGAGCATACAATGCCACAAAGGCACTAGTCTTATTTCTAGACGTGCATATTGACAATGACAAAACCACAAATTTAATATTCTCAATTTAAAATCTAGTTTTATTTCCTAATAAAGTAATACAAACTAACAATAACATAATTTTAAATATTTTAGGCAAAAACATGAGTAAGAAAATTAAAATTGGAGTTAGGGTTATTACTTACCATATTCTAAGGAGATTCATGATCAGATTGTTGGTAGTTGAGAAGTAAAAAATGATTGGTCAGAATACTTTTACAATTAAAAAGCCTTTACAAAGCATTTATGTTGGGCTTGGATTTTGTTGAGGGCAATATAGATTTTGGGCTGAGGGCTACCTAGAAAATTGACCAATATTAGGAAATTTTACACTAAATATCTAAGGTTATTAGGCTCCCCATAGAGGGCACTTCCCCCCCCCCCCCTACACCAACATATACATCCCTCCGCCCCTGATAAGGGGCCTAAAGAAATTCAGTGGCTAACATCAAACGGTAGCTGGTTAGGGTCAACAGTCTCAATAGGACAGAATATGTCATCAAACTAGTAAACGTGATGGACTTCTACTTATAAACTGAGTTTCCTACTTGTTGAAAAAAATCATCCACCAGATGATAGAGCACATGCATGTTGAATGTGTTTACCAACATATTCAGACGTAACTCCATAGTTAACATGACGAAAACATAAACACAAGTTCAAGCATTTCAACAAACACCTTGTGTACACAAACTTAAACATGCTCAAATCATAAACTATAAAAGCTATTAAGACCTAAATCAAGCAAAATAAATAGTAAGCAAAAGATGATAATAGTTCTGAAAAAGAAACAAGAAAAAAAAGTTTAAACAATTGAAAGCATACCTATGCGGATTTTTGGGGAATGTGGTTGTTCGGAAGTGAAAAGGTGGTTCCTGTTGTAGTTAGGGTTATAGTCACTGTTACGGTGGAGGTAGATATGAGATGCGCAACAGATAGCGATGGTTTGGTGGAGCGGCAGCAGTTGAGGTGCGCAGGATGTGATTTTGAAAAATCGGATAACATAAGGATATGTGGATGAAGAGATACGGAGGCAATAGTGTGATTTTGATTTTCGGGAAAATTTGAGCGGGACAAATGAAATTTTCAAGGATAAATAATGATAGGCATCTATTATAAATTAACTAGCACCGTAGTCAAGCGTTGCAGCGGCGGTTACAATGAAATAAAATTTTCAGGTGAATTATGTATTCTAATTTAACATTTTCTTTTTGACAATAAATTGACAGATATCAAGAATTACATGTGACGTATTTCAACACTTTAACTAACAACAATATTTTTCATTATACAATTGTGATAATAAATATTTTGTTGAGTGATGGTTTTTCTTAGTTCAAAATATATATTTGATTTATATAAAGCTAAGTTTTTGTGTTTGAATATTTTATAATTTTAGCTTTATTATTTATAATTTCTTAAATTGTAGTTTTTGTGTTTGAATAGTTTGTATAGTTTCTTAGTATAACTATGAAAAAATTAAAACATTGAAATGTTAAGTTCGTACAAACTATTCAGTAATTGCTAGTTTTGGATTTTGTTCACGCACAATATTTTGTACCAACCGTCCCAAATACATAAATATTTGGCACTGGTAACTCAAACTGTTCCAAATACATAAATATTTAGCTGGTAAGTTTGAACCCTAAACCTATTGTGAGAAAGTTAAAGGCTTACCACTAATCCATTTGATTATACTGAAAGTTAAATAGTACGTCTGGGACTGTTTTTGTCCATTGTCTAACGTTTTCTTAAAAAAAACGTATGAAGGCATATAAAATGTACGAAAGCGAAAACAGCGTAGCAAAACAAAGAAAAAGGAGAAGGACGTATGAAAACGAAAAAATCGTAAAAAATGTATGGAAATGTAATAAACATTTCATAACGTTTTAATACGGAGGAAAACATTCAAATAAGCTTGAAAACATATGAAAATGAGCGAAAATTACCGAAAACGTTCAAAAATGGATGAAAGCAGTCGAAATCGATCGAACACAGTCGCAGTCGGTCTAAATCCGTCAAAATCTGTCGAATATTGTCAAAATCGGTCGAAAACTAGCGAAATCAGTCAAAATCAATTGAAAATGGTCAAAAAGGGACGTAAAAAAAATACAAAACGTATATAATTGTTGTATAGTATTTGTCTTAGTTTACATAACCTAATGCACATGACCCTGACCTATGTGAATTAGCCATTATCACCGGTCATGCATAGGTTCCATTACACTATAAGCCACTACAACCCAATGCACGTGACCCATGGCCCATGTTAATTACCCAATGTCGATCACCAATCATGTATTGGTCGATAACATGACACTATAAGCCACTACAACCCAATGCACATGACCCATTACCCATGTTAATTACTCATTTTCAACAGTCACAGATGTGTCGTGTAACAACCGAGAAATTTCAAGTCATTACTTTTACTAATTTTATTTGCTTATTATGCTATTTTAAGTAAATTGGCTTTTGCCGGGAATGTCGCCCGCGTACATCGTGACACGTACATTGAAATTCGTAAATTGACTCGGGCTATGCTCAGTTTATCCGTTAACATGATTTATATTCCCCCACGTACTTGTTTTCATATGGAATGATGTAATTTTCCATTTCTACGCGAAGTGTGCACATTTTACGTTTTATGCGTTTTCAGCTCGCGGTTTGAGCTTTAAAGACATTATATCACTCCGGAAGGCTCGGGAAATATATGAAACATCAAGTTAGGTCATTTTAAGTTAAATGTGATATTTTTATGAAAATATTATCCTTGTGACATTTATTTTTACAAACTATGCATAAAAGTACCCGATTTAGCGATTTTCGCGTTTCTAGCTATTCATGAGCAGTGCTTAGGATTTCTATCCGTTTTCATGTCATTAGTGGTTTAATATTCCATCATATGCTCCTAGTATTCAAAAATTTCTATATTTCACATTTTTTGTTTCGTTTCACGATTTCGTCAAATTTTGGTAACAACTCGCGTTTTGAGCATGCATTTTTGATTTTTAGTTTCGTTTTAACATTCCAGAAAACACAAGGCTCCCATGAAATATTAAAATTATCCATTTTAACACTTCATAAGAATTTCATAATGTTTTGATAACACTTTTATAAAATTTACGTTTTCAGTTCACCCGGTACTGCGTAATTCGCGTTTTTAAGACCGTACGCTTGATTTAAACCCCACAAACACACTAATACTTTAAATATTAATCAAAATTGAATAAATATCAGATTTGGGAGTGCCTTGGGCCCCCCAAAACCATTCATCCCTCCCCTTTATCACTTACACACTCTTATTAGCTTTTTCATTACCATGAAAATTCATCATTTAACTCATACATGCAAATCTCACCAAAAACCACCCAACTCCTCCTCCTCCATCCTTTGCTGCCGAAAATAATCAGCCCAACACCACCAATCTTCAAGTTTTTCAAGCCTCAAATCTTGCATCATTCGTTTGGTATTAGTCTTGGTAAGTTTTCCTAACATTTCCAACCTCATTTCACTCTTTTTCTATGATTTTTCTATCATTTTTCTTAGAGTTTTAAAGGATTAGAAAAACCACTCTTGCATGTGTGATTTGGAAGATCTTATTCAAGTTTTCATAGGAAATAGGTTGTTAGATAGTTGGGTAGGATTGATTAGATTAGTGATTGCAAGAGTTGGTTAAAAATGAGTTTTGACTAGTTGTTAATGATTTTCCAAATGTTTTGTTTATAAAAACTGAAGTTAATCTTTGAAATAATCTTTCATCTTCTGGTAATATTGAGTATTTGGATGAATAAAAGAGTAGGAATGATTGATCTTAGACATGCATGGGTATTAGACTCAATAATCATGCATAAAGTAGCCATTTTGATTGGTCATTAGTCTGTCTCAGATTTGATGCAACAAGATCTGCGCACCATTTAGTACTCAGAAGGTTTTAAGCAAATCTAAAAATATTGAGAGTTAGCTCAAGGTCTTAGGTTCATTTCTCAGAAAACCTTACATCTTAATTCATCCTGGATATTTTTAGAGAAAATCCACACTAAAACTAGTCCAGGAATGCATGTCAGATTTGATGGGCTATTTACTCTAAAATGTTACAAAGAACACTAGGTTGGTGTAAATATGAAAGTTGTAGCCCAGACCTGTAGAAAACTTTTACCTTAAGCCATGTGTCCATTAGACCTGTAGTTAAAGAGATACACCATTTTTTATAAACTAATTTGGATGCTGAGTATAACTATTTAGAGACACATGGGTAAATTTGTAATTTCACCCATGTTTTAAAGTTCTCAGTAATGTAAGGCCTTGATTTTCATATAGTACAGAGTCATACCTTTCTAAGCATATAAATTTCATAATTTTAGCCTTCACGGTTTAGAAATGGCGACCCGATTAGTGAGGTAATTTCATAAATTTTCCATCAGCTTTGCATTTTAAACCATTTAAGCTTTTATAAACATCTTTTCGACCCATGACTTGCTACAAGACATTTAAATAAATGACCATATGATGTTAGGAGATCAAGTACTGAGTTAAATCACAAATAAAAATATTATACTTTAATCCCCGAGCCTAAGTCGTGTTATATTTTATCTAGGTTACTTGTGATCTTTGCGGTTTTTCTCGATGTGCACACTTCTCCGATTTCCGTTGCTACTTCATTATTGGTGAGTTCATAGCCCCAAGTTTTACTTTAATTGTTTTACAAACTCCGTGGGGGAGATACATGCTATAAATATTTATGATCACAATATTTTGAAACTTGTATACTATTGTGTTATTATTATTGCCTAAGTTTCCCATAGCCGAAAGTCCCTTTATCATGAACCGTTAGTCACTTGCGAGTGAGCGCGAATACAGTGAATAGATCTATTGGAACTAACAATCCCCACCTGGAAGAACGTGTCTATATGGCAGTCGTGTGTATTGTATTCGTACTATATGATAGGTGTGGCTATTACCTATGTATGAAGGGCTGATTCAAAAATAGATACGTAGCATCGGGGTCACGAGCTTAGAGCAATAATAACCTTACTAGACTTTGCATTTGTTGCTTAGTCGTTTTTATAAACTGGATTATATTGTGATCAACTGCTTATTACTAAAACTCTATGGATTCACTCAACCTTTGTGTTGACGTTTTAGCATGTTTTATCTCAGGTTTAAAGGCATGAAGGTCTTGGTTGGAGTCGCACAGATATATTTTGAAGACACGACATATTTTCACATTTGAAGAAACTATATTTTAAAGATTTATGTTGTGTTTAAAACATTTGCAATCTTTTGAAAACATTGTGATTTACGAAAACTGTTGGGACCTTTATAAACTCTGAGGTTTTAATATATCAAATGTGAAACACTTTTAAAACGTCTCTTTAAAAGGGTCGTTTTCTATGACTTGTACTTTGTGCTAAGAAGTAATACCCCAGTGACCTATCTTTCGCTGTGATAATTTTGGGGGTGTTACATGTCGTAACATGACACTCTAAGCAACTATAACCTAATGCAAATGACCCATATGATGTCAAATACCCATTAATGAATGTGAACAGTGATAACCTAATGCACATGACCCATGACCCATGTGAATTAGCCATTATCATCGGTCATGCATGGGTTGCACCGACTTGTTAGGTGTATAGTTATAGTGTAAAGGTTATATGAATTGTATTTGAAGTTATTAAAGGCGGTCATGCATGGGTTGCACCGGCTTGGTAGGTATATATCGTTTGTCACAAACACTAAGAAGCAAGTATCCAGGGACCTCCCGACCATGTTATCCGAGATCGAGAAAGTTTGAACTCGACTTGAGCTTGACTCAAAAAGATCAATTTATTTGTAAAGATGTGTTTTCTTACACAAATTAAAATTGAAATATAACCTAAGAATCGAATTCGGTTCGACTTCAGCTCGAAAAGCTTGATACATTCATAAATAAATATTTTCACTTAGTACACTTACATACAAAATATATAAAAAAACATATGCTATATCACTTACAAGCTCGAAAACTCAACAATAACTCGCATCGAACTTATATAAGGTTGAGCTCAACTCATTAAACATTTCGAGTTCATTTGATAGGCTTGAGCTTGAGCTTAAAGATCGATAAGAATCAGCTCGAACGAACTCTAGTTACTCGACAAAAGCTCAAATCATTTACGCCTTATCCTTACCTATTTTACTTAAACAAAAAAAACCCTGTCCTTTCCCCAAAATTTCAATGTCCCGCTCAAGTTCCCGCCCCTTTTTCCCCCAAAATCAAAACCTTAATCATTATAAAAAACAGATAATCAGATCTATCTTCTCTCTCTCTCCAACAATTCATCTTTTCTCCTTCTCTCAAGAACTGATTCACACCACCGCCACACTTCACCGTCTTATCTCGCCGTCGCTCCACCAACCATCGCTCATCCACGCGATGGGTATGATCGGTCTAAGGGCGTGGAGATTCTTGTGAAGGATCTTAAAGTGTTTGCATCATTTAATGAGGAGCTTTTTAAGGAGATTACTCAGTTGTTGACTTTGTAGAATTTTAGGTACAACGAATGAGAGAATTTATATTTTGGGGATGTTTTGGATTGCTTATTACAAGTGCTTATTGTCTTATGCTGTTTTGATATTATGGATAAGTAGTTTTGAAGGTGTTTGGTATTGTTTATCCAAAATGCTTAATTAAAACAACTTGAAACTGCTTATTCAAACAATTTAGTAGAAAATAATAAGCAAATTAGTAGTTATATTAAGTTATCAAAAACCACCCCCTTTGAATTTGATGAATATTGTCTTAACTGCTTGTTTGGATTGCATTTTAGGGAGAATGAGCAACTTTCTAAATATGGATATACGAAATCGGCTAGGGCTAAAATGTTGGTTGAGCTCAAGAAGCTTATTGAAGCAAATCCCTTGTTTCATGACAAGTTGCAGTTTCCTAATCTCAAGAATTCGAGGCTACGGACTCTCATAAATCAAAGGTGAAATTTTACTACATTCCATTTGAAAAAGTGTTTTTATAATGAGTTTGTAGTGTTTGTGTTGGGAACTCATCTTAGATAATTGAAGTATCGATCATATTGTGTTGGGAATTATATTTGAGTTGATAAGACAAAACATGTGAAAGATGAAGGGCTAAAGATGACAAAGGAAGAATTCTTAAACAAGCAGAAGATCTTTTATATTTATAGAATATATCCTTTGTAACCCTAATCCTCTATTATATAAAGAGGGTTAGAGGCGTTTAGTTTTAAGTGTGTGTGTCAAGATGTAGTCAACTAGAAGAGTTCGTTGTGTTTTAGGCATCAAGGTCCTACAACGGATGCCTAGGTTTTGTTTATTGTTAGTGTAGGAGATGATGACGAGGAACCTTAGTGATAATAATAATATTCTTATTGTTTAATCCGATGTGCTTATTATTATCATTGTGTTTAATTGTTTATCCTAGATCAAGGTCTAAACAACCTAGAGTCCAAAATGGTCCGAGAACTTATTTGGTGATGGCGTGCATAAGTTCTATCAGGTGGTATCAGAGACAGGGGGCTCTCGATCTAGGGATGTTACAAGGTTTTCTGTCGAAGAGAAGCAATTTTTATGGAGGTACAAACTAGTCTTTATGAGGTATAAACTGATTTATTTATTTTTTCTGGAATCGATCTATTCGTTAATGATTCGTACTGATTTGAATAATGTGAGCGGTGATAGGTGGAATTAATATTATACTCGATCTTATAATATACCTTGTACTGTTTATTTAATCAATGGGTCGGTGTTATATTGAGTAATTGTTATTCTGATCGAATTATGCAAGTAAGAATTGGTCGGTAAAAATATTCAACGCAGCACATGGGTCGCTGGTCAAATTGAATTTTTGTTATTATAATTGGCGCGTGTGATTTAGTGATAAATTGGGATCCATTGGTATTGATGGTCAACGATCCATGTGAGTAGCAGATTGGTTAGTTGTGGGGTCGGACTCAAATACATATATCTCGTCCTAGTTTATTGCAAGGTGTTGATGGGGCAGTACACGTTTAATTAATGGGACGGTGAGATTCGAGGCAAGTGGGTCTGATTTGGTACGTATTATTTTATTCGAGCTTTAGATTCATACTGCTGCTACGTTTGGATGTTTCTGCTGCTCGACATATTCATACTACTGCTGTATTATTATTCTGCTGCTGCATATATTATCCTGCTGCTACACATAATTTTTCTGCTGCTAGATTTACTCCCTACTGCTAGCGTTAAATGTTTTATGCTGCTAGTTATAATTTTTCTGCTGCTAGCTTTATAATACTGTTGCTCGTATTAGAAGTTTCTACTGCTTGATTTACACGATTAATACTGCTGCTACTGCATGATTTACGAGTAGTAAGGGGAAGTACATGGTTGATTGGTTATTGGTTTACACACACAGGGGAAGTTCACACACACAAAGGAGTTTGATTTTTGTTCTTAAAAGTTTTAAAGGATTGAGTTAATTATCTTATTGGCGAAGAGGAGTATTTGTTGCTTATTTGAGGATGAGGTGGAATTTTTCAAGGTTGTGTCTTAGCATACCTTTTCAGCAGGAGGTAACTTGTTTGTTCATTCAGGTGACTATGAATTGACAAAACACTTGAAGGAGTTACGTTATTGTGCTCAGTGGTTATTGTCAAGGGATTGCGGTCTCCCCATACTATTGGGTATACGTTCGAAGTCTTTTAGTACAAGGCATAAGACACAAGGTTGGTTTATTCTACTTCAGCATCAAATTGGTGATGATTATTTTTCTTCAACAATTTATAACGCCTACAGATTTGATGAATCATGAAAATGGTTAACATATGGGTTTCAGGGGAAGCTTATTGTTAAAATGATTAACCATTTATATGATGCATCGAGGTGAAGGTTTCAATGATCGCTCGTTGGTATTTTTACTGAAGATTTGGGATTTTTCTGTCTTGGATTCATTTATAAAAGGAAGCATTTTGGTGTTCATTCATGGAGGGCGATTCAAGACATTGGAAGACTAAGTTGGATGTATGGTGCTGATTCGTGATTATGAAGATCAAAGTTGCATACCTTAGTCCCCTATTGATCATGACAAAAAGGGGAAGAAGATTTGATGATTTGCAGCTTGAAGATCCTTGATGATATGCATGGCTTAAGGGGAAGTTCGTTTATCTTTCATACATATTAACTTCAGGGGAAGTTTGTGCTTACTTGGTTTTGTCATTATCAACTAGGGGAAGATTTTTGGGAATTATATTTGAGTTGATAAAACAAAACATGTGAAAGATGAAGGGCTAAAGATGACAAAGGAAGAATTCTTAAACAAGCAGAAGATATTTTATATTTATAGAATATATCCTTTGTAACCTGGTATGTACTTAAACACATACCTTTTCTTGACCAAAACCGGACCCAAAAAGACCAAAAACCCGACCAAAATGCCAAATATATTGTGTTTTTGTGTTTTTACATATGCAGGCACGGATATCGAAGAAAAGGACAAAAATCAAGAAAGAACCGGGAAAACGAGCACGAGATATGGAAGTGTTATTTGTAGCCGATGTCGGGAAGAAGATTTGGACAAAAAGTCAATAGAGGTCCTCATATTTTCAGAGATTGTCAATTTCAGCCCTTGGATCTACTTTTGAAAAATGGCAGCAAAGGTCCCCCAAAAATTCAGAAGTTACAAAAAATGGTCCTTCACTAAAAACACAAATCCTAAAACTACTACACCTTACCCGGATTTACCTTAAATCCAACAAGCCAAATCCAATCCACAAACTAAATCCCCAAGCCCACAAATAACCCACAGCCCAAATCCATCTAAACCACAACCGGCCCAACCCTTCTTAAATCAACCCGATCCCAACCCGACACCCAAACCCGGTCAAACAAATACTTATATCAGTCAAAGAATGATAAAATCACTTAACCCGCCTTTTGTTCTTCCCCTTTTATCCCTTCCCAGAAATTACCACTGTTCCTAGAACCCTAATGTTACCGTACGAATATTTACCACAATTAAGGGTATTTAGGACAATAATTGGCCCTTCTAGAAGACCCTGACGAGAAGAATGACACATGGCAGCTGCTGATTGGTCCGAACACGCATCAATTTTGATCCAAAGGCCAGAGATGAAGGATTGTTGATCAAGGGAAGATCTAAGGGTGGATTTGAGCTCAAGCACGCACGGATTGCCAACGTGGACATCCCAGAAGGTTCTCCCCTCAGCTATAAATAGGAGGTCGATCCTCATGATAGGGAGTTAGTTTTGGATGTAATTTTACTCTGTCCAAATTTATTTACTGTTTTGTAGTTTAAATTTCTATTGTAATTTTTTAAATTTTATTAATGAAATTGTTATTTTAGCTTTACTTTAATTCTGTCTTGATAAAATTGTTAATCTGAATTTAGTTTACTGAATTTGTTATTAGTTGATTTCAAGTCCTTTCTAGCTTAATTCTATTTACCTTTTCAACTTTTGTTAAACTCTTTTGAAAATCCAAAAATAATTCCAAAAAGTAAAAATCCAAAAATAATCTAAAAGCTCAGCTTCAATAAGCTGTTTTATAAGGAGTATAAGCTTATACAAGCTCATTAGCTTGGTGTAAGTCTTTGCTGAGTTCAAATCTACCTTTGCTACACAAAAATCCAAAAGTCAACCAAAGTCAAACTCAGCTTATTTTAATAAGCCAGCTTATTTGAGGAGTAAAGGCAACCAATAAGGAGTCCAATTGGCATGTCAAAAGACAGGCAAGCTTAGTGAACCCCCTCTGTTCATGCTGAGGGGGCTTTGATTTGTAAGATCTCATTTCATTTTTATTTAAATATTGCATCAGTTAAAAGTAGTAGTTTTAGTTTGATCATTGTTGCTTATATCTGTTTACTTTGATATTTTGAGCTCAGTATTAGTTTACATCTCATTTAGACCTTAATTTGTTTGAGTTTGGTGATTCACTGTTTCATTGTCTGATATACATATTGGATCTGTGTTTCTGTTTGAGATTTGTGTCTGAGATCTGAGTTTTAGCTTCATTCAACCATTATTGCTCATTGTTAAAACTGAGTTGGTGTTTGGAATTGAATTAAGGTTTAGTTGATACATATAAGTTCATATCTGTCACATATAGAGGGTGTTTGGATATAAGCTGCTTAGAGTAGAATACTGTTCATTTGCACAAAGTTGGATTTGGTTTGAGCTTATTGAGGTTAAAATAAGCAGGATTGAGTGGAATGTTTTGTCATTAAGTTTGATTTTGAGATTTTGGATCTTTGGTTGCTTAGATTAGGTTCAACTTCCTTAAATAAGCTCAACATAAGCTGAGCTTATTTAGCATCTCTTGTTGACTTTTCTGAGTTTCTTTTAGGTGTTAAATTAATTGTGCAAGAGTTGGTGTGAAGTAGAATAGATTTGCACAAGTTTTCGCCACTTTTTCATCCTTGCTGTCACAGATTCAGATAGTGCAGACCAGGTTTATGGTCTGCTGATCTAGCCTTGATTGAGGCTTAATTACTTAAGCTATTGACTTGAAATATGGTTTTTAGTTAATTCACATAGCTGGCTTGAAGCTTATAGTCTGGGATCCACATTTAGAGCTTATCTGGATTGCTTTTTCTGAGTCTAAAATAGCTTTCATCAGATCTGCTATATAGCTTGTTCAATATGCAGTCCTACTAGCTACTTTTCAAGGGACAATTTAGATAAGCAATTTAGGTTGGAATTTGGATTTTAAAGTGGTTTTGGGTAGCTAGTAGTATTGGGATTCTTTTGCCCCCATTAGGTTTCAGTTTATTGCTTAATTGGACTGCTTAATTGGGGTGTCAAGTTGGCTGTTTAGGCCCCATTTCTGTTTAACCATAGCATCTGATTAAGTGATTTTCAGCTTAAAGCTTGTGCTAATTTGGTAAATTTCAATTGTTCTGAGCTTAAATAAGTTTGTTGCATCATATCTGAGCTTCTTGTTATTTTTGGATAACTACTGCTTATTTTGAGCTTATTTCACAACTGCTTATTGGGCTGTTTTGCTTATCTGTGCTTATTCTGGGTCTGATTTTATTTTTCTCAGCTTAAGAATTCAATTTTAGATTTACTCAGAAATTTTCAGATTTTTCCAAAGTGTTTTAATATTTTTAAATCATTTAAATTGTTTTAATTAGTTTTTAATTCATAAAAAAATATTAAAAAGTCAAAAAAATATTTTTCTTTTTTCCAAAAATTTTCTTTTATCATTTTTAATATAGGAAAATTATTTTTATATTTTTAAGTTTTAAATTTTAGAATTTCATTTTTATTTACGTTTTATAATTCGTCGCGTAACGTTTTTAAATTCAAATTTTCGTTTTTAAGTTCGTATGCTTAGTTTAATTGTTTCATTAGCTTAATTAGTTGTTTACTTTTATTATTTTATTGTTCGTAGTATAAAATCACAAATCAATCACTCTTTTACACTCATTCATCACACGTATTCGACACCGTAACAAAAACTCGATATTCGACCTTCGTTGGGACACGACCCGGGGAAAACGCATACGTTGAGTTTTACCCTTGGAAAATAATATACTCAAAAATACTACATCAAAAAAAATGGCGCCGCTGCCGGGGAAGGCTTGAAAAGAGTTGGAGTTTTGCCATAAGAATCGTGTTTTGAAGACCCTTCCTCGGAAGTTTTTGTTTTCATAAATATAAAAATACAAAAAGAAAATAATTAAAAAAAACACTTTTCCTAAAGTGTTTTCACCATTAATAATAAATCCTCGCTCTCGAGAGGGCGTTGTAAACCATTCCAAAATAACAACAAAAGAGATCGGAAAATTAAACGTTTCTCGGATTATTTCCTTGCTACAACCTATACACGGGGTTTAAGGAGGTCTTGACATTAAATTGCAGACCGAAGAGAGATCCATTCTTCTTTCTCACCACGCATCGCGTAGTTTTGAAAGAAACGAGTACGGTTGATTAACGATCACCAAAAAGAAAATAAATCTAATTTTTCTTATAAAAATAAAAATCCAAAAATATTTTATTTTCAAATTTGGTTTTCCTTTTTGATTTTGTGTTTGTTTTTGGTGTATGCACACCCGATCTTCTACTTCTCACCCTCTTCTTTCACCACTATCAAATCCCGAGAGGATTATTCGTCAAAATCACCGTGTTCATTTCTCAACCGTTGAGGAAATGGCCGACGAACCAAACAATCAACACCCGCCGGTGGGTGGTGATAATCACGTGCCAGCTCCCGATCTCCGAACGATGGAGGAGCTGTGCCAACCCACAATGCACGGACGTGGTGGCCCGATTGCCCCCGTCAATATTCAAGCCGCCGATTTTGGACTTAAGCATCATATGATTCAACAAGTCCAAAATTCGTGCCAATTTCATGGCTTGCCGGGTGATGATGCGAACAAGCATCTTGACAAATTCATAACCGTCACCCAAAGTATGAAACAAAATGGGGTCTCCGATGACGCCCTCCGTCTATATCTCTTTCCTTATTCATTGACGCATCATGCCACCGCTTGGTTTGATCGTCTTCCCAAGAACTCCATTCGTAGTTTCGATGAAATGGTTACATAGTTCTTGGCGAAATATTTCCCACCGTCGATGGTGACGAAATTAAGGAATGAGATTAGCAATTTCCGTCAGCTTCCCGATGAATCATTATTTGAGGCATGGGAACGCTACAAGTTATCGATTGATCGGTGTCCGAACCACAATATGTTATTGGTCACTATTATAGATACATTCTATAACGGTTTGACATTACGACACCGTGATACGATTAATGCTCCTGCCGGTGGTACGTTTATGAAACGTCGACCCGAAGAGTGCTATGATCTCATTGAAAATATGACCACCCACCATAATTTCTGGGATTCCTCTGCCGAGAGGAATGAGTCAACAAGATCTAGCACTGATTCCTCTACCTCCGAGATAGCCGCTCTCTCTAAACAAATGAATGATTTGTCTACGGCTATCTTGAGAATTCATCAAAATCAGATTTCAACTCAAAACAACAACAATCAAGTCAATGTTGTTAATCATAGTTGTGAGACATGTGGTGGTCCACATCAGTATTTCGAGTGCCCAGCCTCCGGTGGCTACACTCAAGAGAATGTTTATGCTGCTACGGGAACCTACAACACGGGTGGTAACGGTTACCAACCCCAAGGTGACCGTAATTTGCTCAGCTACCGTAATAACAACTTCCTCGGACCACCCGGTTTCCCACCAAATCAAAATCAGCAAGTGCAAAACCGTAATGTTCCAAGTAATCAAAATCAAAATCGGGGCAATCAAGGTTATCAAAACCAAGGGAATTATAACCAAGCCCCGAATCAAGGAAATTTTCAAAACCAAAATCATGGGAATTATAATCAAGGTTTTGTTCAAAACAACCGAGGGCCAAATATTCCAAACAATCAAAATCAAGGATTTGTGCCAAACCCATCGCCCTCGGATGAGTTATTAAAGCAATTCATTCCTCAAAACCAACAACAACAAAAGAAACAAGAGGAAATGAATAGAATGATGATTAATCAAATAACCGAATTGAACAAACGTTTAAATGATCGACCCTCGGGTTCGGGTACTACGACTCATCCAAGCAACACGATCGCCAACCCGAGGGGCGATGCTAAGGCTATCACTACTAGGAGTGGTGTTTCATATGATGGACCCACGGCACCGGCTACATCTTCTTCTCTACCTCCCAAGGTAGTCGTCCGTGAGACCGAGGTGACCAAGGACACGGAACCTCCTACTAACAACGGAGGAACCAAAGACGTCCAACCTCCGGTCATCCATCCATCTGAACCGAAAAATGTTGAACCAAAAGAAAAAGCTCCCGTTAAGACCACACTTCCATATCCTTCGAGAATGAGTGATCAAAAGCTCCGTGAGAAAGCTTCGAGTCAAATGGAGAAATTTTTCCAAATTTTCCAAGAATTACATTTTGATATAAGCTTCGCGGATGCTTTGCTCTTGATGCCTAAATTCACTTCCACACTCAAAAGTTTGTTGAGCAATAAAGAAAAATTATTTGAAATGACAAAAACTCCAGTGAACGAAAACTGCTCCGCGGCAATTCTCAAAAAGCTTCCGGAAAAGCTTGGAGATCCCGGAAAATTTCTCATCCCATGTGAATTTCCGGGAATGGTTGAATGCCACGCCTTGGCCGATCTTGGTGCGAGCATCAACCTAATGCCGTTATCCATCTGGAAGAAATTGTCTCTACCCGATCTCACCCCCACTTGCATGACCCTCGAGCTTGCGGATCGTTCCATAACCCTTCCTAAGGGTGTAGCCGAGGATGTCTTTGTAAAGGTGGGGCAGTTCCATTTTCCAGCAGATTTTGTGGTAGTTGATTTTGACGCCGACCCCCGGGTTCCTCTTATTCTCGGAAGATCATTCTTGAGGACCGGGCGGGCTTTAATCGATGTCTATGGTGAAGAAATTACTTTGCGGGTCGATAAGGAAAAGTCACGTTCAATATTAATCCGAAACCTCAAACCGACAAATGCAATGTCGCTACGGTTGATCAAAAGTCCGATCCCGTAATTGCTCCTAAAAGAGTTGATCCAAACCTTTCAAGATTCACGGTCAAGAGCATGTCAGAAAAACGTGCTGAGCTCAAGGCCATGAAAATTAATCCTGGATCGAGCAAATGGTTTGAGTGTTGTGCTGCAAGTACTAAGAGTGTTCTTGAAGACGATGATGAAGATGAATTGGAGACTAAAACGGAAGCGGTGGAAATTGCTAGCTCTAAGAGCACACCTCTTGTCCCACCTCCAGAACAAGTTTATCACATCGAGATTCTTAATTCCGACTCTTCCCATCTTTCTCCTACGATGGATGAAAATATTATCTCTAGGAAAGAGGTCGAGGTGTTCTTTGATAAAACTCCAATTTCTCCGGAAATTGTTGAGACTGACAGTGATCCGGGGGAAGATGATTCAGTAAAAATAATTGATGAACCGTTCCTTTCCCTTCCCCCGGAAGAAGTTAAAGAAGATATTCTTGAAGAAAAGCCGTTTGATCCTTTGGAGCTCGAGCTCAAGGATGCTTGTACCGATTATGAGAGTTTTACGTTTGACACGGCTAGTGGCAATCCCACTTTTGATCTCAATCTTTCTATCCCATCTTTTGAATCCTTCTTCTTCGATATTGATCATTCGGAGGAGACGAGAAGTGGCAGTACCACTTCTCATGCTCATATCTCTCCTCCCGAATATGAATCATTTCATTTTGATATGAATGATCTTTATCCCGACAAGTTCTCCGATGAACTTTCTTTCTTTCTATCTCCTCCAGAATATGATAAATTCTATTTTGATCTGGAGGAAGATTCTAGTCTGGGGGGAGATGTCCCTTCTCATGAAGATTTAATCCCGACCCTCCCGCCCGAGACTTTTGACAAAATTTCTGCTGATGATGAAGAGCTTATTATGATCATCATCAACATCTTTATGCTCTTCATCACGTATACTGTGGCTTCTCCCATCCTTCACTCCTTCGGGAGTGAGGATACTATCTTTGACCCCGGTATTACCATTTCTGGTTCTTCCTTCTAAAAATACCGCGGGTATCTCATCGGAGTGGAACTTTCATGTGCTTCAGTGTTTATCCAAACATTTTGAACGAAAGTCCGATTGAGATTATTTCTTCCACATGCTCCCCCAAGGACAAGTAAATTCGGGGTCGAGTCAAGCTCATGTGACTCGGTTACCAAAAACAAGCGCTTCGTGGGAGGCACCCCATGCTTATCCATCTATCTTCTTATCTCTTTTCTAATAAAACATGAAGAGGTCTCCTCTTCCATATCTTGTGTTTCGTGTTTTCTGTGGTATATCCAGGAATGCCCGATGATGAAGACTCTCGTGCTCGTAGTTTCCTTCACGCTACTCGAGTTTCATCATTCGCTGCTTATCGATATCCTTATATCTTATCGTTTTACATCTATCTTTTGGCATAATTAATAAACGGCCTTAGATTTATGTAGGAGAACCCTTACCTTTAAGACATTGAGGACAATGTCTCGTTTTAGTCTGGGGGGGTAATCTGTCAATTTGATTTTTGCCATTTACTCATGCAACCCCGTTTTTCCTCCAAAAATTGAAAAAATCCAAAAAAAATGAGAAAATTTAAAATTTTTTGCAAAAATATAATAAATTTTGACATTTTTGTTGATTTTCCGCTGGTGAGAGTAGGAATAAAATTCTGACTTGACCGGGCGTGTTGAGCCCTAGCTTGTCCCCTTAACCATTTATAATCCATAAGCTCGTGCTAGTCTTTTACACAAGGAGCTAGAAAACGCGAATTCTTTTTAAGAGTTTGCAAGTTCCCGTATTCGACTTTATATATGCATGGCTTGATTATTCGGCTAAGCATTCGCGGATCTTATTATTTAAGATTTTAAATTTGCGAAGAACGAGAAATGATAGAGTTGTTTATAAGTTAGATTGCTAAACGTGGAGTAGTTGGATCTCTTTAGAGCTCATCAAAGTTATTTGTGGCTTTTTGTTCCCATAAGCTTGTTTCACCTTAAAAATAGAAATCTAGGAATAATTAAAGCTATTTTAGTTTTGGCGATAATTAGTTTTTATTTCTTCCTTAGAGGATCCTTGCTTATGAAAGTTGGGTACACATCAAGGTATTGCCGGTGTTACGGTGTAATAGACTATTCCATCTTGCCGGCTCGCAACCGATGTTGGGATTGTTATAAAAGCCGTAGGACTTGGGGTTTGGCAAATAATTAATTAATATGAATAATGAATAATATTAATAATCCAAAGCCATAAAAAGTTTTCTTCATCTTGCCGGTTTGCAGCCGATGTTGTAGACTTCTAATAAAGGCAGAGGAAAAATTCCAAGGTCATAATAGACTATCACATCTTGCCGGTTCGCAGCCGATGTTGTGATTGTTATAAAGGGCCAAGGATTAAATACGTTAATGAGCTTAATAATGTTTAAAAATGCCAAACTTCGACTCCGGGGGTGTCCTAATAAAGGCTTCCGTCTCTGGACTCGTAGATGAGTTGTTTCGGTCGCAAATAAAAGGGATATCCTCAAAATCGTGTTAAATCAGAGACCTTGATGTGGACCTCATTTTTGTATGCAATGGTTTTCGAGGGAAGATTTGGAAACTACTTAGCGTCTAAACTAGGTATCTTTATCGGACTAAAACTTATCGAAACGAGAACTTGAAGAAATTCATTTCTCACCAAAAATAAAATAAATAGAGGAAAATAGGAATTTGGGAACAAGAAGTCCACAATTAGCTTTCTGAGTAGTGTTGGCAATCTAACTTGTAAATGACAATGATTTCGTTTTTAAGCTTAGTTTGGGGACTTGTGAAAAATCAGGGACGACGAATTTTATCCGTATGGTCACTTCTTTATGAGTCGTGTTTCCTGCTCGAAGACCCTAAAAGTTATCGAGAGATAATGATTGTCAACAAAACCGTCACTTAAATAATAAGAAAATTACAAAAATAGAATAAAAGGAAAATCGGGGAGTTTTTAGAACTTAAGATTTCTTAATCTCTTTTGAGAATTTTGCTACTTCTCAAAGTTAGTAAAAAGAGATTGGAAATTTTTGGTTTTAAAAACGTGTTTTTATAACATTGCATGAGGACATTGCAATAGCTTAGTCTGGGGGAATTTGGTATGTGCTTAAACACATACCTTTTCTTGACCAAAACCGGACCCAAAAAGACTAAAAACCCGACCAAAATGCCAAATATATTGTGTTTTTGTGTTTTTACATATGCAGGCACGGATATCGAAGAAAAGGACAAAAATCAATAAAGAACCGGGAAAACGAGCACGAGATATGGAAGTGTTATTTGTAGCCGATGCCGGGAAGAAGATTTGGACAAAAAGTCAATAGAGGTCCTCATATTTTCAGAGATTGTCAATTTCAGCCCTTGGATCTACTTTTGAAAAATGGCAGCAAAGGTCCCCCAAAAATTCAGAAGTTACAAAAAATGGTCCTTCACTAAAAACACAAATCCTAAAACTACTACACCTTACCCGGATTTACCTTAAATCCAACAAGCCAAATCCAATCCACAAACTAAATCCCCAAGCCCACAAATAACCCACAGCCCAAATCCATCTAAACCACAACCGGCCCAACCCTTCTTAAATAAACCCGATCCCAACCCGACACCCAAACCCGGTCAAACAAATACTTATATCAGTCAAAGAATGATAAAATCACTTAACCCGCCTTTTGTTCTTCCCCTTTTATCCCTTCCCAGAAATTACCACTGTTCCTAGAACCCTAATGTTACCGTACGAATATTTACCACAATTAAGGGTATTTAGGACAATAATTGGCCCTTCTAGAAGACCCTGACGAGAAGAATGACACATGGCAGCTGCTGATTGGTCCGAACACGCATCAATTTTGATCCAAAGGCCAGAGATGAAGGATTGTTGATCAAGGGAAGATCTAAGGGTGGATTTGAGCTCAAGCACGCACGGATTGCCAACGTGGACATCCCAGAAGGTTCTCCCCTCAGCTATAAATAGGAGGTCGATCCTCATGATAGGGAGTTAGTTTTGGATGTAATTTTACTCTGTCAAAATTTATTTACTGTTTTGTAGTTTAAATTTCTATTGTAATTTTTTAAATTTTATTAATGAAATTGTTATTTTAGCTTTACTTTAATTCTGTCTTGATAAAATTGTTAATCTGAATTTAGTTTACTGAATTTGTTATTAGTTGATTTCAAGTCCTTTCTAGCTTAATTCTATTTACCTTTTCAACTTTTGTTAAACTCTTTTGAAAATCCAAAAATAATTCCAAAAAGTAAAAATCCAAAAATAATCTAAAAGCTCAGCTTCAATAAGCTGTTTTATAAGGAGTATAAGCTTATACAAGCTCATTAGCTTGGTGTAAGTCTTTGCTGAGTTCAAATCTACCTTTGCTACACAAAAATCCAAAAGTCAACCAAAGTCAAACTCAGCTTATTTTAATAAGCCAGCTTATTTGAGGAGTAAAGGCAGCCAATAAGGAGTCCAATTGGCCTGTCAAAAGACAGGCAAGCTTAGTGAACCCCCTCTGTTCATGCTGAGGGGGCTTTGATTTGTAAGATCTCATTTCATTTTTATTTAAATATTGCATCAGTTAAAAGTAGTAGTTTTAGTTTGATCATTGTTGCTTATATCTGTTTACTTTGATATTTTGAGCTCAGTATTAGTTTACATCTCATTTAGACCTTAATTTGTTTAAGTTTGGTGATTCACTGTTTCATTGTCTGATATACATATTGGATCTGTGTTTCTGTTTGAGATTTGTGTCTGAGATCTGAGTTTTAGCTTCATTCAACCATTATTGATCATTGTTAAAACTGAGTTGGTGTTTGGAATTGAATTAAGGTTTAGTTGATACATATAAGTTCATATATGTCACATATAGAGGGTGTTTGGATATAAGCTGCTTAGAGTAGAATACTGTTCATTTGCACAAAGTTGGATTTGGTTTGAGCTTATTGAGGTTAAAATAAGCAGGATTGAGTGGAATGTTTTGTCATTAAGTTTGATTTTGAGATTTTGGATCTTTGGTTGCTTAGATTAGGTTCAACTGCCTTAAATAAGCTCAACATAAGCTGAGCTTATTTAGCATCTCTTGTTGACTTTTCTGAGTTTCTTTTAGGTGTTAAATTAATTGTGCAAGAGTTGGTGTGAAGTAGAATAGATTTGCACAAGTTTTCGCCACTTTTTCATCCTTGCTGTCACAGATTCAGATAATGCAGACCAGGTTTATGGTCTGCTGATCTAGCCTTGATTGAGGCTTAATTACTTAAGCTATTGACTTGAAATATGGTTTTTAGTTAATTCACATAGCTGGCTTGAAGCTTATAGTCTGGGATCCACATTTAGAGCTTATCTGGATTGCTTTTTCTGAGTCTAAAATAGCTTTCATCAGATCTGCTATATAGCTTGTTCAATATGCAGTCCTACTAGCTACTTTTCAAGGGACAATTTAGATAAGCAATTTAGGTTGGAATTTGGATTTTAAAGTGGTTTTGGGTAGCTAGTAGTATTGGGATTCTTTTGCCCCCATTAGGTTTCAGTTTATTGCTTAATTGGACTGCTTAATTGGGGTGTCAAGTTGGGTTTTTGGCCCCATTTCTGTTTAACCATAGCATCTGATTAAGTGATTTTCAGCTTAAAGCTTGTGCTAATTTGGTAAATTTCAATTGTTCTGAGCTTAAATAAGTTTGTTGCATCATATCTGAGCTTCTTGTTATTTTTGGATAACTACTGCTTATTTTGAGCTTATTTCACAACTGCTTATTGGGCTGTTTTGCTTATCTGTGCTTATTCTGGGCCTGAGTTTATTTTTCTCAGCTTAAGAATTCAATTTTAGATTTACTCAGAAATTTTCAGATTTTTCCAAAGTGTTTTAATATTTTTAAATCATTTAAATTATTTTAATTAGTTTTTAATTCATAAAAAAATATTAAAAAGTCAAAAAAATATTTTTCTTTTTTCCAAAAATTTTCTTTTATCATTTTTAATATAGGAAAATTATTTTTATATTTTTAAGTTTTAAATTTTAGAATTTCATTTTTATTTACGTTTTATAATTCGTCGCGTAACGTTTTTAAATTCAAATTTTCGTTTTTAAGTTCGTATGCTTAGTTTAATTGTTTCATTAGCTTAATTAGTTGTTTACTTTTATTATTTTATTGTTCGTAGTATAAAATCACAAATCAATCACTCTTTTACACTCATTCATCACGTATTCGACACCGTAACAAAAACTCGATATTTGACCTTCGTTGGGACACGACCCGGGGAAAACGCATACGTTGAGTTTTACCCTTGGAAAATAATATACTCAAAAATAATGTTTTTAAATTGAAATTTTCGTTTTTAAGTTCGTATGCTTAGTTTAATTATTTCATTAGCTTAATTAGTTGTTTACTTTTATTATTTTATTGTTCGTAGTTTAAAATCACAAATCAATCACTCTTTTACACTCATTCATCACACGTATTCGACACCGTAACAAAAACTCGATATTCGACCTTCGTTGGGACACGACCCGGGGAAAACACATACGTTGAGTTTTACCCTTGGAAAATAATATACTCAAAAATACTACATCATAACCCTAATCCTCTATTATATAAAAAGGGTTAGAGGCGTTTAGTTTTAAGTGTGTGTGTCAAGATGTAGTCGACTAGAAGAGTTCGTTGTGTTCTAGGCATCAAGTTCCTACAACGGATGCCTAGGTTTTGTGTATTGTTAGTGTAGGAGATGATGACGAGGAACCTTAGTGATAATAATAATATTCTTATTGTTTAATCCGCTGTGCTTATTATTATCATTGTGTTTAATTGTTTATCCTAGATTAAGGTCTAAACAACCTAGAGTCCAAAACGGTCCAAGAACTTATTTGGTGATGGCGTGCATAAGTTCTATCATATTGTGTAATAGGTTGCTTAGGCCTTTAGGTTAGTTTTAAGCTACAGCCTGTGTAGAAGGCCCATGGGTTGTGGCCTAGTAATTATTTTCTTATATGGGCTGCGCCCCATCTTTATTTCTTTTCTATTTAGGGCCAAGCCCATTTCATGTTAAACACTATATATACCCCTCCCATTGAAGGGATGGGGTGTTGGTTAATGCGTTATTCATTTTATATATCACTTGTGATTTAACCTACAACTCTCTCTCTCTCTCTTAATCTTTCTAGTAACCTTGTGTGATATTAACAAGACCTAACAAGTGGCATCAGAGCTAAACAAGGATTTAGGAATTTTTTGTGATTCGTTACTGTTCATCCGAAATTTTTCCGAGTTAAGAAAAATTGGAAATTTTTGAATTAGGAAATTTTTCAACAAGTACCGAGTAACCGAAATTTTTCCGAGTTAGGAAAAATTGAAAAGTTTCCGAGTTAGGAAAATTTTTCAACAAGTCCAAGTAATTAAATTTTTCTGAGTTAAGAAAAATTGAAAAATTTCCGAGTTAGGAAAATTTTCAACAAGTACCGAGTAACCAAAATTTTTCCGAGTTAGGAAAAATTGAAAAGTTTCCGAGTTAGGAAAATTTTTCAACAAGTCCCGAGTAACTGAATTTTTCCGAGTTAAGAAAAATTGAAAAATTTCCGAGTTAGGAAGATTTTCAACAAGTCCCGAGTAACCGAAATTTTTTCGAGTTAGGAAAAATTGAAAAGTTTCCTAGTTAGGAAAATTTTTCAATAAGTCCCGAATTATCATAAAATTTCCGAGCTAGGAAATTGTCCTGAGTTAACAAAAATTCAATGACTCAACTTTTCCGAGTTAGGAATTGTCGAGTTAAGGAATTGTCGAGTAAAGAAAGTTTCTGAGTTTGGAAAATATTTCCGAGTTAGCTTTGTAATTTCCAAGTTTGGAAGAAGCACTATTTCTTAGTAAGATTTAACATTTCCGAGTTAGGAAAATTGTGAATTGTTAGACCCGTTCCCCGGGTACTTGTACCCCACCCTAGATGAAAGTGGACCAAAGGCGTTATGTGATTGGCTAGTCAACAAATGTAACGTTTTAGTCAAACCCAATAGTTAAATGATGGTCAAAGAATGTATTGTATATTTATGGAAAGTATTATGTGGCAAGAATAAAAAGGAAATAGACCTAAGGGACTTATGTTGTCATAAGTCAAATATGTTATAAAGTTAGTTGTGGCTAAATAAGAAGGAATGAGACTTGAGGGGCCATTATTGCCTTTAGCCCAAAGTTACCACCTAACTTAATATATCCAGGATTCTCTAGACTCTTCCTCCATTATTAGATAGAGGGTTGAGGTCCGGTTTTAGTGAAAGAAAAAGAGAGGGAAAAGTGAGATGATAGCTTAAGGAGAAGATGAAGATGAAGAGCAAGTGTCCATAGCCTTTCCTAGCATCGATTCCCTTCAAGAAGTAATGATGATGATGATGATGGTGATGATGATGATGATGAGGATGTTATTGATTGAAGACTTAGCTTGGAGCTAAGGTAAGTAAACCGGCTATAAGATGATGTTATGGTGAATTCCATACATTATGTGTTTTTGTGTTCTTATGTGTTAAGGTTATGAATGGTTTGTATGTGGATGTTATGTGCAAGTAATTGTAAGGCTAGTTGATGGATTAGATAAGTGTGGATTAAGGAAAGAAAGGTTAAGGCTTAAGTGGTTAAGGTATGTGTTTATGTTTAATGTGGTAATGGATTAATAGTTAAGATGCGTAATATGTGAATGAGTTATAATGTTATGTTATACCCGTTTTACTTACTAAGCATTCGTGCTTACGGTTTAA
This sequence comes from Artemisia tridentata subsp. tridentata, assembly GCA_021014915.2. Lineage (NCBI taxonomy): Eukaryota > Viridiplantae > Streptophyta > Magnoliopsida > Asterales > Asteraceae > Artemisia > Artemisia tridentata. The sequence continues at coordinate 298,167,235 of CP139505.1, read as the reverse complement.
GTGTTAAATGTTTTGTAGGTTCATGTGTGATGGAAATGGTAAGCTTAATCTAAGGGTTAAGGTTGCTAGTATGGGAGATAGAAGATTGGTATGTGTAGGAGCCAGGTAGAATACCAAGCTCAAGTCAAGGTTGTACCCCCGAGAGTCTTTTAATGATTTGTAAAGTAAAGTCGAGTGTTAAAATGTATGTTAAAAGAGTCATAACAATTGGGTGGTCTAACGGTGTGTCAAGTTGTTTTTAATGTGTTATGGTTAATGTTTAAGGGGGTGTTTGGTAAAAGTGTAAATGTACCCATTTTTGGTTGTGAACGGGTCAAGTATTTATGGAACATGTCTTATGTTATAAAGTAGTGACGTTGGTCTAGTTTGGTGGACAAATGAAGTGTTATAGATGATTTGTTATGTAAATGGGTCAAAATGGGTTTAATGTATAATCCGTCAGAATTGTGCATCTTGGTTCTGGTTTGTGCACCAGAATTGTACATCTTGGTTCTGGATTGTGCACCAGAATTGTACATCTTGGTTCTGGATTGTACATCTTGGTTCTAAGTTTGTGCATGAGAAATGGTCATCTTGGTTCTGAGTTTGTGCATGTAAAATGGTCATCTTGGTTCTGAGTTTGTGCACGTAAAATGGTCATCTTGGTTCTGAGTTTGTGCACGAGAAATGGTCATCTTGGTTCTGGTTTGTGCACACAGAATACTCATCTTGGTTATGAGTCAAAATGTTCATCCTGGTTATGAATGTGGATTTTTATAAATGGTCAAATGAGTAACGGAATGTCCGGTAAAGTCAAGCGTTTCCGAGTAAGAGTTCAAAGTTTTTGGTCTAAGCGGGCACAGGGTGTAACATGAATCTTACAAGTTAAGAAAATTTCAAAAATTACGAGTAAGGAACATTTACATATCTTTCGAGTAAGGAAAGGTCTTAAATCTTCTGAGTTAGGAATTTTCTCAAACTTTCCGAGCAAGGAACATTCTAAACTTTTCCGAGTAGGGAAACATATTATCTTCCAAGTTTAGTGCAATTCTTCCGAGTAAGGCAGTTACCGAGCAACATCAAAAATTATTTCCGAGTTAGGAAACAAATTGTGCACACCTGAAACATACGAACACAACTCCTATTTCCTTGAAACGATCAAACATCCACAGGTTACAAGAAAAATGTCTCAACCACCATACTTTAACTACTTTCAAAATCAGCAAAAACAGTATCAACAGCAACAACCACAACAACAACAATATCCTCAACCATATTATCCTCAACCACAGTACCAACAACAACAAGCTTTCACACAACAACACCAGTTTTTCCCCCAACAACCAGCTCCTCAACAAGTTCTACAATAGCCAATGCCGACTTATCAACTTCCACCAAAACAACCTCACTGGTTTGACAAGATGTGCGATGCTATAAGCAGTCAACAATCCCGACACGAGGCCGGATGTTTAGATACACCACCAATGCTTACTCCGGGTAATTACGTGCAGTGGTCGAGTCGTTTCCTTTGATTTATCGAGCAGAAGAAACCCCATGTTAAGTACATGAAAAAGGTCATTACTGAAGGACCTTACCCAGCACCTACAACCACGGTTGCAAGTGATTCCAATGCAACTCCTCCAAGAGCAGCAACTACAATTCCCACTCCTGTTGCTCAACTCACAACAGAACAAGTCCAACAACAAGAAGCTAATGAATTGGCAATGTATTATATACTTCATGGAATTCCTAATCCTATCTTCCGAAGCATAGATGCACAAAAGATAGCCAAGGATATGTGGGAACATGTACACCTTCTTATGGAAGGTACTGAGTTAAATCAGGAGGACATGGAATCTAAACTATACATGGAATATACCAATTTCATGATTGAACAAGGGGAATCGTTGGAGTCATACTACCACAGGTTCACAAATATCGTCAACGACTTGGATCGTCACAACATCAAACTACCCAGGATTGCAGTGAACTCTAAGTTTCTGGGGTGTCTCGGACCAGATTGGCAAAAGTACGTGACGTTTGTTCGACAAGCCAAAAAGATAAACAACGTTTCTTATGGGTTATTGTATGATTACCTTAAACAACACCAATCCGAAGTTGAGAAGGACAGAGCAGCACGTGGAGGATTCACGCCATCACCAACTCCAAACTCACTTGCCTTGATGGGTCAGTCACATTTTTCTCCACAACCACCACAAAGTTTTGTCCAACCACCACCAGGTCAAAGTTTTCCCCAACCACAGCATCCGACAAATCCTCCCTCACAAACCACATCTAATCAACTCGTTCCATACGGAGGTTCATCACAACAAATGGTTCCATACGAAAATACCGATGCTAACAGTGATGACGACAACGCGTTCAAATCATTGAACGATGGATTTGTTTTGATTTCCAAAGCTTTCAGCAAGTTCTCAAACAAATCCAACAACCGTCTGTGGTCTTCTTCCAACACCAGAAATCAGGCTGTTGTTCAGGATGGCCGAGTTGAGATACAAAACCGAGCTTCAGGGAGATCTGGATTGGGTAGCTACATGGGTAATTCAGGTGGACAGAGGTTCAATTCAACTGGAAGTAACAGGGCACAAGTTATTGACACAGGGAATTCTGGGATTGGAAACAGCGGGATCAAATGCTACAACTGCGGGGGAAAGGGTCACGTAGCCAATTCATGCCCCAAGCCTAGAACCAGGGGGAGTGCATATCACAAGGAAGCTCTACTTCTAGCCCTCAAAGATGAACGTGGAGCCACTCTCACTGAAAAGGAGCAAAGCTTCATGGCGAATGCTTACTCAGATGATGACATGGAGGATCTAGAAGCAGCTGTGATGTTGATGGATAATATGCAGGAAATGCACATGAGTGAAACAGGCCCGGTTTATGATACCGATGGCTTTCTCAGGTACCAAACTCAAAATGTCTGATTGATGAAATTGTGTCACCCTCTGTATCTGCATCAGCTGAAGCAGATCTTGGTCAAAAAGATTCATTATTATCCTCTCAAGTCGATGACCAAATAAACACCGTCGTTACATTTGATGATGATCAAATCAACCCTGTTGTTTCATTTGATGATCCTCCTTCTGATGATAATAATGATCAACATGGACAAGATAATCTTTTGCCTGATCTAGATTTAGAACTCATGACCCTAATTTTGACCACCCAAACTCAGTTGCATGAACAAAAATCCCAAATTGAAAGATGCAATGAAATAAACAGAAATCTAAATGCAAAAGTCGCTGTACTAACTAAGGATCTTGAGTGTTACAAGCTTCAACTCTCAAATTATGAAACTAAAGAACAATGAGAGAAAAGCTTTGAGGCTGCATTCCATCAATCTTATGCGAAAGCAGAAGATTTAGGACATCAAGTTCGTGAATTAACCATTTCCAAAAGTGAATTAATTTTAGAAAAGGAATGAGAGAAATTAGATTTTCAAAAACAAGTTGACATTCTACACTCTGATCTTACTAAAACTAAGACAGAGTTATCCACTTGTCAAAATGATTTTTCTGAACACCGACAAAATTCTAGGAAACGAGTTGATTCATATCTTGAGGAAATTCTTGTGTTGGAATCCAAATTCAAAGACTTTCAAAATGTTGTGTATAAAACTAGTGAATCAATAAAAACTATACAAAATTTAACGGTAAAACCAGCTCCCAAAGGGTATGGATTTGCAATTGGAAATGATCAACCATGTTTTTTAAACAAAGCACTCAAGGAAAATCCTAAGTTGTACAGTGCAGAATTATTGTTTGATGATACTTTCACATGTGTGGTTGTGCTTAATACTGAAGAGGAAATAGAACAAGAGGATGAAAGTCAGTCTAAAATGAGTCAAGTCCATTTTCATAAACAATATGATTATTTTCGAGTACCTCATATTAGCGACAATTTCGTCTCGCAACAAGAAAAATCAGAACCAACATGGTCTGTAAGTGAAATCAATGCATCTCCTGAAGTAGTCCCTGTAACCAATGAAGCACAAGCAAATACCTCTTTACAAAATCCAGGTGTAGTTTCTTCAGTGCCAAAATCATGTCGTGTCCTTCGATATTTTAATACTTTTATGGAGGACATAGAATTTTTGGAAGACGCAATTGAACGAAACTCTGAAATAAAAGTCTCTACTTTTCTTTCTCCCTATGAAAAGAAAAAGAGAGAAGTTTTTCAACAACAATTTTTACCACACGTTCAACACCTGCGACTTTGTGCCACACATTGGGAACAGGAACTGCAAACGGACATTGCATCAATGATGAGCATTTTCAAAGCAAAAGACGACAAAATCTTGAAACAAAATTTTCAAAAGAAAACTTTGGAAAAAGAAGCAGATTGAATTTTGGAAAATGTTCTATGTTTTGATGTTATTTTTGTGATTATGAATTCTATTTTTGTAGATTGTAATGATATGACTGTTGATGCTTATTCTGTTGATATTGAGATGTTGCGTGTTGAGATAGATAATTTGAGACAAGATAATGAGAGGTTTAAACAAGTCAATGATGATGTGAAAAACGATTTTTCAAAAGAAATTTGCAAACTCACCAGAGGTTGCAATGATGTCAAATACAGAGTCTCGCCTTTGAGTTAAAACTACAAAACCAAATCACATCTTTGTCCTTTCAAAATAGTCATGCTTCTGAAAATCTGATTGAGAAAGAAAATGTTGTTTTAAAATAGAAAATTTCTAAATACGAAAAGGACATCGATAAAGTTTACGAAAACCGAAATAACCTTCTTTGATTAAATCGTGAATTGGATTCTAAAATTCCACAACAGAAACACATCATCATTGAATTGAGAGAGAAAATAAATGTACTTGAAAAAGGGAAAAATGTCAACAAGAATGTGATAAAATCAGGCATGTATAAAGTAGACAAAATACCTAAGAAAGTATCTTCCCAGAACACTATTGTGCATGCTTCCAATTCTACAGGACTAGCCATCTCTCCTAAGTTTAGCTGATCCAAGACTACCATGAAGAATAGTGTTTGGAAACCTAAGAGCAGCTCCCCTAAGGACCAAGAAGTAGAAGTTCACACTAGGAATTTGAATAAGAAGCAAGTCATATCTAGAGTAGAATCGAGCCTTAAAGCATGTAATTCTAATTCTGATGTAACAAATGTTGATACTTTGAATGTTTTGAATGATGTTCTTATTAATGCTTATTGTGTGTTTTGTCGTACAAGTGTTTTGTCTAGTAATCATAAAAGTTGTGTTGCACATACCCTTTTGTCTCGTAAGAAGAAACGTACTACTGGAATTTCCTCTAGGCTCCCTACCGCTGCCAATTCAATCTCAGGAAAACCGCAAAACGTAGTTTCTAAGAATACCGTAGACAAGACATAGGCCCTACTAGAAAAATCCAAACACCTAGTGCCTTTACTAGGAAGAAAGCAGAATCTAGTTGGAATTGGAAACGTTGGCTTCAGAATAAACCTACTTTTACTTGGTTACCTAAGAAGGTTAATAATTGTGCTACTAACCCAACGGGTTTCACCGTTACTGTCTCTCTATCTGCATTGTCTTCTTGTGATGCAAGTAATTCGAATCGTACTATGGATTGTTGATAGCGGGTGTTCCCGACACATGACAGGCAACCTAAAACTTCTAGTAAACTTTGTTGAAAAGTTCATAGGAACTGTCAGATTCGGGAATGATCAATTTGCCGTTATCATGGGCTATGGGGACTATGTCAGTGGGAACATCGAAATCAGCCGTGTGTACTACGTTGAAGGCCTTGGTCATAACCTCTTCTCCGTTGGCCAATTTTGTGATGGTGATTTGGAAGTTGCATTTTGGGAGAAAACCTGCTTTGTACGAGATCTACATGGAAATGATCTTATGACAGGAAAACACGGAATGAATCTGCATACCATTTCACTATCAGATATGACCGCATCTTCTCCAATATGCTTACTCTCTAAGGCACAATCAACAAAAGCATGGTTATGGGATAAGCGTCTATCTCACTTGAATTTCAAAACAATGACTAAACTTGCACATCATAAGTTAGTCGACGGTCTTCCTAGATTTCGGTAGGCCAAAGACTACCTTTTTCTGGCATGTGAACAAGGGAAAAGCACTTGTGCTCGTTTTCCTCCAAAAACCGAGCATAGTACAAATCATGTACTTTAACTTCTTCATATGGATTTGTGCGGACCAATGAGAGTGCAAACAATCAACGGGAAGCATTACATTCTGGTTATCGTCGATGACTTCTCACGATGGACTTGGGTCTACTTCCTTCGTAGCAAAGATCAAGCTCCTTCGATGATCATCACCTTTCTCACCAAAATTCAGGTTCAGCTCCGCAACACTGTTCGTAAAGTTAGAACAGACAACGGAACTGAATTCAAGAACCACACTCTTCGTGAGTACTTTGAGAAAGTCGGTATTGAACAACAAACATCTATTCCTCGCAGCCCCGAACAGAATGGAGTGGTTGAAAGACAAAACAGAACGTTAGTCGAAGCTGCAAGGACAATGTTGATTAATGCTCAATTACCTGATTACCTTTGGGCTTCAGATATCTCTACTGCCTGCTACACCCAAAACCGTTGCATGATCACCAAAAGATACAACAAAACCCCATATGAACTTGTTCACAAAAGTAAACCGAACATAAATTACTTTCATGTATTTGGGGCCCTCTGTTACCCGAATAATGATCGTGATGACCTTGGTAAGTTGAAAGCCAAAGCGGATATTGGAATTTTTGTTGGCTATTGTGAGAATTCAAAAGGATTTCGCATCTGGAACCATCGAACCTGAAAAATTCAAGAGACGATACACGCTCATTTCGATGAACTCACGGATATGGCTTCTGAGCAAAACAGCTTAGGATCCGATTCTAACCGTCTCAACTTTCCGGATCACTCAGCTACACCACTCTCCGTCAACGGAAAGGACTTGGAAGACTTTTTTCTCCATTGTTCGATGATTCGCTTATTAGTCATGTTTCTGAGGTTTCCACCAGTTCCGATGCACACAATGTTCAGGTACAAGAACCTGTTACTCAAGCAACTACTTCTACGACAGTTGCTGCAGAAACATCTCAAGCAGAACACTCATCATCAGTCGATCAAACACAGTCTACCACTGAGATTGTAGCTGATGATCCTCCCTCACCTTCTGGCGTACCCACACCATTAAGTTTTGACGGAGATGCACTTTTCAATCCGTTTGCTCTGGAACCCACCTTTCCAGATACGGCCGAATAATCAACGAGCAACTTAGATCCGTCAAACATGCACCAAAACTTTCAACACTACCCCTCAACCCACAAGTGGACTAAGGATCACCCTTTAGTGAACGCGATTGGTCATCCAGACAATCCGGTCATGACATGCAAGAAACTCCAAACCGATGGTGAACACTGCATTTATGCACTCACCATTTTTCAAACTGAGCCGAATAACATTAAAGAAGCTCTCACTTATGACAATTAGATTGAGTCAATGCAAGAAGAACTTGATCAATTCAAACATCTGGAAGTTTGGGAATTGGTAGAAAGACCAACTGGAGTTTACGTTGTCGGACTGAAATGGATCTGGAAGAACAAGTTGGATGCGGATGGGATAGTTATTCGTAATAAGTCTCGCCTGGTAGCTAAAGGATATAGTCAAGAAGACGGTATCAACTTCGAGGAATCTTTCGCACCAGTGGCAAGAATTGAGGCCGTTCGTATGTTTCTAGCATATGCAGCTCACAAGAATATCACTGTATATCAAATGGATATGAAGATGGCATTTCTAAATGGACAACTCCGGGAAGAAGTGTACGTCACACAACCAGACGGCTTTGTCGACCCAGAACATCCGAAGCACGTTTACCGGCTCAAGAAAGCTCTCTATGGCCTTAAACAAGCCCTGAGGGCATGGTACGATAAACTGTCAGCATTCTTAATAGCTAATCATTTCACAAAAGGTTCTGTTGATCCAACGCTGTTCATACAAAAACACGGGGAGGACATCTTGATTGTTCAAATCTATGTGGATGATATCATTTTTGGCTCAACACATAAGAAATACTCAAACGCTTTCGCTAAATTAATGAAACATAACTTTGAGATGTCCATGATGGGTGAACTGAAGTTCTTCTTAGGACTGCAAGTTCATCAATCACCCCGTGGTATTTTTTTAAACCAGGCCAAATATGCACAAGAGATTTTGAAAAAGCATGGTATGTCAAGTAGTGATACCTATAATACATCGATGTCCTCATCATCCCCTAAGCTGGATGCTGATTTACATGGGACACCAACTGACCCTACCAAATACGGTAGCATAATTGGGTCACTCATGTATCTAACAGCCAGCAGACCAGACATAGTCTTTGCCACATATCTTTGCTCCCGCTATCAGTCTAGACTAACTGAACGACACCTCTCTGAGGTTAAAAGAATCCTTTAATACATAAAGGGAACAATTCACTTGGGGATCTGGTATCCGAAGGATTCTGGCTTTGAACTAATTGCCTTTTCAGACGCTGATCATGCAGGATGCTTAGACACAAGAAAAGAACTTCAGGGGGAGTGCAATTCTTAGGTGGCAAAATCGTATCTTGGCAGTCAAAGAAGCAGGATTGTACATCACTATCGTTAACAGAATCCGAATATGTATCCATGTCGGCATGCTGTGCTCAGGTCATCTGGATGCGGTCACAGCTGATGGATTACGGATACGTGTTCAACAAGATTCCGATGTATTGCGACTCCAAAAGTGCCATTGCTATTTCGTGCAACACCGTTCAGCATTCCAAGTCCAAGCATATTGCTCTTCGTTAACACTTCATCAAAGAGCATGTGGAACAGGGTACCGTAGAGCTTTACTTTGTGGGTACAGAATACCAACTGGCCGACTTATTCACCAAAGCCTTGCCTCATGCAAGATTTGTGGGATTAGTTCACCAGATTGGTATGCGATGTTTGACTCCGGAGGATTTGGACAATTTTCTCAAACAAAGTTAAACGAGTCAAACATCATGGCTACTGCTGTGTAAATATTCTTTTGTATTTTCATAAAAAAAATGTTTTTCTGATCATAATAGATAAAAGTGTTATCCCTTCACACCACGAGGGCTGTTTGTGTCAAGTTTTTTTTCCATAGGTTTTGCACTTTAGGACTATTAATGAACTAGGAAAAGAGTTAAGGGATTAATGGTGACAAGAGTGCAAACTTTTAAAACTATAAAAGCCCTAAGTCTATTTTTTTTTCTCACAAACTTCACAGTACACAAATAATAAACCCGCCAAAAAGTAATTCGTCATTCATACGCAAGATTTTGATTTCTTTCAAAAACTCAATTGTGAGTGTTATATGTGCTTAATTATGTGTTGTGATCATGTGAATGAATTCTTGTATAATCCCTGTGGTTCAATATTACCCATTAGCGATCTAGGGTTCTTGGGATTGAATTGGAGATTTCTTGGTTCTTGTGTTTCAATCTAATTGTGACACTTCTTGATCATAACTACATGCTTAGTAGTAACTTTACAATGCTTAATTGTTTTGTATATCGTCTATTAGTGCATATTGCGATTATTAGGGTTCTGTGGGTCGAATTAATGGCTGGGAACTATTGAATGTATATTTTTGTGATTTTATTGGTGGGATATGTGTGATTATGTAATGTGATTATGCGCCTAAGAGTTCATTACATGAATCTAACATATGTTTCAAGTTGCATGATTGTCTGTCATATAACTGTCTGTAGTAATCTTTGTTTTGTTTTTGTGGATTTCTGGGTGTTCAATGTTGCTTAGAACATGTCTGAGATAAGTTTTATTCATTACATGTTAGCCGTAAATGTGTTAAGTGTAACATGGATTGTATGAATGTTTCCGAGTAAGGTTTGAACATTGCCGAGTAAGACTGATGTTCTCTGAGTTAGGAGAATGATCTTTGTTATTTTGAAATTGTTGATGCACTTTTCCGAGCAAGTTTTTTTATCTCCGAGCAAGGAGACTAAAACTGAGTAACTTTGAATTTTCTATAAAATGTTCCAAGTTACACAGTTTATCTCTGAGTAACTTGATAAAGAAACTTTCCGAGTAAAGACTTTAATTTTTTTTCGAGTAACAAAGTTCATCTGACTCTCCGAGTAAGACAAAACTCCGAGTTAGGAGGATTTTGTATCGTTTCCGAGTAAGGAAACTGGTTGTCTCCTACTTAGACCAGACATTTCCAAGTTTGATCTAAATCCTCCGAGTAATGCTTATATCCTCCGAGTAACATGCTGTTTTTCCGAGTAACTACTGTTTTGCAGACTTAGTCAATTTTTTTGTAAAAGTTCAGTAGTAAAGTGTGTTTTTGCTGATATATGCTGAGATGTGCAGTAGTTTATGCTTACATGGGTGCCTGCTTTAGTTGTGAATGTTGCTTCTGATTGTTTCTTTCTAAGTTCTACATCATGTCAGCTGGATTAAGTTCATGGAATATATCCCTAACACTAACATACATATACACCCTCTTTTGTGTGGTTGTTTGTGTTTGTGATCTACAGGATAGTCAGGTCTCACACTTCCATTGCTAGAACGAAAATGATCCCAGAAGGGGATGAGCGTCAGATTAGCAAATCCAACTCTAGAGCGGATATCGATGACCTACGATGTCACAAGTCCTGTCAGATAATGATAGAAATACTAAAGTGACACTTTTTCAATCCTGTCATGACTAAGTCAGCCTGTGTACCAGAGGTGTACATGCACCAGTTCTGGCACAAATTGTTTATCAGCAGAGACACGAAGACGATGGGAATAACAGTTAATGACAAGAGAATCAATTTCGGTGTCAACACTCTTAGGACTATTCTTGATCTTCCTCCACCGGAGTCTACTCCCAATGGTACCTTTCGCAAAGATCCCACCTTTGAGTAAATTGTTGAAAATTTGAAAACTATTAGCTATGATGAAGACAACGAGGACCTCACCTCTAGCTCTAAAGTCGACAGCAAATACATTCCACAACCTTGGTTGACACTATTCACCATCATCAGTCACTGCATAACTGGCAAAGAAACAGGTTTAGAACACCCTAGACTTGAACACCTCAAGTTCTTTCACGGTGTAATTAATCTGCACCATGTGGACTTTGCTCAATACATCTGGACCGATATGATTTATCAAGCCGAACAATTTGCAAAGAAGAAAGCCTACAAAGTTCCATTCCCTCACTTCACCAAGCTGATCATTTCCTATTTCATGGAAAAGCATCCAGAGATAGACAGATGCCCAAGCGAGAACTATCACACGGAAAGCATCGATCACACTCTCACAACTATCAGGATACATGCTACTAACACAACCAAACGAGGATTGAGGATTCCTCCAATGCTATTGTCTGACCCAGTTAAGGCAACTGAAGCCTATGAATGGTATGATTCAGCTGAAAAAGCTTGCGAAGTTGGTGTTACGGCTAAGAGAACTAAGGCGATGAGAGGCAGAGGTCGCGGAAGAGGTAAAACTGTCATTTCTTCCTCCTCGCGTACCAAAAAGATCACTCGTGAAACAAAGAAGAAGATGACACTCAGAGATGAATCTTCGGAAGAGGAAGAGGAAGAGGAAGAAGAGCTCGTAGATCTGAAGGAAGAACGAAGGACATCGATTATAAAGTTCACATCCGCACTGGCTAAAGGTGATAAAACTTTGGGAAAAGGCAAGGGGAAATCCATAAAGATAACTGATACATCCTATGAGCAACTTGAACCGCCAACTACTAGAGATGAAGAAGAAGAACAGCTCAGAAGGGCCACAGAAGAAAGCAAGGCCAAATTTAAAGCTGATCAGAAGAGACAAAGGGGAATGGAACAGGGTGAAGGATCTGCTTCACACCCAAGGGATGATGACTCGGAGTCACAATCTGAAGAAGACTCGGAAGCTACACATAGTCCAACTGCGAGTAGTTCAGATGCTGAGTCTGAGAATCAGACCGAATCAGATCAAGGTGACCAAACAGCTTCAGACTCGGAATCCGATGATGAAAAGGACGAGAATGATAAGAATGATGATGAAGGAAACACTGAGAAAGACAATGATGCTGAAGATGATGAGAAATTAGCAGATGATAAGATGCTTGAAGATGAAGGAAAAACTAAGAAAGTCAAGGATACTGACAATGCTGAGGAATCCACAGATGAAGAAAGTAGTAAAGAGACAGATGCAGAAAGTGGTGATGAAACAGATGAGGAAAGTGATAAAGAAACTAAAAACCGGGGTGATGATAGAATACCTACCCCACCAGTGAATCCATCACCAACAGCTGACACCTCTAAAACCAAAACACCGTCTCCAATTGCTGAAACCACAATGAATACTCCACCATCACCTGCACCTACAGCTCCACAAACTAATAATGCTAAACTTAAAAAGTTAGAAGAAAAGTTTGCAGCACAGCAGCAACATCTCGAAGCACTTTAGAGGGACATGAATGAGTTCAAAGGCTATAACATTGAGAGAGCGTGTGATCACTATATCAGTAACACCCTACCTCAATAGATCTGCGAGCACCTGTATGAGACAATTCCTGGTCTGATGAAAGAGTATGTGAAGAGAAAGCTGGATCACGTGGTGGCTAATCGACTTTGCACCACGTTAGTGACACTTTAGACTTTACCGTCGAATCCTCCAGTTGAATATCTCAAATAAAAGTTGCTGGAAGGTGTCGCGGATAATCCAAATGAGAAAGAGCTTTGTCGAGCGTTGATTAACTCAATCAGGAGAGCTAAGAAGAAGGGTGAGACCTGCAAGCAAGACAAACCCACTAAACATCGTCGGGATGATCCTGACAAGGACGATCAGGCCAAGAAACAGGGAAAACGAACAAGCAAGGAGGGTACTTCTACAACCCAACCTACTACTACCGTTCACTCAACTGGCACTGAGGGGTTTATTTCTCAAGAGACGGGTGTTTTTGACGACACTGAACCACTTAATGACTTCCCAATGGAACAACATGATGCTAATATTGCTCCTCCAAAGTTCACATCTGTAACTGCACCACTAATTGATGCAGCTTTGATGCCTGCACCAGAATGGGTCAACCCAGATGCTACGAAACATACATGGTTTGAACAAATGGTGGATGCGTACCCTGATACTCCTGCAGAAGCTGTTCCTACTGCCGGATCTATTGTGGACTTTACGAAGTGTCTAAAGAAAGTAATGCGGGTTCAGCAGTTAGAACTTTCTGACATCATCAAGGTTCGCGAAGCTGGTTTTTCTAAGTTCAAGTCAGTCACCACGTCACATTTGGAGTTCGAGTATAACTTGGAGCAGGTTGCAAGGGCAATGTCAGAGAACGTGAATTGGGATGTTGCTGGCTCCTCTAATCTTCGGGATTATTCAAAACCCTTACCTCTTATTGGACTCTCTCACAACCTACAGATACCTAAGAAGTACTTCTTTAACAAGGACTTGGAGTATCTGATCCATGGTAATACGGACCCTGAAAAGCGGTATGCTACATCCCTCACTAAGTGTCCGGCAGCTTCCTACGTGATAGATGGTTTTGAAGAACACATGGACGAATTATTCCTCAAAGAAGTTAAAGAATATAACGACGACGCCGTTCTTGGTATCTATCGCTGGCCAGATATGCGTAAGTGGTTCTATAAGTGGAAGATTTCAAAACCGTCTAGAACTGATATGTTTCATAAGAGTTGGATACTATCCATCACCAGCGCTGAAACTGAATCCAAATATAGGTATAACTTTCTGACGAAGATCACCGTAAGAAGACATGATGGAAAGGAATACACCTTCAAAGAAGCTGATTATCCGTATCTGAATGTCAACGACATTGAAGATATGTATCTCCTTAAGATTCAAGGCAAGCTTGAGCATTTACCGGGTCGTCTTCAGTGCGACATCATTAACTCTCTTCTGCTTTAAATCTGCAGCATTGTAATCAAACAAAGAGCTGAGGATGTTCATCTTGGTGTAGAAAGCTACCATACGAAGTTGAATCTGGTTAAGCCTGATTTCCAACCGCCGGGGATCGTAGAAATGACACCTTATACTTTTGGTGACAGACCATTTGGGTTGGTATATGTAAGGAATCAAAGGTTACCAAGGTTTATAGGTTTTCAGGAAATTCACAAATTCGGTGATGAGACTTTGTTACGTGTCAAGTCTGAACTTGAAGGGATTTTGCAAAACCATAGGAAGGGGCTGAGAATAGGATGGTTGAGGCATATGTGGTAGACAAGAAATGACGTCAAACAAGCGTACAAGTTCATCGACCGCATCGACCGAAAGCTCAAGTTTCGTGAGCAGATGAGGAGATTCAAAAGTTATGTGGGTGGACGTCCAAGTATTCCCAACATTCTTACCTTCTGACGTCCTGCATAAATTCATGGTATCCTTGGTCTATATTGATTTCATTCTTTCATCATTTGATTAATTTGACTATGGCTTGTGTACACATAACAGTACACAACTCATACCTGTAAAGAAAGGACCCTGAGGTACGCTTCAGTGCCTCAATCCTAATATAAGGAGTGAAAGCTTCTTACTTATGAGTAGGATTAACCAGAATTTTTTTAAGTTTTTCAAAATTTTGCTCATAAGGACAAGTATTCCCTTGTTAAGGGGGAGTATTTGAAACTAAATCTTTGTACTGAATACCAAAATTCTTGAAATTCTTCCCGTAAACCTCAAAAAGAGCATATTTTAATCAAAAGTTTTTACAAAAACAACATGAGTATGCTATTTTTGAGGGGGAGAATAAGTGATGATTAAAATATGGTGAATGTATAACTGTAATCTCACAAGAGCTCGACTCAGAATTGACCCTCGAATTGATGATAGCTAAAGTCAGTAGTCGAAAAGACATGTCCGAGGATGGGTAATAATTTCAAGCCAGCTTATCTGGTGATGTAAGCGTGTCTCGCAAAGGACGTGTCTGAGTAGAATGTACCAATTTCGAGCAATTTTCCTTGAATATGATCTGGACGGGTAATAATTTCAAGCTAGTTCTACTAGTGATGTAAACGTGTCTCGTAACGATCATGTTCATTGAAAATCAATCAATTCAAAAGTGCTAACTCTACCCGACATGTGCAAATTTACCTTAACTACTTATGAGCACATGTTAAGGGGGAGTATTTCTGAAAATCACAAAACTCTCAAAGTGTTACCAAAATATGTTTTTACAATCATAAGCACTTTGAGAGATTTTCAAAAGGTTTGGTTTATGGCAACAATATGATTAGTCATGGAGTTATAAGGTGACTAAGGTTAGGAATAACCGTCCTATGATCCGCCATAGCCGGAGGGATCTACCCAAGGACAATACCAATAGTTTAGAACTAGAAAGTCCTAGGTATGATGAAAAAAGGAGAAATGAAATGAAAGGAGAAAGAAGGGGTTGAAGAATGAAAAAGAAAAGTAAAGAAAAGGGTGAAAAGAAATAGCCCTCCATTTGTTCAACCTTAGGGTAGACATCGGGTTCAATACGTATGCTACTGGTAACACCGGTATTGAAGATTAAGACGTCATGGACCCAATGACACACTGCACTAAACCTTCTAACCACTCAGGTGTCTCTCAAAGACACTTGTTTCATTTCACACGGAGATCCCTACATAATCTATCAACCTCTCACTCCGAGATGTGTTGATATTGAAAAGAAGGCACTCTGCTCCACGCCTCCGACGACCAAACAAATATGCACAAATCGAGTCTAGAGCCAAGAGATTTAACAAAAGATCTCATAGGAACACTTAGCATTACACTGGTTGTTCTATATTAATGGACGCCAGTTGTAAAATTAAGATGAGTCCTACGCAGATCATAGCAATCTGCCGAGAACACTCATGAGAGAAATCACAAATGTGATTCTCAGTGATTGAATGGAAATCCTGCCAGGGTCAACATCAAACAGCCCTGACAGCAAGTCACTTCGGTAACTCCTTATGGGTTACGCTTAGTGTTTGTTCCAAAACGGTCTACAGTCGTGGGGGTGATCTCCAGTGACTCACTGAATCATGGGTGCACTTCAGTGTGTCTGTGTAAGCCCTTTCGGGGGTATCCGATTCAGAACGGCCTGGGTTGGGATTAGAGAAAGTCTTCACACTATCCTGTTGACGATCTCGAAGTCCAAACCTGTAAGTACCGGATGATTTATTACTAACTATTTACATGCCGCGAATCATGGAGACCGTAAGTTCCATTGACATTAGTTCATCATGCTCATATCCCGATGAAAAGTTAAAGATCAAGCAGAATAACATTTCACAAGTCAAAGATCAAAGCTTATGAAGTAAGTATCACTTGATACATGAAGAACAAAAGTCAGAAGACATATGAGCATGGTGGAAAAGACACAAAGACACTAGAGGTAAAGAATGTCGATGGAAGGCAGATACTTATGTTACTATATCACTTAGTCAAGAACAAAGAACAAAGATCCAGATGACGTCGAAGCCTACGAAGCAAAGATGACGTCAAGCAACCTAGATGATCAATACTTAGGGGGAGATTATTGGGAACTCTTCTTAGATAATTGAAGTATCGATCATATTGTGTAATAGGTTGCTTAGGCCTTTAGGTTAGTTTTAAGCTACAGCTTGTGTAGAAGGCCCATGGGCTGTGGCCTAGTATTTATTTTCTTATATAGGCTGCGCCCCATCTTTATTTCTTTTCTATTTAGGGCCACACCCATTTCATGTTAAACACTATATATACCCCTCCCATTGAAGGGAAGGGGTGTTGGTTAATGCATTATTCATTTTATATATCACTTGTGATTTAACCTACAACTCTCTCTCTCTCTCTCTCTTAATCTTCCTAGTAACCTTGTGTGATATTAACAAGACCTAATAGTTTGTTTAACATGCTATTGCTTATGATTATATAATTTCGTAAGAGTAAATAATCAGTTTGATACTTGTCACACAAATTGTGAAATGGTAGAGTAATGCTACTCATATACTCATTTTTTTAATGTACTAATGAATATCCTCTGCATCATTTTGTTCCTTACATCATATATTTACAGTAGTATATTATTACGTCTGAATATGTTAGTAAACACATTCAACATGCATGTGCTCTATCATCTGGTGGATGATTTTTTTTCAGAAAGTAGGAAACTCAGTTTATATGTAGAAGTCCTTCACATTTACTAGTTTTATGACATATTCTGTCCTATTGAGACTGTTGACCCTAACTAGCTACCGTTTGATGTTAGCCACTGAATTTCTTTAGGCCCCTAATCAGGGGCGGATGGATGTATATGTTGGTGGGGGGCAGTGCCCTCTATGGGGAGCCCAATAACCTTAGATATTTACTGTAAAATTTCCTAATATTGGTCAATTTTCTAGGTTGACCTCAGCCTAAAATCCATATTGCCCTCAAAAAAATCCAAGCCCAACATAAATGCTTTGTAAAGGCTATTTAATTGTAAAAATATTCTGACTAATCATTTTTTACTTCTCAACTACCAACAATCTGATCATGGATCTCCTTAGAATATGGTAAGTAATAACCCTAACTCCAATTTTAATTTTCTTACTCATGTTTTTGCCTGAGATATTTAAAATTATGTTATTGTTAGTTTGAACTAGATTTCAGATTGAGAATATTAAATTTGTGGTTTTGTCATTGTCAATATGCATGTCTAGAAATAAGACTAGTGCCTTTGTGGCATTGTATGCTCTTGTGCAATATTAAAATAGTTTTAACTTATTGTGATTATGTTTGTAGACTTTATTGATCATTTTAGTGAGGCAAGCACCGAATTTGTGATGGTTTGAGTGAGGTAAGCACCGAGTTAGTTATAATTTTTTGCCATTTTTTGCCCACTAAAAGCTTAGCGTTGTTGCTGTTTATGCTGTTGTTTTTGCTGGTCTACGGCTGCTGCTATTTGGCTGTTGTATGGTTAATATTATGGATATTGTATTGCTCCTGCTTGGCCACAGTTCTTGTGCTATTTTGGCATTAGTAAAAGCTGCTTTTCTCGACCTTATTAGCTGTTATTTTGGCATGTGTGAGCTGCTACATTGGTGTGGTTTTTGTGTATTGCAATACTTTTTTTAGCGCAATGTAATATGTTTTTGTGCAATATTAAGTCGATTTAATATAATTCATTGTTGTTTCCTTGTTGAACGACTTTTGTGAAGGTAAATTTTTTTTGCCCCCCCCCTTTTTGAATTTCCTGGCTCCGCCACTGCCCCTAATAAGATATGTATGGGCAACTGATAGAGACTCGGTTCATGTTTAGCTGCGACGTGTTAAGTTTTATATGATACATTTGTAAGTAAGAATGGGTGGTCAATCTGTATCTTAGTTAAATTTTACATATGCTATCTTTTTGTCCCAGTTAGACGTGGTGTATTTATTTTGAGTTTGCTGATGTCAAATTCTTTTGTTGTTATTTCTTCTAGCTGCTGTTGGAAAAGACATTACGACTGAGGAGATTAAGTATGTTTCATCTTTAAAGATTGATGCTAAGAAAATTAGTCATGTTGTCGCATCTTTATTAGAAGATTCTTCTAGTGTGGTGGCCGATTCAAATGATGATCTAATAGTTGCTGATCACCCTCCAGAATCTAGTCCAAAACTCAGAAATGATTTACCTGAATTAGAGGTCCGTGCACCTGATGGAGCAAAAGTCAATGTGGCTACTGCATTAGCATCACCTTGCAACGACAAAGTAAATTCAGCCATGCTAGATTTGTTGCCCAGTTTAATAGAACCTGTATTTTATCTGATTATATATTTGTAAGGTCTTTAACTTCATCTGAGGTGCTTACCTAAGCTGAAATGGCTGCAGGATGAGGAGCTTGAAATGGACTCACCCGAAGATGGATGCATGTGTGAGAGATCTTCATCGGCTGATGTTGCAGAAGATGATGGTAATTACTGATTTTTTTTCTTGTTTCCTTCACGTTGATACAATTTTTTGCGATCCTGAAATGCTTAATGCCCTAAAATTCAGTTATACTATTCCATCTTATTATTTAGTATTATTTCGGGAAAACGCTACACGCTTTTGAGCCATCAGAAGTAATTTATTACTTACGTGAGCCTATGTAATTTTTTTTTATTGATTTATTATTCTATTTTGCTAGGTACTGGGCCATCATCCGATCACTTCATAGATGGTTGGGAAATGGTAAGCCTTCAATTTTATTATTAGTTTAGTATTCTATTTTTTGCGATCCTGAAATGCCTAATGTCTTTTCTAATTAAAACAGAGACGGAGAATATCCAGATGATGAGATTAGTACAAAAGTTACTACTGCTAGTGAAAGTTAGTACTTCTAGTACAAAGTTAAGACTGCTCAGAGATTAAGACTGCTTGAAGCTAATACTGCTAGTGTATTAGTTACAACTGTTAGTTATAAGTTAGTACTGTTGGTTCATATAGTTAGTACTACTTATATGATATGTATTAGTTGTTTATGGAAAAGATTATAGATACTTAGAAAAGTATTGTAAGCCGACTAGGATTCCTTGGTGTATAAAAGGAGGTCCTAGGGTATTGAGTTATATACGAATTTTATATTTGGTTGAGTTATATACATTCCAATTTTATTGTATTTGAATTTGTTTTGATATATATTTGAATTTGTTTTGATATATATTGATTTCTTAAATGTGATTAAAAGATGTATATAATCACACTTATTAACACTTTTGGTGACTGTTTGTTTAATTCGTTGTGTGACTAAATATTACAAAAGGCCACACACAAAAAAATTCATGTGGCAATTGGATGATCAATAGTCACGCAAAATACACATTTCTTCACTTAAACAGCATATGGTCACACTTATTAACACTTTTGGTCACTTTATGCTTAATTGTATATGACTAAATACCCAAAACAAACATGTTTTGTGTGACTAAATATTACAAAAAACCACACAAAAGAAAATTTATGTGGCCGTTGGATGATCAGTAGTCACACAAAATACACATTTCTTCACTTTAAACAGCATATGATCACACTTATTAACACTTTTGGTCACTTTATGCTTAATTGTATGTGACTAAATACCCAAAACAAACATGCTTTGTGTGACTTAATATTACAAAAGGCCACACAAACATAAAATTCATGTGGCCATTTGATGATCAATAGTGACACAAAATACACATTTCTTCACTTTAAACAGCATATGGTCACACTTATTAACACTTTTGGCCACTTTAAGCTCAATTGTATGTGACTAAATACCCAAAACAAACATGCTTTGTGTGACTAAATATTACAAAAGGCTACACAAACATAAAATTCATGTGGCCATTGGATGTTCAATAGTCACACAAAATACACATTTCTTCACTTTAAACAGTATATGGTCACACTTATTAATACTTTTGGCCACTTTTTAATTAATTGTATGTATCTAAATACCTAAAACAAACATGCTTTGTGTGACTAAATATTACAAAAGGCCACGCAAACATAAAATTCACGTGGCCATTGGATGAACAATAGTCACATAAAATACACTTTTACTTGATTTTAAAAAGCATATGGTCACACTTATTAACACTTTTGGCCACTATTTTTTAAATTATATGTGACTAACTCCAAAAAAACAACACACGTTGTGTGACTAAATCATCACAAATGTCACATTTATTATATATTCATGTGGCTACAGGATGGGAAATAGTCACACAAAATACACATATATTATATATTTATGTGGCTAAAGGACGAATAATAGTTACTCTAAAAAAATATTCGTGTGACTATAAAGTGTTTACGATCACTGATACTGATTAATCCAACAAAACTCGTGCCTAATTTCTCACACATATTCGGATTTTGGTCACTCTTTTTCGATGAAAAAGGCCACAAACTAAACAATGTCACCATATGCCACCTATGGTGGCGCGACTTTTGGTGACACACAAAAAAAAAGTGTGTGACTATATGCATATCATCACACATTTTTGGAGTGACCCATATCACTTTTTGTACAAGTGAAAAAGAAAAAGAAAAAAAAGTTAGAGACTTCATAAAAGATGGAAATGATGCACTGGTCTAATTGATTTGTTTATTGGGGTTTTATTTGTCTGGTGGTGCAAAGTTACCCGATCTATTCATGGACCAAGAGGTGGTCTTTGTGGAAACTGTAGGGGGGCGGGTGAATACGTTTCCATTTAAAAGCTTAAAAACTTTTTGTATCAAACACCCGATCAAGTGTGACGTAATATGAAAAGTGTCAACAATGATCATACAACATCTAAAGAGGCTATAAAGTAAACTACAACAAAAACACAATCAAACCATGACACAAACATAATCAGCATAATATAACCAACAAACCACACAAACATAAACGCAATGCAAATATAAATATAAAGCGATAAAGACTAAAATAAAAGTAAAGAGATAAGCGAAGAAGGCGCAAACCGAACACGATGATTTATAGTGGTTCGCTCACAAAGCTCCTCTTCGCCCTACTCCACTCCCCGAGTACCCAACTCGAGAGTTAATTCACTAATCAACCAGCTCCCTTCTTGGCGGAGAAAACCATACAACGTTGCTTACAATATTTTCTGACACTAAGCTAGATGTCGAGTTCTTCTTCGGGTGCAACCAAACCCGTTATGTTTTATGGACCAACATAACAAACCTTGTGCTTTGAGGCCTAAACACATAAACCACGTCGCTTACATTATTTTCCGACATTAAGCTAAATGTCGAGTACTAATCTAGCTAGTACCAATCTCACTCACGATCTACCTGATCCTCACATATCACACAAGCTACAAGATCCACATGATCTACACTCGATCTACCCGATCTACTCACGATCCACCCGATCTACTCATGATCTACCCGATAATAACAAAAGCTACACAAGATCTTCCCGATCTTTACAAGATCACAATGATCCACGCAAACTAACTAAACAAGATGATAGACAACTTGATGTATAGCAAGATACAACAAGTGTGTAACAAATGTTACGAGTGAAATAGACTAACACTTTGTATCTTTGTGATACTATGTGTTCTTCTCTTGCACTAGTAGAGGAATGAAGGTGATCTCTTGGTTGGATGAAAGGATCACTCTTAAACAAACTAAGACTCTCTAAATGATCAAAGAAAGTGATCTAAATATGAAGGGATTAGACCATAGAAAACTAACTGGAAAAATCAAGTTGGAAGTGTAAAATGGTCCACTATTTATAGGCAAAGAAAAAACTAGCCGTTACGAACGGACGGTACCGCTAAAGTTCAGATGGTACCACTAATTGTCAGACAATACCGTTAAATTTAGTGGTACCGTCCCAGACAAAAACACTCCTCTTTTTGTTTTTAGTGGGGAATGTTTAATTGAGGATGTTTAGAGCTGTTTGGGGGGGGGGGGGGGAAGTAGTTGTTGGGATTTTTAAACTTATTTTTCAAAATAAAACATTTCTTTTTAATTCAAAAATAATTTGTAAAATGTGTTTTTGAAAAAATGTTTTGTCACATTAAAAGTGTGAAGTTTAGAAAAAATTTATTTCTTTGATCATCCGTCAAGTTTAAATTTGTTTGTTCATACCTTGAGTGATTTACGTTGTGATGAAAATCTACGACTCTGTTGAGGCATACTTGATACGTTGAGAGATGTTGATGTAAGTATGCGTTGATGATTGTAAACAAGTAACTTACGCATTTTACGTTATGCATTACATGTTACATGTTTGTCATTATTAAAACCGAAGAAACCGTTTAGTTTAAATATCCTAATATTTGCACTAACAATCTCCCCCTTTTTGATGATGAAAAATACGTAAACCGTAACACACAGTAAAATATAAAAGTTACCTTTTACACTCCCTTCTCCCCCTTTTGTCGAATAAAAAAGGTAGTTGAGCTCTTCCTTTAACTCACTCCCTACTCTCCCTTATTACATTACTTTCCTTTGTCTCCAGAAAGGCGAGCTTGCATCATCCCAGTGAAGTCTTCTATCACCACTGTTAAGACGACTCCATGCTATGTATTCAAATACTTCTGAGCTCCCCCTAGCTCAATTCTCCCCTATGGTGATTGAGTCCCCTTGTTTATTTACCTTAGTATCTAGCGGATCCTTGGATCAAATTCTTACAAAGGCTTTTCCTACATCAAGGGTTAGCTCCATGCAACATAATATATAAAAGAATAGCAGCAGCATTATAGGGATAGAATACTTTTAGCAAGACATGCAAAGGTGAAACTAGGTTAAAGTGTAGCTACAAAAAAAAATGAGTTTGATGAGGTATGTGAGCATATCAAAGTATGATAGAGGTTGGACACGTGATGAAAGTGTGCTAAAAGGATAAAAGCAAAGAAGAAAGCCCAAGAAAGTTGAGCGACAAAAAAAATGAATGCATATTGCAATTCAAAGACACTTGAGTGTCACAACCCGACCGACAACCTAAGGTGTAATTGTTTAATCAATCATACTAACAAGAACGAGATTCGTTCATTGACTGACACATAAACTGACTTCTTCCAAGTTGTCATTGGGAAGGCAAATTCTGACAAACCTTTTGAATAACATAATCATCTACCTAAGATGATTGGTGTTAATGATAGTTTGTTGATAATACATACTCTAAATGATTACTATTATGACAAGTTATACCATAAAGTAGACTCGATAGAAGATATAAAAAAAATGAAAATGAGAATGATATGCACCTGGATACGAATGGAAATGATTCTCCAAGATGGGAGGTGTTGGATTTGACCTTTGAGAAAAGGTGGGAAAATACTGTTTAGATTAATATATCATTTGCACTGACAATGAGATGCATGATATATTTCAAAGGAGAAAAAGAAAATGTGCATGTGATCCTAACAGGATTGTGGATGAATATCTCTAACAGGGTTGAGATAACGAAGTTCTAGAATTCTAGTTTTGGATGATCCTGTTGGGAATTCATATTGATTAAACCATCAATACCACGAGTACGCAGTGGATGGATCTATATTTAATGTTATGAATTAAAACACATAATAAATACTAACCTCGAATCTATTGAAAAATAGATAACCACCAAGTCTTGATCTTGATCACAAACACTTTAATGGATCTCGTATCACCACGAAACCCTAATCAACTATAGTGAGTTGATCTCTATGGAAAACTCACATACACGTCTAACGAGAGCATTAAGATGCTAGTACTTAACCCACAAGCTTACGAACTAAACACAAATTCTAGTGGTAGAGAAGAAACAAAGCCAACTCCCTTAATTGGGGTGTTGGACGATTTGTAAAGAGCAAGAGAGAAGATCAAAGAATGCTTTGATTTGAAGGTGTGAATAAATGAAGACCTAAAGGCCTACTTTTATACTAATTACCTAGCTTAGGGAATAAGCTACCTCTCCTCTTGCCTTAGCCCATAATGGCCGGCCATACAAGGTTGATAGGGGCCCCCATTTTGCTTTTGGTCCTTGAGAAATTAACTTTGTACAATACAAGCTAATTTTGGACTTTAACGACCGTTAACCGTTACAATAACGGATTAACGACCGTTATCTTTATTTCGTGAATTATATTAATTATTATTAATAGTATACATTAAACATATTAATTATATTTAATAAACGCTCTCTAAATGTATACGTGTGTGCCCCGATAGGCTCACATAATTTCTAGCCATATAATTATTGATTTACGAGCGCATAACCGATAGCTCCCACTTACGATTGTAACAATCAATAATGTATACTAACAATGCTAAGTGTCTAGCAACACCGCATTGTTCCCAGAAATACCTGAGTGTGGTTTCATAAAACAACTAGGTAAATGGTTTACAATTTTTGAATTATCCTTTTGTTTCTGATACTTGTTGAACTATGGATATGGGTCAAAGTCATTCCTTATTGTTCAACTATTCTGTTTCTCATTTCAGAAATTAATCAAGATTACCAAACGTAAAACAAGTATCATCTTAATTTACACTTTGGGCACGACCATGCAAACATCTGGTTAATTCAGCGAGGGGGCCCAGTAGTATCATACTCCAGAAGACAAGTGGAGGAACAAATTCTATTTTGACTACACATGTCATTCATATGCTTCAACTAACTTCTGAGAATAGCCTTTATAACCACCTTATTCAGGATGGCATTTGACTATAGTCAAGTAGAAAGATCCACACATGCAAGACCTGCTTGCATCTCAAGTCAGAGGACAAATAAAATAACCATTTGCGAGATATCACTTAATGACGCCGATCCATAAACTGATGACTCGTAGGTTTGGGGAAGTCCAATATCCATAGCACGTGGATAACATGTGAGTTTGGCAGACACATCCTTAGTATTCAAAGAATATAACCAATCTCTCACATTTGCCTTAATTCAACAATACTCCCATATCATTGATCGACAATGGACAATTTAAAGTAATAAATTACTTATGGATTAAACATGCAAATATAGGACACAATTAATATATGAATGAATAACTCAAGTACCACGTACATTATTCATCAAAATAATAAATGTTTTACATATCCCATTATCCAAATACTAAAATCAAAACAGATTTACATGAGACTACTAACTGAACGAAGTCCAATACCACTAGCATACTCAACATGCTTGTTCAAAGGCAACGCCTTAGTAAACGGATCAGCTAAGTTGTCATCTGTGTGAACTTTGTTAAGTACTACTTCATTATCTGCGATAACCTCAAGGAGATAGTGAACCTTCCTTTTGTAATGCTTGGCACCTTTCTAAGCTCCAGGCTCGTTGGCGATAGTTAATGCTCCAGTGTTGTCAAATAGCATTTTCATAGGTTCTTTATTGGTGGGGACTACTCCAAGCTCATCAGTAAACTTCCTTATCCAAATAGCTTCCATTTCAGCTATTGAAGTAGTAGTGTATTCAACTTCTGTAGAAGACATCGCTGTAATGCTTTGCTTGGCACTCTTCCAGAATACAGCGCCTCCGTTTAGAACAAAAATGTATCCGGTTTACGATTTGGTGTCATCCGTCTGTCACCCAGCATCAGTATAACAGGTAACTCTGAGCACTCTGTTTGGGTCTCCAACGTAAACAAGAAACATATCTTTAGTATATCTGAGATACTTTAGAATGTTCTTCATAGCACACTAGTGATTCTCACCTGGATCTACTTGAAATCGAATTGTTAAGTTCTGAGCGAACGCAACATCAGGTCTAGTGCACCTCACCGCATACATGATGGATCCTACAGCCGAGGCATAAGGAATCCTCCTCATGCGTTCCACCTCTACAGGTGTTGAGGGTCCTTGAGATTTTCTCAACTCAAGTTTTGCTTGCATTGGGGTAGTTCCACGCTTGGAATTCGCCATATTAAATATTTTCAAGATTTTCTCAATATATGCACTTTGACAAAGTCCAATTAACCGCTTAGATCTATCTCTGTAGATCTTGATTCCTAGAATATATGCAGCTTCACCTAAATCCTTCATAGAAAAATAATTTCCAAGATAGGCTTTAATAGCTTGTAACATTGGAATGTTGTTTCCCATGATCAATATGTCATCAACATATAAGATTAGGAATGCTACATTACTCCTAGTAGCCTTACGATATACACATGGCTCATCAAGGTTTTGAGTAAAACCATACTTCTTGATTTCCTCATCAAACCTTTAATTCCATTGCCAAGATGCTTGCTTTAATCCATAAATGGATCGCTGTAGCTTGCATACACGGTTAGGATATTTTGGATTGACAAATCCTTCAGGTTAGTCCATGTAAACCTCTTCGGTTAAGTGACAATTCAAGAAGGCAGTTTTGACATCCATCTGCCAAATCTCATAGTCATAGTACGGTGCTATGGCTAAAATAATCCTAATGGCTTTTATGTCTGCGACAGGCGAGAAGGTTTCCTCATAATCTACACCGTAGGTTTGAGTATAACATTTTGCCACAAGACGAGCTTTATAGGTATGTACCTTTCCATCCATGTCAGTCTTCTTTTTGAAGAGCCATTTGCTACCAACGGTTTTAGCATTAGGAGGGAGGTCAACTTCAATCCAGACTTCATTTTCTTTCATGGATTTCATTTCCTTGTTCATAGCATTAAGCCATTTTTCAGATTCAAAATTTGCTAATGCAGCTTTATAGTTAGTAGGCTCATTGAGATCCCCTAACACATGCTCCTCTGAATTGATGTACAAACACATACGTTCAGGTGCACGTATTGTCCTTAAGGACCTACGATCAGGAATAATTGTTGGGATATGCTCATGTCATAATTACTGATTATATGGCTAGACATATGTGAGCCTATGGGGTCACACACATATACACTGAGGTGCCATTTTATATGTCGTATTTATTGTATTTACGATATATAACTAACCGTAAGTAACCAAGAACCGCTATTGGACTTCTAATGAATAAGTATTGGACTTATTGCATTGGACTAGAAAAAACAAATGGTTGGCCCATTTGGCCCATTGGTGGCCGGCCTATAGAGAGTGTAAAGGAGAGATTTGGTTTTTGAATATTTAATCAATATATGGTAGTTAAATCTTCTAATTAATTGGAAATAAAATCACATAATTATATCCTCCTTATCTCTCTCTAATCACACGGCAAAAAATAACAAACCACATTAGGGTTTTTATTTTTTATCAATCTCCATTGAATCTTGTTCATTCAAGGGTGCTTGATTGGTTACGGTGGTTGAAGGACTAGCATCCATTGGCGTGCGGTGACATGTAGTGTGTTTCACACTTAGAGGAGATCAACCTTATTGATCTCTTGGGTTTCTTGATCAAGTCTTGGGTTATAGTGTTGTTGGTGACTCCCGGATCACGCTTCAAAGGTATAACTTATGTGTTTATTTTATTTGATTGATCATATGGCTCTATGGATCCTGTTATGGTGATGTTTATCTGCTGCGTTTATATGTTTAATATGTTTATATATTTCATACATCACCTATAGTGGTATCACGAGCCATCATATGTTGTCATATGATCATCATGTATGCGTAAAAATGGTTAAAAACATGTTTTTTTTAATGGATTTAAAGGTGTCATTTTAAAACAGCCCCTAGGGCTTATATATCATGATTATTTCAACCTTAAGATGGTCTTAAGATCTGGACTTTTTGATCCTATGGCCATTTGTTATGAATACGTTGTTTGTTTACTTGATCGGTACCCGTAAAATGGCCTAAAAACGTGTTTTTAAGAGATTTTTAACCCGATTTCTAATCAGCCCATGAGGCTTATTTTTCTGAGTTAAAATGGTGTTAAGAAGGTCCTAATATCAGTGGGTTATGAGTCTATGGCCATTTGTCACGTGTACCATTCGGGGTTTTAATTCTTGTTAATTATTTCTTCGATTTGTTGGCTAACAATTTAATTCTTGTTATTTATTTTGTTATCCATGGCAAATACATGCATGTTTGCCCATGGAGTTAGCCAACAACTTGTAATGATCATAATTGTATGTATTATTATGTGTATATGCAAAGCCGATGAAAACCTTGACCACTTGTGCGTTGTGATTGTGATTGTTGGTTGCATTTTTTCTTTGTTTTGGGGTTTGCCATTGTTTCGGCACTTTTGTAATGTATTTCAATTTTGGTTTTGCCATTGTTTGGGCATTTTACAGTAGATACAAAGTAGATTAGTTGTATTTTACTTTATATGTATTGTAAACCAGAGCTTGGAAGCAAAAGGCGAAAGATTGAAGAGTTGTAGACCGAAAGTTGCTGCTGGACACCTCTTGGGAAAACGTGATTTTCCGCTGATTGGTTAGGTATTTTTTTCTAAAATTTGTTTTCCAAGTCCTCAAGACATAGGGCTACAACTTTTTCAACTGGGCCGAATCATGAGGAGGTGATCTTCCAGGGCATTTGGGCCTCGCAAAACAGAAAAACTGGGCTGACAGAATCAAGTTTTCATGTGCATTATGGGCCTTTACTTGCCCATGATTTTCTTGGGGCAAGTGGGAGCCCTCCATGTGGTTGTGATTTATGTCCCTAGTTGACTCTTGGTTCTTGTGATGGCTCACAAGACCAAGCATAGGATTTTCATCGGTTGAGGCTCTGCATATTGTGGTTGTATGTTTGGTTGATTGTTTTTATGTATGTTGTGACTACATGTAAAACGAAAAATGTTTTCTCAAAACTTGAAACTAAACATAAACCATTTTGAACTAAGTCTTATGATTTAGTTTAACTAAGTTTAAATTTGATTTGAAAATTAAAATTCATTGTTTTCTAAATAACACTTAAACTAGTTAAGATGGTTTATTTATTGATTTATTGTATTGTCCAAACTTAATAATCCACTTAGGATATATATTAGTCTTGAAAATGGACAACTTGATACACATAAATTAAAACAATGATTAGACTTAAGTTAAAAAAAAGTTTTTAACTTGTGCTACGAAGAATGAATGCATGCTTCTTTCGTACACGTTTTTGATTCACATCAAAACACTTTACCCGTCAAAATTTAAGTCATTGCCGTCCAATTATGAGAACACTTGCAATTACCTTTTGGCTATGGTCAGACCTAGGTCAAATTGTAACCCAAGGTGACTATTCTCCATGGTCAGACCTAGGATTATTCTCACAGTTTTCAAATTGGATGACTTAATCGATTATTGTGGTCAGACCCTTGCCCGAGGCAAAGATGGGACTAAACTTGCCAGCTTGACACTAGTTGCTTGTTCACTAGTGCCATGAGTCCCATAAAGATCTAAGAGTTGCACATGTAATGCAATTGGTCGACGTTACCAACCTATTGAATCCACCATTTCTAGTAGATCAACTGCATTAATGGTCGAACCTCAATGAGGATCTTAGCCTTTTCGTAAAATTAATTGTTTTAATATGCTTAAACTTGGGTAGTTAATTTTAAAAAGGATTAATTATTGAAACTTACTAAAATTTGAACTTTGTTTGTTTTGTAGATGACAACTCCTAATCAAACCATAAACAACTCGTACATCAGATCAATTCTTGAAAAAGAAAAATTGAATGGTAATAACTTTTTGGACTGGTATCGCAACCTGAGGATTGTCCTCAGGGCTGAACAAAAGTTTTACCATCTGGAAGAACCTTTACCTGAAGCACCCCCTGCTAATGCCTCCACTGCTGTTCGTACCGCCTACACTCGTAGGGTTAATGAGCAGCAAGATGTTGCTTGTCTTATGCTTGCAAGCATGATCCCTGAGCTCCAAAAGAACTTAGAGAACCTTGCAGCATTTGACATGCTGACCGAACTGAAAACCATGTTCGAGCAGCAAGCTGACCAAGAATTGTTTGACACTGTCAAAGCTTTTCATGCGTGCAAGCAGGAGGAGGGCCAATCTGTCAGTAGCTACGTCATGAAAATGAAGGGCTACCTTGACCAAATGGAGCGTCTTGGATACCCCATGCCTCAGATCCTTGGAGTGAGCTTGATACTTACCTCACTGTCAAAGGATTAAGATCAGTTTGTGCAGAACTACAACATGCACAGCATGGGCAAGACCATTCCTGAGCTGCATAACATGCTGAAACTTGCAGAGAAAGGAATGCCTAAGAAGGCTCCTATGGTCCTAGCTATAAAGGAATGACGAATCCAGAAGAAGAAGCCGAAGGCAAAAGGCAAGGGACAAGTGAAGGGCAAGTATAAGCTTGCTTATGCCCCCCAACCAAAGATCCCCCCACCTGCTAAGAAGGAGCACCCGGCTAAGGACACCCTTTTGTCACCATTGTGGAAAGAAGGGGCACTGGAGGCGGAACTGTCCGACCTACCTTGAAGAGTTGAAGAAGAACAAAGCTAGCGCAGCTAGCACATCAGGTAGCTTCACTATAGAACTTTATACTTTTCCTAATAAATCATGGGTATATGATACTGGTTGTGGCACTCACATTTTTAATAATGTGCAGGGGCTTAGGGGAAGCAGAAAGTTGAAGCAAGGAGCTTTGAACCTATACGTTGGTAATGGCAACCGTACAGCTGTCGAAGCAATAGGGAGCTTTGATCTCATCCTCCCTAATGGTTTAGTTATTGTTTTAAATAATTGCCATTTTGCACCTACTATTACTAGAGGTGTTGTTTCACTTTCTCGTTTGAAGGATGATGGTTTCATTCATACATTTACGGATTTTGGCATTTTAGTTTCTAAGGATAATATTTTTTATTTTAATGCTATTCCTCATGATGATATTTTTGAAATTGATATGCGTGATTCTATTTCAAACGATAGTTCTATATATAATGTTAGCAATAAGAAATCTAAACATAACTTAGATTCCACTTACCTATGGCATTGTCGTCTTTGTCACATAAACAAGAAACGCATTACAAAGCTGCAACACGATGGGCTTTTAGAGTCAACTGACCCTGATTCGTTTGATAAATGCATTTCTTGTATATCTGGTAAAATGGCACAAAAGCCCTTCTCCCATGTTGGAGAAAGAGCTGAAGATCTACTTGGACTCATACATACTGACGTATGTGGCCCATTTAGAACAACGTCAAAGGAAGGAGCTAACTACTTCATTACTTTTACTGATGATTTCAGTCGATATGGTTATGTTTACTTGATTAAACATAAGCATGAAGCTTTTGAAATGTTCAAAGTTTTTCAAAATGAAGTGGAAAATCAACTCGGCAAGACCATAAAGGCTCTTCGATCAGATCGAGGAGGTGAATATATGAGTCTAGAGTTTTTAGATCATCTAAAAAGGTGTGGGATTGTCTCACAATTCACTCCTCCATATACACCACAACATAATGGTGTATCTGAATGGAGAAATCGAACCTTGCTAGACATGGTTCGATCCATGATGAGTCTAACAACATTGCCAATGTCCTTTTGGGGTTATGCTCTAGAGTCTGCTGCACGCATTCTCAATATGGTTCCAACCAAGAAGGTAGACAAGACACCATACGAAATATGGCATGGGAAGGTCCCTAAATTGTCGTACTTGAGAGTCTGGGGTTGTGAGGCTCTCGTGAAATGAGACACACCTAACAAACTTGAGCCCAGAGCTATCAAGTGTATCTTTGTAGGATACCCAAAGGAAACGATGGGTTACTATTTCTACTACCCACCCGAGAACAAAATATTTGTTGCCCGGAATGCTGAGTTTCTTGAGAACCGTCTCATTTCACAAGAAGCAAGTGGGAGCAATGTAGACCTTGATGAAATTCAAGAGGAAGATGCACAACCTTCTGGTAACACTATTGAGCATCAAAATGAGATTGAACATGAAAATGTTGAACCTCATCAAGATGTTGCTCCCATTCGTAGATCCGCAAGGATACCTCAAGCACCTGAGCGATATGGTTTCTATGTCGATGCTGAGGAACATGAGTTAGGGGATCATGGTGAACTCGCTAACTATAGAGATGCATTATCGAGTCCTGAACACGATAAATGGATCGAAGCTATGAATGCGGAGATGCAATCCATGAAAGACAATGATGTCTGGGTCGAAGTCGACCTACCTCCTAACGCTAAAACCGTTGGGAGCAAGTGGCTCTTCAAAAAGAAGACCGACATGGATGGAAATATACACACCTACAAAGCTCGTCTGGTAGCAAAAGGTTTCACTCAAACCTACGGGGTTGACTATGAAGAAACCTTCTCGCCTGTTGCAGACGTTAAATCTATTAGGATTCTTATAGCCATAGCAGCGTACTATGACTATGAGATTTGGCAAATGGATGTCAAGACAGCCTTCTTGAACGGCCACTTGAACGAAGACGTTTATATGGTGCAACCCGAGGGCTTCGTGAATCCTAAACATCCAACTAAAGTATGCAAGCTTCAAAGATCCATTTATGGATTAAAGCAAGCATCCAGAAGTTGGAATAAGAGATTTGACGATGAAATCAAGAAAATTGGTTTCACTCAAAATTATGATGAGCCATGTGTATACATGAAAACTAGTGGAAGTATGGTCGTATTCCTAATCTTATATGTCGATGACATATTACTTATGGGAAACAACATTCCAATGCTACAAGATGTAAAATCCTGGCTTGGAAGTTGCTTTGCCATGAAAGATCTAGGAGAAGCCTCGTACATACTTGGAGTCAAGATCTACCGGGATAGATCAAAATGATTAATCGGCTTATTTCAAAGTGCATACATTGACAAAATCCTAAAGCGATTTAGGATGCAAGATTCCAAACGTGGAAATCTTCCAATGCAACCAAATACAGTATTGAGTAAATCTCAAGGACCCTCCACACCTGATGAGGTGAAGAGGATGAAGGGAATCCCGTATGCTTCGGCTGTGGGATCCATAATGTATGCGGTTAGATGCACTAGACCTGATATAGCATTCTCTCAGAACCTAACGAGTAGATTTCAACAGGATCCAGGAGAATGTCACTGGACTGCTGTTAAGAACATATTAAAGTATTTACGAAATACTAAAGATATGTTTCTTGTTTATGGTGGTGATGTCAAGCGTGAGCTCAGTGTTACTTGTTACACTGATGCAGGCTGGGAGACGGATCGTGATGACACCAAATCCCAAACGGGATATGTTTTCATCATGAACGGAGGTGCTGTTAACTGGAAGAGTGCCAAACAAAGCACTATCGCGATGTCCTCTATAGAAGTTGAATACATAGCTGCTTCTGAAGCTGCAATGGAGGCGATTTGGATACGTAAATTCATTTCTGGGCTTGGCGTTGTCCCCAGCAATGAACGACCTATGGATATGTACTGTGACAATACAGGTGCCATTATCATAGCCAATGAACCAGGTGTTCAAAAGGGTGCCAAACATTTTCATCGAAAAGTTCACTACATTCGAGAAGTAATCGAAAGTGGTGATATTCGTCTTCTCAAAGTTCACACAGATGACAACATAGCTGATCCTTTTACTAAACCAATGCCTTGTGCCAAACATGTCGAACATGCTAGGGGCATTGGACTTAGACCAGCTGGTAGTCTCATGTAGATCTGTATTTTTAGTATTTTAATAATTGGAACATTGAACAGTTTATATTTTTGATGAATTGATGTAATGGTTATGATCGTTTTCATTTCATATCAACTGTGTTCTATATTTGCATGTTTAATCCATGAATAATTTATTTATTCTAAAATTATCCATTGTCGGTTGACGATACGGGAGTATCATCAAATTAAGGCAAATGTGAGCGTGTTGGTGATTCATTTGCCAAACTCACATGTTGTTCATTGTGATGAACATTGGATTGACCCAACCTACGAGAATTCATTACATGGATCGTCGTCAATAGTGAATCTCGCAAGAGGTTTTGTCTCTTATCCTTAGACTTGAGATGTAAGCAGGTCTTGCATGTGTGGAATTTCATTCCTTGATATGGTTAAACGCTGTCCTGAATAAGGTAGTTATAAAGGTCATTATCAGGAGTGAAATGAAGCATGTGAATGACACGTGTTGTCAAAACAGGATTTGTTCCTCCACATGTTATGGAGTTAGATACTATTGGGCCCCTCGATGAATTGAACAGATGTTTGTATGGCCGTACCCAAATGAGATTAAGATGAATCTTAATTCACTTGGTAATCTTGTTCAATATCCGTATCGAGAAACATAATAGTTGAACAATTAGAATGACATTTGATCCATGTCTAATGCTCAACACGGTATCTGAAACAAAAGGATAGATGACATGTAAACCATCTTATATGAGACGTTTAAGAAACTAACCTCACATATTTCTGGGGGCAGTGGCGTGTTGCTAGACGCTAACCATTGCTTGTATAATTACTTGATTATTATGACGTCGCAAGTGGGAGCTGTTGGGATATGCTCGTGTCATAATTACTGATTATATGGCTAGACATATGTGAGCCTATGGGGTCACACACATATACACTGAGGTGCCATTTTATATGTCGTATTTATTGTATTTACGATATATAACTAACCGTAAGTAACCAAGAACCGCTATTGGACTTCTAATGAATAAGTATTGGACTTATTGCATTGGACTAGAAAAAACAAATGGTTGGCCCATTTGGCCCATTGGTGGCCGGCCTATAGAGAGTGTAAAGGAGAGATTTGGTTTTTGAATATTTAGTCAATATATGGTAGTTAAATCTTCTAATGAATTGGAAATAAAATCACATAATTATATCCTCCTTATCTCTCTCTAATCACACAGCAAAAAATAACAAACCACATTAGGGTTTTTATTTTTTTATCAATCTCCATTGAATCTTGTTCATTCAAGGGTGCTTGATTAGTTACGGTGGTTGAAGGACTAGCATCCATTGGCGTGTGGTGACGTGTAGTGTGTTTCACACTTAGAGGAGATCAACCTTATTGATCTCTTGGGTTTCTTGATCAAGTCGTGGGTTATAGTGTTGTTGGTGACTCCCGGATCACGCTTCAAAGGTATAACTTATGTGTTTATTTTATTTGATTGATCATATGGCACTATGGATCCTGTTATGGTGATGTTTATCCGCTGCGTTTATATATTTAATATGTTTATATATTTCATACATCACCTATAATAATTTCACCTTCTGGTTCAACACTTTCATGTTCAACCATCTCAGGAAGTTGGCTAGTATTTTCAGAAGGGTGAGTATCTTCTTGAATTTCATCAAGTTCTACGATCCTCCCACTCGCTTCTTGTGAGATGAGATGATTCTCAAAAAAGTCAGCAAAACGAGCAACAAATACTTTGTGGTCAGGTGGGTAGTAGAAGTAGTAACCCATTGTTTCCTTTGGGTATCCTACAAAGATACACTTAATAGATCTTGTCTCCAATTTTTCAGGTGTATCACGTTTCACGAATGCCTCACAACCCCAAACCTTTAAGTAAGAAAAATTAGGGAATTTCCCATGCCATAGTTCATATGGTGTCTTTTCAACCTTCTTTGATGGAACCATATTGAGAATGCGTTTAGCAGACTCAAGAGCATAATCCCAAAAGGACATTGGTAGAGTTGTTTGTTTCATCATAGATCTTACCATGTCAAGCAGGGTTCGATTTCTTCTCTCAGATACACCATTATGTTGAGAAGAGAGCTGTAAGACAATCCCACACTTTTTAAGATGATCTATAAACTCTTGACTCATATATTCACCTCCACGGTAAGACCGTAAAGCCTTTATAGTCTTACCAAGTTGATTCTCAACTTCACTTTGAAACACTTTGAAAGTTTCAAAGACTTCATGTTTAGGTTTAAGCAGATAAAAAAAACCATATCGACTAAAGTCGTCAGTGAAAGTTAAGAAATAGCTGTATCCTTGTTTTGACATAGTTCTAAAAGGGCCACATACATCAGAATGTATGAGTCCAAGCAGATCTGTAGCTTTCTCCGTTTTATGCGGGAAAGGCCTTCTTGCCATCTTCCCAGACACACAAGATTCACACTTATCAAAAGACTCAAGTTCAGTTCATTTAAGAAGCCCATCACGTTGTAGCTTCTCAATGCGTTTCTTGTTAATGTGCCCAAGTCGGCCATGCCAAAAGAATGTAGAGTCCAAGTTACGCTTGGCTCTTTTACTATTAATAGAATACATAGAACAATCATTCGAAACAGAATGATGCATATCTGTGGAAACCGTAGAGGGGGGGGGAGTGAATACGTTTCCATTAAAAACTTAAAACTCTTTGTATCAAACACCCGATCAAGTGTGACATAATATGAAAAGTGTCAACAAAGATCATACAACATCTATAGATGGTATAAAGTAAACTACAACACAAACACAATCAAACCATGACACAAGCATAATCAACATATTATAAGCAGCAAACCACATAAACATAAACGCAATGCAAATATAAATATAAAGTGATAAAGAATAAAATAAAAGTAAAGAGATAAGTAAGAAGGCGCAAACCGAACACGATGATTTCTAGTGGTTTGGTTACAAAGCTCCTCTTCGCCCTACTCCACTCCCCGAGTACCCAACTCGAGAGTTACTTCACTAATCAACAAGCTCCCTTTAGGCGGAGAAAACCGTACACGTCGCTTATCCTATTTTCCGACACTAAGCTAAATGTCGAGTGCTAATCATAGCTAGCACCAATCTACCACGATCTACCCGATTTACCCTTGATCCACTTGATCAATTCACAAGCCCACAAGCTACAAGAGATCTCCAAGATCTCAACAAGATCCCAAGGATCTACTCTCACTTGACTCGATCTACCCTTGATCCACTTGATCAATACACAAGCCCACAAGCTTCAAGAGATCTCCAAGATCTCGACAAGATCACAATGATCAACCCTCACTTAACTCAATCTACCCTGTCTACCCTTGATCAACTTGATCAACACACTAGCTCACAAGCTACAAGAGATATTCAACATCTCTATACGATCACAATGATCTTCTCTCACAATCTCTTGAAAGAAAAATGAACTTGATGTATATAAGGATAAAATCAAGTGTGTAACAAATGTTACTAGTGCTCTAACTACTACTACAACACTTTGTATCTTCTTGGATACCTTGTGTTCTTCTCTTGCACTAGAAGAGGAATGAAGGTGATCTCTTGGTGGGATGAGAGGATCACTCTTAAACGAACTAAGACTCTCTAAATGATCAAAGAAAGTGATCTAAGTGAGGAGGGATTAGACCAAAGAAAACTGACTGGAAAAATCAAGTTGGAAGTGTAAAATGGTCCACTATTTATAGGCAAAGAAAAAACTAGCCGTTACAGAGGGACGACACCACTAATTGTCAGACGGCACCACTAAATTTAGTGGTACCGTCGGTACTTTAGTGGTATCGTGGACGCTCCTCCGTTTTTATTTTTAGTGGGGAAGGTTTATTTGGGAATGTCTGGAGCTGTTTGGGGGGAAAAATGACTGTTGGGATTTTTAAACTTATTTTTCAAAATAAAATATTTTCTTTTAATTCAAAAATAATTTGTAAAATATATTTTTGATATTTTTTTTGTCACATTAAAAATGTGAAGTTTAGAGAAAAATATAATCCTTTGATCATTTGTCAAGTAGTAGATTTGTTTGTCCACACCTTGAGTGGTTTACGTCGGGATGGAAATCTACGACTTTGTTGAAGCATACTTGAGACGTTGAGAGGTGTTGATGTAAGTATGCATTGATGATTTGTGTTTACAAGTAACTTGCACATTTTACGTTATGCATTACAAGTTACATGTTTGTCATTATTAAAACCGAAGAAACCGTTTAGTTTAAATATCGTAATATTTGCACTAACAATCTCCCCCTTTTTGATGATGACAAATATGTAAACCGTAACATACAGTAAAATGTAAAAGTTACATGTTTACACTCCCTTCTCCCCCTTTTGTCGAAGCAAAAAGGTAGTTTCCTCGAACTCTCCCTTGAATTCATTCCCTACTCCCCCTTATTGAACTACTTTCCTTTCTCCCTTGAAAGGCGAGCTTGCATCATCCCAGTGAATTCTTCTATCACCACTCGTGAAGACGACTCCATGCTATGTATTCAAATACCCCGAGCTCCCCCTAGCTCAATGCTACCCTATGGTAATTGAATCCCCTTGTTTATTCACCTTAGTATCTAGCAGATCCATGGATTAAATTCTTACAAAGGCTTTTCCTACATCAAGGGTTAACTTCGTGCAACATAATATATAACAGTATAGGAGCAATATTATAGGGATAGAATACACATAGCAAGATATGCAAGGGTTAAACTATGTGAGTGACACAGTCAAAAAGTGTGCCAAAAGGATAAAGACCAAAAAGAAAGCCCAAGAAAGTTGAGCGACACAAAAAGATGAATGCATATTGCAATTCAAAGACACTTGAGTGTCACAACTCGACCAACAACCTAAGATTTAATTGTTCAATCAATCACACTAACAAGAACAAGATTCGTTCATTGACTGACACACCAATTGACTTTTTCCAAGTTGTCATTGGGAAGGCAAGTTCTAACAAACCTTTTGAACGACATAATCATCTACCTAAGATGATTGGTGTTAAGGGTGGTTTGTTGATAAGACATACTCTAAATGATTACTATTATGACAAGTCATGCCATAAAGTAGACTCGATAGAAGATATGAAAATGAGAACGATATGCACCTAGATGCGAATGGAAATGATTCCATAAGATGGGAAAGTGTTGGATTTGACCTTTGAGGAAAGGTGGGGAAAGATGGTTTAGATTAATATATCGTTTGGACTGAAAATGAAATGCATGATATATTTCAAAAGAGAAAAAGAAAAGGTGCATGTGATCCTAACAGGATTGTTGGTGGATATCTCTAGCGGGGTTGAGGTAACGAAGTTCTTGATTTCTAGTATTGATGATCCTAGTTGTGTATTAGAGATAATTTGGTGCATGAAGGGTTTCGTGTGTTTGTGAGGATTGAAGGTTGTTGAACTAAGTATCACTTATCCAAAGTGAGGAATAGTTGTAAGGTTTGAGTGTAATGATCGATGGGTTGAAGGTTTTTAGATTAACTATCACTGTCAAGAGTGAAGTGTAGCTAAAAGGTTTGAGTGGGATTGATATAAGGGTTGAAGGTTTTGAAACTAAATATCACCGTCAAGAGTGAAGTTTAGTTATAAGGGTCGAGTGTGAAGATGAGATGCAAGATAAGCTTGCAATGGTGAGGCCTTATATAGGCAAGAGTTGTGGGATTCGACTTAAAGTTGGTAATAGTGTCCTATGGTGTAGTTAGGGAATCTTAGGGTGTAAGTGAGTTTGCAAAATTTTGCAGGTTTGAGGTTAGGGATGCAGGGATCTAGAGGAAACATTGAAAATTCATCAAAAAAAGGGACGGTACCACTAAATACCACACGGTACTGTTAAATTTAACGGCACCGTGGCCTATTTAACGGTACCGTGACCTAGAAG
Organism: Artemisia tridentata subsp. tridentata; assembly: GCA_021014915.2. Taxonomy (NCBI): domain Eukaryota; kingdom Viridiplantae; phylum Streptophyta; class Magnoliopsida; order Asterales; family Asteraceae; genus Artemisia; species Artemisia tridentata. Next base: position 298,127,477 of record CP139505.1, on the reverse strand, counting down.
TTCCGAATTTTCTAGTGCAGCTTAGTTCTGGGTAGCTAAAGGGAAGTTTTCTAGGGAATAAGAACCACATTTGTGTGTTCTTGAGAGTGTTTGTTGAAAGACTATATGAGTGTGTTTTCGCTCCCCCGTAATCTATGACCATTCAGACAAGATGTGAAAAAAATAAAGAGGAAAACAAACGTTGACGGAAGCGATGAGCTTAGTAACATCATGACAAGTGGTGGATAGCATACAATGTAACACCCCCGTTTTTGATATTCGCAGCGGAAATATAAGTTGGGGTGCTACTTCACAGTTCACAGTCATGATAATAGAAAACGACTCAAAAAGAGACGTTTTTAGATAAAATTGTTATCATTCATTTATATCAGAGTTACAATATGCAGGTCCCAGTAGGGGGTTTCAAAATACCTTAATGAAATTATGTTATTTGTTGAATGATAACCTAGACAGTCCATAGCCAATCCCGTGCCATGCCATGCTTCCAATTACCTAAGATAAACATGCTAAAAGGTCAACACAAAGGTTGAGTGAATCCATAGCGTTTAAAGTTAAATAAGGTTGAACATAAGCTAAATAGATAGTAATTCGGAAATAAGCATATTGCTCTAAGTCTCACAATCTTAGACATTAATGGGGGGGTGTGTGTGTGTGTGTGATATCATAAAATGATATAAATAAGGGTGTATTTGGCTATCAATCTGGCTAGCACAAAGTCTATCCATCCGGCTAGCACAAATAAGGCGCATTTGGTTATCAATCCGGCTAGCACAAAGTCTATCCATCCGGCTAACACAAATGGGGTGTATTTGGTTATCAATCCGGCTAGTACAAAGACTATCCATCCGGCTAACACAAATAAGGTGTCTTAGGTAATACTAATCAGGAAAGCATACAGAAAATACTTATGTTCGGTTTGGTAGCATTTATCTCCCCACAAATTTAGAAAAACGTATATAAAAAGTGGGACTATGAACTCACCTGAGCAGTCTGGATGGAAAACAAAATGACAGAAAGTTGATAAACGTCTCCGGACAGGGAACCTGGGTTGTTATGCCAATATTTAGTAATCATTTCTGATGATTATATGTTTATTTCGTTTTGTTCTGTAATACTTTGGTTAATAGTTAAATGCTTAATTGAGCCAATATGTAGTTTCAAAAGTAAGATTTTATCTTATCTTTTATCTGTAAGTTTTGGTTTGGTTTATTCGTTAAATATATATCTTTCGTTCGTTCGTCAATAAAATAAACGTATTTCGTTAATAATAAGTCGGAAAATAAAAATAGAATTGATGAAAATAATTGTTACGAAAAGTTGCGCTTTAATCCCTAAGGTTTGGTCAAATGACAGTTTATACCCTGAACTTTTGGAAAATGATAGTTTCTACCCTTAAACTTCAAAAATGACATTTTCTACCTTTCGTATTTGTTTTTGTCAAAAATGACCCTAAGTATAAAAGATTTACAAAATCAGCACATAAAAACTTAAATTTAGAAATCACATTTATGAAATATATGACATGGCTAGAGTTTTGGGTTCGTATAACTTAACGAAAACTAAATCATTTTACATGTTCTTTATTTCTTTGAAAAGCTAGCCAGGTCGACCTTGAACATGTCAAGTTTGGTATTTTACGGAAATCGTTTGATGGTTGAAATGTTTGTCTAAAGTCGGGCTAGTGAAACGAAAATGAGACAAGGTATAAAATTCTGGAAAATTTGATTGTAACCTTAGCGATGGGGTCAAGTTTGAGTGCAAATAACTTGTGACTTACTGGATCATTTTACTTGCTTTTTGTTTCTAAAATATGTTTACTATGTGAAGTTTAGTATGCCAAAAATTTAGGATTTTTAATGATCAAAAAGGGGTCGAAAAATAGGTTGGAAGTTAGGCTGTTGATCGACTAATATTGAAAAATAATAACTGAAATCTTAAGTTTAATTGTAGCGACATGAAGCAAACTTTGGAGCTTAATATCTTTTGACTCGATAAATCTTTTTACGTGATTCTTTCTTCTAAAACAAGTTTGCTGGTTAAAGTTTGACGTGCCAAAAGGATAGAATTTTTAGTGGTCATTTGAGGTTCGAAAACAGGGTTCAAAGTAGGGCTACTGGTCGATTAATGTTGAAAACTAAATAACTGGAAACCTTAGTTTCTAAGTATAGCGATATGAGATCAACTTTGGAGCCCGATATCTAAATGAAAACTTAATCGTTTTCCATGATTCTTCTTTCTATTTGAAGGTTGCTAGGTAGACTTTATATTCACCGAAATTTAGAATTTATAAAGGTTATCTGATAGTTGGTTTTCAGGTTGGAAATTGGGTGTCTGGAGTAGTTTTCTGCTCGATGTGTTCCCAGAAAAGAAACCCAATAAGGGTTTTTGATGTTTAAACATTTTGTAACTAATTATTATGCATGCTATATTAATATTCGACATATTTTAACATGTGTTAATAGTTCTTGGTTTGTTGTAATATAAGTTCGAACATATTGGGTGCGTTTAAGTTAACTGATTAAACAGACAAGAAATAAAGAAAAGAAAACTTGGTGTTTTTGATTATGTGTGTTATTATGGATTGTGTATTATTGCTTTTTGGTAATATAAAGTAAGTAAAACCGTATATAAAAGAAAATAGAGTACTTACTTAGGGTTATGCCTCGAATAGGGTTTTATGATTAAGATAGGTTCGGCTCTTATTTTTCAGTGTTCCTCCTCTTCTTCCGGTCTTCCTAGGCTTGGGTTTAGAGTATGGTGAGGTTGTGATCAGAAGAGAATGAATATAGAAGTTGTGTTGTGTTTGTCGAATGATAGTGTGAAATGGAAATATGGAACCAGGTTTTTATTTATAGGGAAAGCTTAGGGTTTTCTAGTTAAGAGATAAGGAGACAAAGTATGCATACATGGCTGACATAAATATGGAGAAGGATGCCACATGGATAGGAGGAGAGGAAGGGTGAAGAGGTGGTGATGTGGCCGGTTTGATTGCCAAGGATTTAAGCTACCAATATGAAGTGTTCTCAAAGATGAAGGTGTACATGTGGAAGGGTTTTTAGAAGAGAATGGAGAGGAGAGGGGAGAGTGCATGAAATGTGTTCTAGGCTAGATTCATTGTATCATTTAAGATGTAAACTTAGTTTGGGATTTCTTTAGGATCGAACCCGATTTTATGAGGGGGGGGGGGCGTGTGATGCCTTGAAGGGTAGTACAATAGGCTTTGGTGAGTTGTATTTTAGGTTTAGATATTAGTTAACTTAGTTGGTTTATGTTATTTGTTAGTGAGAATTTAATTTAGAAATATATAGATATGTATATTTCAGATTTTTAGTGAAATGGTGAAGAAAATGATTTAGGTTTAGGAGAGTTGTATTATAAGCTTTATAGAGTTGTACAATAATTTAGAGTATGAGAAAAATATGTTTTTAATAGTTTGCTAGTTTATAAAATTTATTTGTTAAGTTTTATTAAGTTAAAAGGTAATTAAATGGAATTTATAGTTTTTGATGCATTAGGCACTTGTACCTTGGGCTCAAAAGACTTGTAAAAATAATTAAGGATTTTAGGAAAAATAATTTATAAAAGTTATGCATAAATGGTTTGTACTTTATGCTTTAAAAATAACTATAAATAGGATTTTAATAAAGATTTTGTAATTAAATGATTCCATGCATAAATGACTTGTACTCTAGCTTAAATAATTTGTAAACTTGATATTTTGTAAAAATATTGTATAAATAAATTAGGGTTTGTGAAATGAATACATAAAATCATAAATTTATGAATTTAGGGTTTTACCGGGAGTTAATATAGAATTAGGGTTTCTGGTGCTTTGGTAACTTGTACATTAACTCAGATATGTTGTATTTTTATGTTCTGAGATTTAGTTGTTAATATTTGGTGTTGTGGTGAATTTTAGGGTTTCATAGAAACTCTATTCAGATAATGAATGTTTTGTTTGTACTTTTGTTAAGGATTTATCGTAAAGTGGTAAATGGTATTTTGTAATGTTTTCATTATGTTTATGAAATAACCATTAGTTTTGTTAGGCAGGTCTGTGTGGGAGCACGTTTATCAATGATGTGAGCTACGTCACCTAAGATGAGAGATACATTCAAATAAAAAAAAATTACCCGTGGAAAAAGGATAATAATTCTGTAAAGTAAATAGGAAATTTTACGAGTGGTTACATACAATAAACTTCACCTTTGAAGTCATGTAGCTCTTCTCAATCATTGTGAATATTCATAGAGAATTCATATGATGAGGCATATGATCACGTGGAGAAATCCTAAGGGTGAAGAAGATAAAATCTTCAAGGTTGTGAGGTTAATGATAAGGTTCTAGTGGGGTTATCTATCTTGAGAGGATAAGTTGAGAAGACAATGGATACGGAAGTAACCAAACATATGGTGTGTTTAGTACTATGCAGAAGTGAAAGGGGAAAAAGCTAAGGAATCAGAAGATAGACAGAATCTATTCTGATAGGAGACGGTTCTGGTTCAAGACTACATCGAGTGGGTTTCGATAGTGTTTTTGAAACAGTGAGAATTGACAACAAAATAAACTGTCTCAGTAGACAATGGTCCGACGGTACTGTTAAATTTAGCGGTATCGTCCCCTATTTAAGGGTACCGTGACCTGCTGAGGTCAGTTTTACCCAGAAATAGATTTTTGACAAAGAAATTTCACATATGTTGTGATTTTTCTGGACCTTGGATTAAAGGAATTTATACCAAATAAATTCTTTTATGAATGAATCCAAAGGGATTCGATGAACGTCGATCGAGAACAAGAGATGACATTTAATTGCATTTCGCAAATTAAATATACTTCAAATATTTCGGATGAAATATTTAAGTCGTCATTGGAATTTAATAGGATTTTACGAATAAATCTCACTGATTTAGTGAGATTTTTCGACACGAGGAACGAATTTATACCTAATAAATTCTTTTTACGAGATGAACGGTACTACACGAGAAGGGATGACTTTTATATTTCTGAAGAAATACATAGGTAGTCAATAGAGCGATGTGAAGGATGACTTAATATTTTCAGTGAAATATTTAAAAAGTCATGAGACGAGACACAAGATATGACTTCAATATTTCTAGTGAAATATTCAAATAGTCATAAGAGGGATGTGAGGGATGACTTAATATTTTCAGTGAAATATTTAAAAAGTCACGAGACGAGACGTAAGGGATGACTTTAATATTTCCAGTTAAATATTTAAGTGGTCATACGAGGGATGTGAAGAATGACTCAATATTTCCAGTGAAATATTTAAAGAGTCATGAGACGAGACGCACGAGATGAATACAATATTTCCAGTGAAATATTCAAGTAGTCATAAGAGGGGTACGAGGGATGACTTCAATATTTCCAGTGAAATATTTAAATAGTCATAAGATTTATGGAATATGTTCCATCATTCCTAGACCTAGACGAAGATGATTAGAGGATTCTCGTTTGAGAGGTTTGGTTGATTTACGGATTTCGATGTGCTTCGCACGCGAGTGTTTCACAGGGTTTTGGAAGGCGTAAAGCAAGACCTATGGTGCTGATTAGCAGCAGGGTTTGTGATCTTAAGAAGTGTATATTCACACTAGGATGAAAGGAACTAACAATCACTTATATAGTAACTCGTGAGTCCTTTGTCACCCGAAGGTTGATGTTAGCTTTTAGCTTTGGTGTGAGCGTTTTAACATATGTTGTTAAAAGCCTAGAATATGATGTTTCGGATATGACATTTAACAATTGCGATCGCAAGTTAAACTTACTTGAATATTTCGGATGAAATACATAAGTTGTCAATCCTACTCCGAGTTCTACTAGGTTTGTATCTAACCTTCCCATGACAAAAGGGTGTATTACTTGAAAGAAGGCGAAGTGATAACTAGGGAATTAGGAAAACTTCACGACTACTTTAACTTATAGGTTTTGACACTAGTGTACGACTCTATGACTTCTAAGGGTTCATAATGATAGGCATACCTAATTTCTAATGTGTTAAAAGGACATAGTGTGGGTGCAAAATTTACAAGCAAATCATGTAAAATGCACATAAGGAATAAATGCAAATATCATGCAAATCATGATAATCATTTAGCATTTAAGATCATGAAGACATTTAATCATATCTTACGAGAACATCTTATCATTTTGAAACACATATGTGGGATGCAAGCAATCTAGGTTTGCTAAGGAAGATCCTAATTACCACTTGTTCAAAATAAAATTCTAACGGGAGATAAAGTTCACCGATGTAAACTATCTCTAGTCAAATGTCGGAATGAAAAATTTTCAAGTTAGAGAATGAGTATGAGACTATCACTAGTGATGCTCAATTCAGGCTAAACACGACCATTTTTACGGGTTATACCATGAACCCAACTTCTCTCCTGGAATCAATTCAACCGTTAGATCAAATTGAATTTCTAGTGCGATAGGTTCTCCAATAGTCATTCTCATGTTAGAAAAATTCAAATTCCTATATTTGCCTATCGAAGTATAGCAAATATGATATTAGCTTATTTCGCTAATACATGGCCTAATATGACTCAACTAACCGTATTTTGAAAGTCGGTTAAGAAGATGACATGTCTTACACAACTTCTAACAAAGGCAAACGAAATGTTTTAATTTCGTGTTTGAGGTTTAGAGGTTATTTGGTGGAGATGGTGCATTTTATGATCTCTTGAATAACAACTTTGTTTGTTGAGTTGTTGCATGTTATTTTAACATGATTTGGTTTCCTAGAACCAAGAGATGCTCAAATGTGATACAATGTATAATCTACTACATTGAGAGTGTTTCAAGAATGCTCCTTAGCATATCTTGAGAGAAGAATCTAGTAAAGGTTATTTACCTCAATAGATCTTGTGAGTATAAATATTTGAAATGAGACATACTGTATATTTCAACAAATATGCTTTTCTAAGAGGAAACTTATCACTCTTACGAATGCTTAGTGAAACAAGTATTTTAGTGTATGACCAATTTTATTTATTTATGCAATGACACATGTTGTATTGGGTTATTATTCAACTCTAATATCCTATATTTGTTAACATGATGCTTTGTATTCTCTTGTAATATAACCATTCATGTTACAAAGAAAATAAGATGCATAGGATATAAGTTATCCTTTGTCAATCTTTTGATAAGAGAAATACATGTGATATTCTCAAATACTGATGACTTACATAATAGTTAATAACATATTATGTGTGACACTTTTACTAGACATGTGATTTTGAGTGTTGAGTCGTTCATGAGCAAAGTTTACATATGTTGTTTGTTTGCTCATGTTTGTTTTTTTTTTCGGAAATGAAACATTTACTAATTGCATTGCAATGTAAATTACTTGTATATTTTAGATGAAACATCCAAGTTGTCAATCCTACTTAGTTGTGTATTTTATGCATCTTTTAAACATACTAGTTTCAAGTTTGGAACACAACCATTGTACAAGAAGACTCAATATGGCATCTTCAACACAAGTATGAGTTATGATCCAATGCATAATATTTTCGTCTTGAGAGGACATCATTATTTTCATAACAATCGAGTGCGATTGAGTATGTAGATTCAAGATAATATATTTCATCATATTTTGATGTTATCTTGAAGCTAGACAAATAATGACTTCAATTTCATGTCCAAACTCGAAAAATTGTCAATTAGATTCGATAAAGATATCAATCATAATTTGAATAATGAATTGATATGTATTCGAAATCTCTCTTGACCCTCACGATCACTCCTTTTAAAAAGAAAATAAAAATTTAAGGAATGTGTTCCATTTATTCTAACACTAGTTGCATGTGTGAGGTTAATGACATATTAAGTTACTACTTCGATATTGTCATTTATTTTTATTTGAGAAAAACTATTTATATTATTAAGTATAATATTCTTAGTTTTTTGACACCTCATTAGTATAAAAATAATCATTTTAACTATTTTCATACAACATACGTAAAATACTAAATGTTTAAAACATTTTGTATGTGTGTTAGATCATTGCAAGTTTAATACATTTTCTTTTACTTAAATACTAATGAATTAATATGATCTTTGATCTTGTTTAGACAACCCATGGTCAAGCAAGACAAAATGATGTAATGTTTTATAGATCATGTTACGGATTTTATGAAAGTGTTAAGTATTTTGAGGTGATATACTTTTTACACTTAAACCTTTGAAAAAATAATTGTGTAAGACAATATCTTTCGACACACATGATCAACCAACTTAGTTTCTATTCCTAAGAAGGTTACTAAACCATTTTAAAAACTTGCAACATATGCAAGAAAAAGGGTCTATGCCTATATGCAATGCAAACTAATTACTCAATATAGTGCAAGAAATTTAGCATGAGCCTTATAAACGCATAAACCGGAAGACTATAATAAACAAATAGTAACAAGGCATGAAAGACACTTATGCTTATAGATAAAATTAGCTCTACTAAAGATAATAATAAGCATACAAAAATATTAACTAACAATACTAAGACACAAAGAAAAACAAATAGTCATTTAGCATAACACACAAAAATACTTATCGCCATTTTGTGTATTAAGTATAACAATGCACACTTAGCTTGATTTTAATTGAAAATGAATAATTTTCCACCCCATTTCAAAATTTGATCAAGTTTAACACCTTGAAAATGTGAATACATCAACATGTGATGTTCACTTTGTAATTTGACAAAAACATTTGTGCAATCGGCATGACCGAAAAAGAATCTCTATTACGAATCAAAGACACTCATAAATTTTACTTTACAATTATTTTTTAAAAGTATTTTTAAATGAAAGTAGACTCAATTACGTTTAAAACGATAGGTGGCACGACTCATACGGACTTACGGTTGATTTTATATGAATTTCTGAAAATGACTCAATACTGAAAACCGACAGACAGAGGCACGGTACCTTTAAATACCCCACGGTACCGTTAATTATAACGGTACCATCCTATATTTAGTGGTACCATGATATGTTTCCTGATTCAGTTTATTATTTTAGTGCGGCGACTCGACGAAAATATGTAAAATTTAATAAACTATATACCGAACATATAAAATATATATTAAGCATCATTTTCACGTTTAGGACTAAAAAAGATATTTACGAAAATACTTTTATTACAAAATAATGGTTTGTCCCAAACACTCCTTTCAAAACCACATGATTTTATGACTCGTTCTAAAGACATGACCGGACATTTACAAACTCTATTCTTTTAGTGGTTTAAGAAAACCTTCAAGCTAGTAAGACAAAGTATACTTAACAACAAAACTTGTAAGTATTAAGCAACTAAATACTTTTTATATTTTATCACCTTCATGGGTAATTTGATACATGGATCATACTCAATTTTAGAAAACCATTTGTTTTAAAATTTTGAGAGACGTATTATGAAAAGTGTCAACAAAGATCATACAACCTCTATAGATGGTATAAAGTAAACTACAACACAAACACAATCAAACCATGACACAAGCATAATCAACATATTATAAGCAACAACCCACATAAACATAAACGCAATGCAAATATAAATAAAAAGCGATAAAGAATAAAATAAAAGTAAAGAGATATGTAAGAAGGCGCAAACCGAACACGATGATTTATAGTGGTTTGGTCACGAAGCTCCTCTTCGTCTTACTCCACTATGCGAGTACCCAACTCGAGAGTTACTTCACTAATCAACAAGCTCCCTTCAGGCGGAGAAAACCGTACACGTTACTTATCCTATTTTCCGACACTAAGCTGAATGTCGAGTGCTAATCTTAGCTAGCACCAATCTACTACGATCTACCCGATCTACCCTTGATCCACTTGATCAATTCACAAGCCCACAAGCTACAAGAGATCTCCAAGATCTCAACAAGATCACAAGGATCTACTCCCACTTGACTCGATCTGCCCGATCTACCCTTGATCCACATGATCAATACACAAGCCCACAGGCTTCAACAGATCTCCAAGATCTCGACAAGATCACAATGATCAACCCTCACTTGATTCAATCTACCCTATCTACCCTTGATCAACTTGATCAACACACTAGCTCACAAGCTACAAGAGATATTCAATATCTCTATAAGATCACAATGATCTTCTCTCACAATCTTTCGAAAGAAAAATGAACTTGATGTATATAAGGATACACTCAAGTGTGTAACAAATTTTACAAGTGCTCTAACTACTACTACAACACTTTGTATCTTCTTGGATACCTTGTGTTCTTCTCTTGCACTAGAAGAGGAATGAAGGTCATCTCTTGGTAGGATGAGAGGATCACTCTTAAACAAACTAAGACTCTCTAAATGATCAAAGAAAGTGATCTAAGTGAGGAGGGATTAGACCAGAGAAAACTGACTAGAAAAATCAAGTTGGAAGTGTAAAATGGTCTACTATTTATAGGCAAAGAAAAACTAACAATTACAGAGGGACGGAACCACTAATTGTCAGATGGCACCACTAAATTTAGTGGTACCGTCGATACTTTAGTAGTACCATGGACGCTCCTCCGTTTGTTTTTAATGGGGAAGGTTTATTTGGTAATGTTTGGAGCTGTTTGGGGGGAAAAATGACTGTTGGGATTTTTAAAATTATTTTTCAAAATAAAATATTTTTTTTAATTCAAAAATAATTTGTAAAATGTATTTTTGAAATAAATATTTTGTCACATTAAAAATGTGAAGTTTAGAGAAAAATATAATCCTTTGATCATTTGTCAAGTAGTAGATTTGTTTGTCCACACCTTGAGTGGCTTACGTCGGGATGGAAATCTACGACTTTGTTGAAGCATACTTGAGACGTCGAGAGGTGTTGATGTAAGTATGCATTGATGATTTGTGTTTACAAGTAACTTGCACATTTTGCGTTATGCATTACAAGTTACATGTTTTTCATTATTAAAACCGAAGAAACCGTTTAGTTTAAATATCGTAATATTTGCACTAACAATATCAATTTCAAAAATACCATTCATAGGAATAGCATTAAAATAAAACATGTTATTCATTGAAACTGAAATACCAATATCTCTAAAACAATGAGTAAAACCCTTGTCTTTCAAAAGTGAAACTGAAACAATACCCCTAGTAATACGGGGAGCATAATGACAATTGTCCAGTACAATTATTAAACCACTAGGAAGGTATAAATCAAAACTTCCGATAGCTTCAACGGCTGCATGGTTTCCATTTCCCATATACAGGCTTAAAGCTCCTGGCTTCAGTCTCTAACTTCCCCTAAGACCCTGAGTAGTATTATAGATATGAGTACCACAACCAGTGTCATATACCCAAGATTTATGAGGAAAAGTATAAAGTTCTATGACGAAGATACTTGATGTGCTAGCATTGCTACCCACATTGCAATTCTTCTGCATCAACTCGGCTAAATAAGCAGTACAGTTCCTTCTCCAGTGTCCAGTGTGATGACAATGATGACACTCAGTGTCCTTAGCAGGATGCTCCTATTTCGGTGGAGGGAGAATCTTGGCCTTGGGGGCATAAGCAAGCTTAGCCTTGCCTTAACCATGATTCTTACCCTGAGCACCATTCAGCGACTTCTTGTTCTTATTATTCTTCTGGATCCTTCCTGCTCTTGTAGAAAGTAAAGCAGGGGTAGCATCTTTCTTAGGAAGCTCTTGTTCGTGCAGCTTAAGCATTGCATGCACTTTATTCACTGTCTTCCCCATGCATTGCATATTATAATTCTGTCTGAATCCAGCAAAGTCCTTGTTCAAAGAGATAAGAATCAGGCTAACTGCAAGGCTAAATGACATGGGATGACCAAGGCATTCCAGTCTATCTAGATAGCCCTTCATTTTCAGAATATAGGTGCTAACAGATTGACCCTCCTCATGCTTACATGCATGAAAGGCCTGCACAGTCTCAAGGAGTTCATTTTCTGCTTGCTGAGCAAACATGGTCTTTAATTCCTTAAGCATGTTATATGCATCAAAGTGCTCCATATTCTTTTGAAGTTCTGGAGTCATGCTTATGAGCATAAGACAACCTATGTCCTTGGATGCTTCAACCCATTGGCTGTGAGCAGCAAGGACATCAGTAGGAACCTGCTGATCAGGAGTTGGAGGAACAGGAGTAGCAAATATGGGATGCTCTACATAGATTAATTTATCCTCGGCTGTGAGGACGATCCTCAAATTCTGATACCATTCAAGGAAGTTTGATCCAGTAAGTGTTCCCTTTTCAAGGAAAGACCTGAAGATCGAATTGTTGACGGATTGATTTGCTGCCATCTACAATAAAACAAAGTTTAAAATTTTAGTATCTTCGATAATTAATTCTTTTACAAATTAATTACCCATTAACAATTAATTTACTAAAATACTAAGACCCTCTTTAACTCCCACTCATCATGGTAGTGCTTACTACTCTGGTAAGTCTTGTGGGTACAAGAGGTAGGTGGCGTGCGACAATTGCATTACAAGTGCAACTCTTAGATTTATGAGACTTATGGCACTAGAGTACAAGCTACTAGTGTCATGCATGTTTTGTCTCATCCTATGCCTCGGGCTCAAGGATCTCACCGCTTGACACGATTAAGTCGTCCAATTAGATAACATGTATAAATAACTCTAGGTCTCACGCCATAGAATAAACACCTTGGGTTGCAATTCACTCGCGTCCCACGAAGAGCAAAAGGCAAGTGCAAGTGTCCTCAAACTTGGATGGCATAGAATTAAATTTCAAATAGGGTATCACATAATTTTTGACAAAAGCATGTATCAAAAATTGTGTACAAAGAGGCATGCATACATCTTTGTAACACAAGTTTGCAAAAAACAATTTTTTCCAACTTATTAGGTGTACTATTATCACGGGCAAAGAATGGTCAAGAACCCTGTATTGTACTCTACATGAGTCAAAAGACCCAAGTTCTTCCAATAATTCCCTCATATGCCGAAGCATGTAGTGGGGCGGGAAAAGACCACACAAAACCCTAGATCTTGATATGATCAAAGATCATTAATAAAAGCACAAAACTTTAGGCATCTTATAGTTAAAGTTTATTAAATCACACGATATCCAACAAGCTATATCCTGGTAGCTTCGAGTAATGATCCACACCCTCAATAGATTGATGGAACCAGCGATTTAATTAAATCAGATTTTAATAGTTTATAGTCCGTTTAAGTGTAAAAAAAAAATTACACATAACACATAACTGGTCACAAGGAATTAAGTGTGTATATTAACAGACAATGATTAAATCTCACAATATCCAGCACGCTATATCCTGGTAGCTTCAAGTAATGATCCACACTCTCAATAGCTTGATGGAACCCAGGATTTAATTAAAAACAAGTTTTGATATAAGTAATTAGCCTGTTTTTATTTCCAAAATCAATAGCATATATGAAAAGCAAGTCACAAGGAATAAATCATATAAGCAATTAAAACAGACAAAAAAGGGGTAGAGGAGAAGACAGACTTTAATGGAAAGCAGTAAAACAAGTAATGCTCCAAAACTCAAGAATAAGTCTTCCCCAATAGGAGAATCTAAGGCTCCCACAAGGTTTTTGATCTTGGTACTAAGTGGATCACAAACATCATAATAATGACAGCGTAAGCCTTAATATTGGAAAAAAAGAAAAAGAAGAAGTTCATGTTACAATAATCTTATTAATTTTCCTAACCCCTTTTAAGTCTTATTAACCATTAATAATTAAACAAGATCAAGATTTAATTAAATGACAATAATGCATGTTATTGTCATAACAATTAATATATGTGTTTAGTTAGTGTAGCAAGCGACTCTATGTGTAACCCATAACACTAAACGAGATGGCTCGTGATGCCACTGTTAGGAATTCATATTGATTAAACCATCAATACCACGAGTACGCAGCGGATGGATCTATATTTAATGTTATGAATTAAAACACATAATAAATACTAAACTCGAATCTATTGAAAAATAGATAACCACCAAGTCTTGATCTGGATCACAAACACTTCAATGGATCTCGTATCACCACGAAACCTTAATCAACTATAGTGACTTGATCTCTATAAAAAAAACTCACACTACACGTCTAACGAGAGCGTTAGGATGCTGGTGCTTAACCCACGAGCTTACGAACTAAACACGAATGCTAGTGGTAGAGAAGAAACAAAGCCAACTCCCTTACTTGGGGTGTTGGACGATTTGTAGAGAGCAAGAGAGAAGATTAAAGAATCCTTTGATTTGAAGGTGTGAATAAATGAAGACCTAGAGGCCTCATTTTATACTAATTACCTAGCTTAGGGAATACGCTACCTCTCCTCTTGCCCTAGCCCATAATGGCCAGCCATACAAGGGTGATATGGGCCCCCATTTTGCTTTTGGTCCTTGTGAAATTAACTTTATACAATACAAGCTAATTTTGGACTTTAACGACCGTTAACCGTTACACTAACGGACTAACGACCGTTATCTTTATTTCGTGGATTATATTAATTATAATTAATAGTATACATTAAACATATTAATTATATTTAATAAACGCTCTCTAAATGTATACGTGTGCGCCCCGATAGGCTCACGTAATTTCTAGCCGTATAATTATTGATTTACGAGCGCATAACCGACAGATCCTAGATGTGAGTTAGAGATAATTTGGTGTATGAAGGATTTTGTGTGATTGTGTAGTTATACACTTTGGGTATAATGATTGTGATGGTTACAAGGAACTTCTTACATGATGCATCCTCAACCATATATTTGGCTTCCAAGGAATCCCATAGTTCTTTACAAGATTTCACGTTTTGATAAATGTCAAAAAAAGGAGCAGACATACCATTGAGGATTAAACCTCTGCAAATGTAGTCGTCATTCTCCCACTTGCTCCTTTTCCCTTTATCCTCCACAGTTGCATCATCCTCATCATCTGCAATAGGAGTGCTCAGGACATACACCACACTTATGACAACCCGCTAATTTACAGGTCAATACTACTCAACAAACTCGAATTTATTTTCTTGACATGTATTTGAGAACAATTCACATATAACTTTTTACTTGAACCAACGTGAAACCTAGAATATCTTTCAAGTACACTAGGACTTAGGCTATATTTAGTCCACAACGCTCCAGTACCTTGCTCCTACTCCGGTTTATAATTTTAAACCCTAAAACAATTTCCTTTTCTTTATTTACTTACGGTTGTCAATTGAACAAACGCTATTCATAATTTAAAATTTAACACCTGATATACCCAATTCTCCCAACGATTATTTCTAACACATTTTTATACTTCCTAAATTATTACCAAATTTCCAAAAATATTTCCTGACACCTAAAGTAATTTCTTTATTTCTTACGTTTAATTACGTATAACTTTTGTTAATCACCAAACCAACAACCAATACCTATTTCTAATACCCAATACATACAACATATACACTCTTGTATCAAAACAACTGATCTACTCCCATTTTACTTATGATGCCCCCCCCCCCCTTTGTTCTACAAATAAACACTAGACAAAAATCACATGACCATTAATTAACCAACATTAAAACACAAAACATGGAGTGTAACTTTGAAATGGTGGCTTGACCACCATATTATCGTCCCCCCCCCCCTATAGCCCCCAATCGGCCTAAACATATCAACCAAGCCAATGATGGTTTTGACTTCACTATTAACCTTTTGAAAACCTCCTAGTATAAATACATGAGTTCAAGTATCATTTGCACTAGCTAGTTCAAGGCAAAAAAAAAATTATCACCTCCCATTCTACACAAAAAGTCGACACACCTAGAGGAGCAAGGGAAGCAAAGATCTTGATTTGGCTAATTCTAGTGTCATTAGAGTACTTTAATAAGGGCTTTGGAACACCAATCTTGGGGTAAATCAAGTGAATTGCATACTCACCACACTAATCTCCTTTTGTAAGTAATCTTTACATAGCTAAACTTCATGCTTTTCATATCATAATGCTAGTTCAAGTGTATATACTTATTTTATCACTTTGTACATGTTAAATCAAAACCTTGTAACCACAATAATCTCTAAACTAGTGGTTATGTTTTAGACAAGTTTTGATAATAAGAAAACTAGTTGGTAAAAATCTCAACAATAAAGTGATGACAAACATCATATATATATATATATATATATATATATATATATATATATATATATATATATATATATATATATATGTTAGTGAACTTGTAATTTTAACCATCCTTGAAGATCATTTACAATCATGAAAGTAGACTCTTGAATATTGTTAAGTTTAGTGTTAGATCACTATTGTTATGTTGAGAAATTGGTGGATGAACTAGGACGAGTGTTGGAGTTGTTGGTAAGTGGTTATAATAACTAGAAGGCAAGGAAAAATAGTTTGACACTTTTGATAATGAATATGTCCCATTTGGCTTCCTACAGGAAACTCAGTAGCTTGGTGACAAGGTTAGGCTAGAAATATAGAAAATAGACTTTGTAACGAAAACGTAGCTGCTTGAATGAGTTAAAACGGGCTTATAACGAAAAAGATACGTTAGTTTTAAGTTATGCGGCGAAAACTAAATTTTCTGAAAATTATTGAAGTTGTTAGGAAATTTTGTGTGATGAAAACTGATGTTAAATGATAACTAGACTAGCCGAGGCCTTAAAAATCCAATAATATACTTAAATACCTTCGCGGGGATAGGTAAAACTTAAGAAACAGAGCTACAACGAAAAAGTTATGGCCTAAAGAAAGTTTACGACGACATATACGTTGACAACTTATTTTTGGCTATTAGAAAAAGCTGATGGAATTGTTGAAGTGGATTTTGGACACTTTAGAGTGTATTTTGGCTAAAATGACGTAAACAAAAATGGTAGTCCATTATATACACTTGCTAGGCGCGTTAGAGATTTTTAAAATATCTATTAACATGACGACTAAAATTTGATCACGAGATTAACAAGTTACGTTTTCTAAAAAGGGTGATTTTCTAAATAAAAGATCACATTGACATAACTACATTTTTGACGATAAATATTACAACAAACTTGTACAAGTGATAAAGTAGAGTATGAACTTGCGTGCATGACCTTGTTTTCCAACCTAAGACATATGAATTATTTAGGTCGCGATTAGAGTTATCGGACTTAATTTACCGTTTGCCAATTTACCAATCTGGATTTGCTTTTGCTAAGGTGAGTTTCATAGCCCCATTTTTATATTGTTTATACATGATTTCTAAACCCTCAATACATTGCTTATTTTTCGGACACAAGTACTAAAAACCGTTACTTTGCCTAAGTTACCGCATTTCCATTAAAGTCCCCCTTGAATCATGAACCGTTAATTACTTGGAACCGCGGATGTTATGAATAGATCTATTTGGGTTGACACCCCGTCCGAGTTGGTCGCGCCAACCTGTCAAACGGACGCGTATCATTCGGATTATTTCCGAATGTCTGACAAACACTTATTTGGGGCATTATTATTATGCTTGATTGCATACCAGTACGTCGAGCTTCGGGGTCATGAGCTTAGGCATTGTATATATATATATATATATATATATATATATATATATATATATATGGCTGTGATATATATATATATATATATATATATATATATATATATATAATATATTATTTTTGGCTGTGACATTATATTTGTTGTAATTGTCTTGCTATTGAAATCATGTGGTCCACACATTACTGTTTACCTAAACCTATGATCTCACCAACATTATTGTTGACCTTTTTAGCGTGTATTCTCAGGTAATTAGGTGATGATACACCTCTTTGTATGGAGCGCTTTTGAGTCACATTTTGGAAGCACATCATGATGAAGATTTTCTTGTATTATTTAGCGTTTGGTTATGTATTTAAATATTACAATTTGATGGTGAACTCTGATATATATGTTTTGTAAAATGTTATGTTTAAATCAAACAGTTGTTTTGAAACGACTCACTTAGAGGTCGTTCTTTATTCCTTGTACTTTGTTAACCATGAACATCACGCCCTCGGAATTCAATTCCGCTGCAACCACAGATTTTGGGGGTGTGACAGATTGGTATCAGAGCCAAGTTATAGAGAACTAGGATGCATTACTAACCCTAGACTATAACCGCTAGGTCACGACACTTCACAACATCATGATGTGCATACGATTACGATACATGTTTTCATTTACCTATTTTATATGAGTACATGTACTTATGTATGTTTGTATTGACCTGGTTTACAGTGATACGTCTTCACCTACCCATCTTATCATCCTTGACTCGGATTCAGATGTGGAAGATTCATCATCATCCACTGTTCCGATCATACCAGCCATTCCAGTTCCTATATCCTCCGGCGATGACTCTTCTGAGACTGAGCCATTTGAGGACGCTCAGACCATATCTACACCACCTATACAATCACCACTAGTTTCACCTTCGGTACGCCATGCTAGGCGTATTCCTGTAGTATAGCCAGATCAGATTCCCATTGGTCGCCGCTATCGGCTACATGAGAATGGCCCTGTCATGCTTCGTACCGCTAGGAAAAGGGTACGATCTCGACCCAGCCGAGTACCAGCATCTACTACTCTATCTCATATCCCATCACCAGCATCATCTCCACCACCACCATCGTTTACTTACCACCAGACTACCACAGTCCCATTACCACCATCACCCAGAGATGTTTTCGATACATTGCTACAGCCTCGTAAGAGGGCTTTTACCATGGCACCTTCACCTTCTGATCCCTGTGTTATGGCTGCTGCTGAGGCCTCTACTCGACACGGGGTTCACAGACAGGTTGACGCCTATAGGTGGTCATTCATTCCGCCTACTCTCAGTAGATGGAGATACGATGAGGGTACTCCAAGAGCATTCGAGTTAGGAGAGAGTTCTGAGATGGCTGCTGCTCGAGTTCTACCAGTTATCGGCTAGCCGATCCATCATACTATTCCACTTCTGATCGCTAGGATGGTCCGTCATGAAGACCGTATTGGCCGAGCGTTTGATCGTCTTGATGAGCTTCCCTTAGAGCGCATTGAGACCATAGAGACTCAGCTAGAGAATCAGATCATTGCACACTCCTGGATTGCTACGCTTGAGCGTTTCGTGGAGGATGAGCAGGCGCGACGACGTGACCAGGATGCATTGATTGCTAGTCTCCTCGATCAGATAAGGGATCTCCAGCACCGTCTCGATGGTGCATCAGGCAGTGCCTAGACTAGATTTGTATCATAGATATCTTTTGTATTTATATCCTAGCCGCGGGGTGTGTGGCATTAGTAATGATGCTTGTGATCTTTTGTTAGTTGTACAACAATGTAGCAAGTTATTTTTGGATGTATTGTATGGTTACGTTATGATACGATATCGGTCGATGTGAACCGAGACTTTTCATTTTTTTTCATGTATGTTGTGATTGTATCCACTCATGTTGTGATTATATTATGGTTGACGTGGTTTATTCTTATTGTGGTTGATTCTTATCACCCCATATTCTTATCACGATTTATCCTTGTCGTGATATATTTTTATCTTGTTGTGGTTGTATCTACTCATTGTGAAAATATATTATGGTTAATGCATGGATGATTCTTATCACGTCATATTTCTATCATGATTTATCTTTGTCATGATTTGTTCCTACATTGTTGTAGTTGATCTTGTTGTGATTTTCACATGTCATGGTTGTATACGTATATACTTATGATGACCTTTGTTACATATGGATCCTAATTATTTTTGTTTCTTGTGATTAGAAAAACAATGCCACCTAAGAAACAAAGCATGAGTACAACTGATATCGATCGACTCATTGCCCAATGGGTCACGGCACAGGTTGCTGCTGCTATGGCTGAATACGAGACCTAACGCAACAGTGGTAACAGCGGAGAAGCTAGTGGAACGGAACCCAGGGTTGAAACCACGACTCGTGGATGTACTTACAAGGAATTTTTGGGTTGCAAGCCGCAGACTTTCAGTGGCGCGAAAGGAGCTGTCGGTTTGGTATGATGGTTCGAAAAGTTGGAATCAACTTTCCGTATGTGCAACTGCGCAGAGAACTGCAAGGTGAAATATGCTACAGGTACCTTGTTGGATGGTGCCTTATCATGGTGGAATGATTATGCCCAATTAGTGGGGATTGATGCTGCTTTTGAATTACCATGGGCTGAATTCAAGGAAATGGTAACAACTAAGTATTATCCGAGGAATGAGGTTTAAAAGTTGGAAGTTGAATTTTGAAACTTAGCAGTGAAAGGGTATGATATTGCAGCTTATACTAAGTGATATCATGAATTGGCTACTCTCTGTCCTGAGATGGTTTCGACTACACAGAAAAAGATTGAGAGGTACATCTAGGGACTTCCATCTAATATTCAAGGAAATGTCACATCTTCTAAGCCAAGCACTCTGGATGAGACAATCCGAATGTCCCACAATTTAATGGATCAAATTGTTCGAGCAAAGGCTGCTCGAGATGGCAATAACAGTAACCGCAACAATAACAACAACAACCGCTACCACAACAGTAAAAACAACAAGAGAAAATGGGATACTACTCAGGGAGGAAATGCTGCTCAACAACCCAACAAAAGACAAGAAGTCGTTAAGGCTTATGTAGCGGGCCCGACTGAAAGGAAAGGTTATGAAGGAACTCTTACAAAATGTGACAAGTGCCAACGCCACCACAATCCCGAACGTTGCCCTACTCCATGCGGCAATTGTAAGAAAATTGGGCACTTAACCAAAGACTGTAGGTCTCCTACTTTTGCAACAAATCAAAGGGTTCCCGGAGCATGTTTCGGATGTGGCAAAACAGGACATTTCAAGAATCAATGCCCAAAGGAGAAGAATCAAGGAACGGGAACTCAGAATAATGGAGCTCGGGGAGGAGTCTACAATCTCAGAAAAAGAGAAGCTACAGAGGACCCGAACGTTGTCACAGGTACGTTTCTTCTCAATGGTCATTATGCTTCAGTTTTATTTGATTCGGGTGCCGATAAAATTTTTGTGTCTACTACTTTTGCTCCGTTGCTTAACATCTCACCGACCACCTTAGACACCGCCTACAACATTGAATTAGCAAATGGTAACTTAGTTGGCTCCGACACCGTAATCCGCGATTGCACCTTTAACTTCCTAAACCATCCATTTAACATCGATCTTATGCCTATCAAACTCGGTATTTTTGACGTCATAATTGGTATGGATTGGTTATCTAAACACCATGCTCAGATCATTTGCGATGAAAAGGTTGTTCATCTCCCTTTTAATGGTGAAACCTTGATAATCCGTGGGGAACAAAGTGGAACTCGATTAAACATCATATCGTGTGTTAAGACAGAAAAGTATATAAAGAAGGGATGTCATGCTTTTCTAGCACACATAACCAAAAAGAAGTCGGATGAGAAACGATTGGAAGATGTACCGATTGTTCAAGATTTTTTGAAAGTCTTTCCCGAAGACTTACCTGGACTACCGCCTACCCGTCAAATAGAGTTCCAGATAGATTTAGTGCTAGGAGCGGCACCGATAGCAAGAGCACCCTACCAACTAGCACCATCAGAATTGAAAGAATTGTCTAATCAGTTGCAAGAACTACTAGACAAGGGATTCATTAGACCAAGTTTCTCGCCTTGGGGAGCGCCGGTCTTGTTCGTAAAGAAGAAGGATGGATCATTCCGAATGTGCATAGATTATCGCGAACTGAACAAGTTAATGGTGAAGAACCGTTACCCACTCCCAAGAATCGATGATTTGTTCGATCAGTTGCAAGGTTCCAGTTTTTACTCAAAGACTGATTTTGTTGGGTTTTATATTTTCATAGATTTGATGATCACAGAACAAGAAGAATGAAACATGAAGAATACTGAAATGATAAGCAAAGTACACTAAGTAGATTCTACTGCTAGGCATAAAACATTCTACTGCTAGTGTATTTTATCCTACTGTTGGTGCAGAGCATTCTACTGCTAGTACAAAGAAGCTACTGCTAATCAGTGAGTCATACTACTACTGGATGGATATGTTTGAAAAAGATATTTTGTATATGAGTCAATTATATACGGTATATAATATCAAGATATGTTATCAGTCAACAAATTGTAAACAAAGATACATGTTGTATCTTAATGACTGGCATACACAAGCAAGTAGTAGACAAGACTTATCATATTGTAAAAGATCTCCTTGGTGCTATAAAAGGATATCTTACCCTTAGATAAAAAGTATGCTTCACAGTGAAATAATGTGAACGTCAAAGGGTGGTTAGAAGTTAATCACCAAGGTGCTTCGTATTTACAAATTACAACAACACCAAGTGTGTTAAAATGTAAAGCACCACAAATAGTGAGTGTGTATGGGAACATCAGACAAGGGGTCTGATGTTGTTATGTTTGTTTAGCCTCAAGGATCTTTGATCCCTGCTTAGAGTGTAATCATGCTATATTTGATCACATAGCATTGGGGCTGATTTTATAACAAAGAGAAAGTTTGAAAAAACCTTCTATATGATAGTACTGATTCTTTCATTTGAATATTCCGCCAATATTATCATTTTGCTTATCATTAGTTAAAACCTAGATCAAGGTCTAAACAACCTTGAGCCCATAAACGATTAGAAAACTTATAAGTAGTTGGTGTTCATAAGTTTAAAGTTTTCAACAGATTTGAGATCGGGTTATCATCAACTAAGGGTCCGAGAAGAAGATATCACGAAAACGGCCTTTAGGACTCGTTATGGACATTACGAGTTTCAAATGATGCCGTTTAGCTTAACTAATGCACCGACGGTATTTATGGATCTCATGAATCGTGTGTGCAAACTGTACCTGGGCAAATTTTTAATTGTGTTCATTGTTGATATTATAATCTACGCTAGAAGCAAAGAAGAACACGAAGAACACCTCAAGACGATCTTATAATTACTCAAGAACGAGAAATTGTACGCTAAATTTTCTAAGTGTGATTTTTGGATCCGAAAAGTACAAATTCTTGGGCACGTAATTGACAGCCAGGGATTGAATGTTGACCCAGCTAAGATCGAGGCTATTAAAGATTGGGAAACACCTAAGACTCCCACAGAGATTCGTCAATTTCTAGGTCTTGCCGGGTATTACAGAAGGTTCATTGACGGTTTCTCTAAGATAGCGAAGCCTTTAACCAAGCTAACGTAGAAGAATCAGAAGTACGAATGGGGAGAGAAACAAGAATCCGCCTTTTAGTTGTTGAAGCAAAAACTTTGCAGTGCGCCGATTTTGGCCTTACCCGAAGGAATGGAAAACTTTGTAGTTTATTGTGATGCTTCGCACAAAGGACTTGGTGCTGTGTTAATGAAGAAGGAAAAGGTTATAGTTTACGATTCTCGACAACTCAAAGTTCATGAGATGAATTACACCACTTAAGACTTGGAGTTAGGAGCAGTTGTCTTTGCGCTAAAGGTTTGGAGACATTACCTCTACGGTACTAAGTGTACAGTGTACACAGACCACAAAAGTCTTCAACATATCTTAGACCAGTAAGAGCTTAATATGAGACAACGTCGTTGGCTAGAACTACTCAGCGATTATGATTGTGAGATCCGATATCATCCTAGCAAAGCGAACGTAGTAGCAGATGCCCTTAGCAGGAATAAGCGACTTAAACCCTTAATAATAAGATCATTGGGTATGACCATTAGTTCGCCCCTTCCATCCAAAATTCTTGAGGCTCAGGCCGAGACACTTAAGACAGAAAACTAACCTAAGGAGAATCTTCATGGTATGCCAGAAAGTAAGAATGGTTTTGTAAAAAAATCCGATGGAATGTTATGCTTCAAGGATAGAAGTTGGATACCACATTTTGGTGGCCTACAAGAGTTGATCTTGCACGAATCACACAAGTCAAAGTATTCCATACACCCAGGTTCCGATAAAATGTACCAAGACCTCAAAAAGCTGTATTGGTGGCCGAATATGAAGGCCAACATTGCTACTTATGTCAGCAAATGTCTTACTTGCTCCAAAGTTAAGGCCGAATACCAGAAGCCGTCTAGTTTACTACAGCAACCAGAGATTCCTTATTGGAAATGGGAGCGTATCACTATGGACTTCATCACTAAACTCCCTAAAACTCCGAGCGGTCACGACGTAATTTGGGTGATCGTTGATCGTCTCACCAAATTAGCTCATTTCTTACCCATTAAAGAAACATACAAGATGGATAAGTTAGCCAGAATCTATATACAGGAGATCATCTCGAAACATGGTGTACCAGTTTCAATCATTTTGGATTGAGACATTCGATTTACTTCAAGATTTTGGGAATCGCTTAATGATGCCTTTGGAACCCGTCTTGATATGAGTACAGCCTATCATCCACAGACCGATGGTCAGAGTGAGAGGACTATCCAAGCACCAGAAGACATGCTCCGTGCCTGTGTGATTGATTTTGGTAATAGTTGGGATACTCATTTGCCATTGATTGAGTTTTCCTACAACAATAGTTATCACACACGTATAAAGGCTGCACCATTTAAAGCACTCTATGGTAGGAAATGTCGATCACCAGTCCGTTGGGCCGAAGTCGGAGATGCTCAACTTACCGGTCCAGAAATTATTCACGAGACAACCGAGAAGATTGTTCAGATTCGAAACAGACTGAAAGCCGCCAGAGACCGTCAGAAAAGTTACGCCGATGTGAGGCGTAAGCCCTTAGAAGTCAAAGTTGGAGACATGGTAATGTTGATGGTATCACCTTGGAAAGGTGTGAAACGATTTGAGAAACACGAGAAATTGAACCCTAGGTATATTGGACCATTTAAGATTCTAGCAAGAATCGGTCCAGTGGCATATAAACTTGAGCTCCCGCCAGAGCTTAGCAGTGTACACAATACCTTTCATGTTTCTAATCTCAAGAAGTGTTTATCCGACGAATCCCTCATCATCCCGCTAGAAGAGATTCAACTCGATGACAAGCTTAATTTCGTCAAAGAGCCAATAGAAATTGTGGATCGTGATGTCAAGCAATTAAAGCACAGTAGAATTCCTATCGTCAAAGTTTGCTGGAATTCTCAACGAGGTCCCGAGTTCATTTGGGAACAAGAAGACCAGATCTGTCAAAAATATCCGCATCTCTTCACCGACAAACCTCCAATGACCAACACTGACAGAATCTCGAGGACGAGATTCATTTTTATGGGTGGTAGACTATGACAACCCGCTAATTTACAGGTCAATACTACTCAACAAACTCGAATTTATTTTCTTGACATTTATTTGAGAACCAATTCACATATAACTTTTTGTTAGTGCAAATATTACGATATTTAAACTAAACGGTTTCTTCGGTTTTAATAATGACAAACATGTAACTTGTAATACATAACGTAAAATGCGCAAGTTACATGTAAAACACAAATCATCAATGCATACTTCATCAACACCTCTCGACGTCTCAAGTATGCTTCAACGAAGTCATAGATTTCCATCCCGACATAAATCACTCAAGGTATGGAAAAACAAATCTACTACTTGACAAATGATCAAAGGATTATATTTTTCTAAACTTCACATTTTTAATGTGACAAAACATTTTTTCAAAAATATATTTTACAAATTATTTTTGAATTAAAAAGAAATGTTTTATTTTGAAAAATAAATTTGAAAACTCCCAACAGCCATTTTTCCCCCCAAAACAGCTCCAACTTTCCCAAATAAACCTTCCCCACAAAAGACAAAAAAGGGAGCGTCCACGGCACCTTTAAATAGGGACGGCTCCATTAAATTTAACGGAGCCGTCGGGTATTTAGTGGAGCCGTGGGTCTGTAACGGTCAGATTTTCCCTTGCCTATAAATAGTGGACCATTCCACACTTCAACTTGATTTTTTCTAGTCCTTTTTTCTGGTCTTATCCCTCTTCACTTAGATAACTTTCTTCGATCATTTGGAGAGTCTTAGGTTGTTTAAGAGTGATCCAATCATCCACTCAAGTGATCCTCTTCATTCCTCTTGATTAGCAAGAGAAGAACACAAAGTATCCTAGATACAAAGTGTTGTCATCCCTCTTGATTAGCAAGAGAAGAACACAAAGTATCCTAGATACAAAGTGTTGTCATCCCTCATGATTAGAAAGAGAAGAACACAAAGTATCCAAGTAGATACAAAGTGTTGTCATCCCTCTTGATTAGCAAGAGAAGAACACAAAGTATCCAAGTAGATACAAAGTGTTGGAGTTGTTAGGTCTTGTAACATTTGTTACACTCTTGATTGTATCATAGAATACATCAAGATTACTTTTCTTTTGTGAGAGAGTGAGTCAAGATCATTGTTATCTTAAGAGATAGTGAAGATCTCTTGAAGCCATTGGGCTTGTGTGATTGATCATGTGGATCAAGGGTCGATCGGGTAGATCGTGGTAGATTGGTGCTAGCTAAGATTAGCACTCGACATCTAGCTTAGTGTCGGAAATAGGATAAGCAAGGTGTATGGTGTAGATCGGGTAGATCGTGGTAGATTGGTGCTAGCTAAGATTAGCACTCGACATCTAGCTTAGTGTCGGAAATAGGATAAGCGACGTGTATGGTGTAGATCGGGTAGATCGTGGTAGATTGGTGCTAGCTAAAATTAGCACTCGACATCTAGCTTAGTGTCGAAAAAACAAGTTAAGCGACGTGTACGGTTTTCTCCGCCTAAAGGGAGTTTGTTGATTAGTGAAGTAACTCTCGAGTTGGGTACTCGGGGAGTGGAGTAGGGCGAAGAGGAGCTTCGTGACCGAACCACTATAAATCACCGTGTCCGGTTTGCGCCTTCTAACTTATCTCTTTACTTTCATTTCATTAGTTATTGCTTTATATTTATATTTGCATTGCGTATGTGTTTGTGTGGATCGTTGCTTATGTAGTGATTGATCATGTATGTTCCATGGTTTGATTGTGCATATGTTGTAGTTTACTATAGTCATCTCTAGATGCTAAAAACTCATTGTTGACACTTTTCATATTACGTCACACTTGATCGGGTGTTTGATACAAAAGGTTTTAAGTTTTTAAATGGAAACGTATTCACCCCCCTTCTACGGTTTCCACAATTGGTACCAGAGCCACGTCGCTCAAAATTTTAAACAAATGGTTTTCAAAATTGAGTACGATCCATGTATCAAATTACCCATGAAGGTGATAAAAATATGAAAAGTATTTAGTTGCTTAATACTTACAAGTTTTGTTGTTAAGTATACTTTGTCATACTAGCTTGAAGATTTTCTTAAACCACTAAAAGAACAGTGTCTTTAAGTGTCCGGTCATGTTTTCAGAATGAGTCATTAAGTCATGCAGTTCTGAATCAGAAAACAGACCACGGTACCACTAAACATTGTACGGTACCGTTATATTTAATGGTACCGTGGGTCATTTAACGGTGCCGTGCATCTGATTGTCTGTTTTTCATTTTTGGTTCATTTTCAAAAATCCATATAAAATCAACCATGAGTCTGTACGAGTCGTGTCGCCCATCATTTTGAGCGATGTTGAGTCTACTTTCATTTGAGAAACATTTTTATGAATTAGTTCTAAATGAAAGTATGTTAAAGTCCTTGATTTTCAACTAAAGGTCTTCTGGTCATGCAGTTTGCGTAAATTTTTGGTCAAGCTGAAAAAGGGCGATTCAACTTTTAAACCTTGACATGTTTTCAAAGTGCTCAGCAAAAATATTTGAAATGGGGAGGAAACCAATTCATTGTCAAATAAAATCAAGCTTAGTATACATTGTTATACCTAATACACAAAATGACGATAAGTATTTTTGTGTGTTAAATTGCTATTTTCTTATTATAGTTTTTCGGTTTATGCATTTATAAGGCTCATGCTAAATCACTTGCACTATATTAAGTAATTAGTTTGCATTGCATATAGGCATCAACCATTTGTCTTGCATTTGTTGCAAGTTCTTAAAATGGTTTAGTAACTTTCTTAGGAATAGAAACTAAGTTGGTAGATCATGTGTGTCGAAAGATATTGTCTTACACAATTATTTTTCCAAAGGTTTAAGTGTAAACTTGTGTTAAAATAAATGGAACACACTCCTTAAATTTTTATTTTCTTTTTAAAAAGGGAGTGATTGTGAGGGTCAAGAAAGATTTCGAGTACATATCAATTCATTATTCAAATTATGATTGATATCATCATCGAATCTAATTGACAAGTTTTCGAGTGTGGACATGAAATTGGAGTCATTATTTGTTTAGCTTCAAGATAACATCAAAACATGATGAAACATATTATCTTGAATCTACATACTCAATCACACTCGATTGTTATGAAAATAATGACGTCCTCTCAAGACGAAAATAATATGCATCGGATCATAACTCACACTTGTGTTGAAGATGCCATATTGAGTCTTGTTGTCCAATAGTTGTATTCCAAACATTAAACTAATATGTTTAAAAGATGCATAAAATACACAACTAAGTAGGAGTGACAACTTGGATGTTTCATCCGGAATATACAAGTAATTTACATTGCAATGCAATTAGTAAATGTGTCATTTCCGAAAAACCAAACAAGAGCAAACAAACAACATATGTAAACTTTGCTCATGAACGACTCAACACTCAATGTCACATGTCTAGTAAAAGTGTCACACATAATATGTTATTAACTATTATGTAAGTCATCAATCTTTGAGAATATCACATGTATTTCTCTTATCAAAAGATTGACAAAGGATAACTTATATCCCATGCATCTTATTTTATATGTGACATGAATTGTTATGTTACAAGAGAATACATTGCATCCTGTTAACAAATATAGGATATTAGAGTTGAATAATAACCTAATACGTCATGTGTCATTGCATAAACAAGTAAAATTAGTCATACACTAAAATACTTGTTTCACAAAGCATTCATAAGAGTGATAAGTTTCCTCTTAGAAAAGCATACTTGTTGAAATAAACAGTATGTCTCATTTTAAATAAAATGCTCACAAGATCTATTGAGGTAAGTAACCTTTACTAGATTCTCACTCAAGATATGCAAAGGAGCATTCTTGAAACACACACGATGTAGTAGATTCTACATTGTATCTAATTAGAGTGTCTCTTGGTTCTAGGAAACCAAATCATGTTAAAATAACATGTAACAACTCAACAAACAAAGATGTTGTCCAAGAGATCATAAAATACACCATCTCCATCAAATAACCTCTAAATCTCAAACACGGAATTAAAATATTTCGCTTGCCTTTGTTAGGAGTTGTGTAAGACATGTCATTCTCTTAATCGACCTTCAAAGTATGGTTAGTTGAGTCATATTAGGTCATGTATTAGCGAAATAAGATAATATCATCTTTGCTACACTTCAATAGGCAAATATAGGAATTTGAAATTTTCTAATATGAGAATGACTACTGGAGAACCTATCGCACTAGAAATTCAATTTGACCTAACGGTTGAATTGCTTCCAGGAGAGAAGTTGGGTTTGTGGTATAACCCGTAAAAATGGTCGTGTTCAGCCTTAATTGAGCACCACTAGTAATTGTCTCATACTCATTCTCTAACTTGAAAAATTTTCATTCCTGCATTTGACTAGAGATAGTTTGCATCGTTGAACTATATCTCCCATTAGGATGTCATCTTGAACAAGTAGTAATTAGGATCTGCCTTAGCAAACCTAGATTGCTTGCATCCCACATACATGTTTCAAAATGATAACATGTTCTCATAAGACATGATTAAATGTCTTCATGATCTTAAATGCTAAATGATTATCATGTTTTGCATGATGTTTGCATTTATTCCTTATGTGCGTTTTACTTGATTTACTTGTAAAGTTTGCACCCACACTATGTTCTTTTGACGCATTAGGAATTAGGTATGCCCATCACTATGAACCCTTAGAAGTCATAGAGCCATACACTAGTGTCAAAACCCATAAGTCAAAGTAGTCTAGAAGTTACCCTAATTCCCTAGTCATCACTTCGCCTTCTTCCAAGTAATACACCTTTTTGTCATGGGAAGGTTAGGAACAAACCTAGTAGAACTCGGAGTAGGGTTGACAACTTAAATATTTCATCCAAAATATTCAAGTAAGTTTAACTTGCGATCGCAATTGTTAAATGTCATATCCGAAACATCATACTCAAGCCTTTTAACAACATATGTTAAAACGCTCATCCAAAGGACTCACGAGTTACTATATAAGTAATTAGTAGTTCCTTTCATCCTCGTGTGAATATACACGTCTTAAGATCCCAAACCCTACTGCAAATCAGCACCATAGGCCTAGCTTTACATCTTTCAAAACCCCATGAAACACTCACGTGCGAAGCACATAGAAACCCTTAAATCAACCAAACCTCTCAACCGAGAATCCCCTTACCATCTTCGTCTAGGTCTAGGAATGATGGAACATTTTCCATAAAACTTATGACTATTTAAATATTTCACTGGAAATATTAAAGTCATCTCTCGTACCCCTCTTATGATTACTTGAATATTTCACTGGAAATATTGTAGTCATCTCGTGCGTCTCGTCTCATGACTCTTTAAGTATTTCACTGGAAATATTGAGTCATTCTTTAAATCCCTCTCATGACTATCTAAATATTTCACTGGAAATATTAAGTCATCCCTCACGTTCCTTGCATGATCTCTTGAATATTTCACTGGAAATATTGAGATCATCTATTCTATTTCGTGTCATGACTTTTAGATATTTCACTGGAAATATCAAGTCATTCCCTCGATCTCGTCCCATGACTGTTAGATATTTCACTGGAAATGTCAAGTCATATCCTGTGTCTCGTCTGATGACTTTTTAAATATTTCACTGGAAATATTAAGTCATCTTTCACATCGCTCTAATGACTACCTATGTATTTCCTCGGAAATATAAAAGTCATTTCTTCTCGTCCAGTACCGGTCAAAGAATTTATTAGGTATAAATTCTCTCCTCGTGTCAAAAATCTCCCTTAATCAGCGAAGATTTATTCGTAAAATCCTCTTAAACTCCAATGACAACTTAAATATTTCATCCGAAGTATTTAAAGTTTATTTAATTTGCGAAATGTAATTAAATGTCATTTCTCGTTCTCGACAAACGTTCATCGAATCCCGGTGGATTCATTCATAAAGGAATTTATTCGATATAAATTCTTTTAATCTAAGGTCCAGAAAAATCAACAACATATGTGAAATTTCTTTGTCAGAAATCTAATTCTGGGTCAAAACTGACCTCAGCAGGTCACGGTACTCTTGAATAGGGGACATTATCGTTATTTTTAACGGTACCGTCGGACCATTATTTGCTGAGACAGTTTATTCTCACTGTTTCAAAACCACTATCAAAACACACTCGATGTAGTCTTGAACCAGAACCGTATCCTATCAGAACAGATTGTATCTATCTTCTGATTCCTAAGCCTTCTTCCCTTTCACTTCCGCATGGTACTAAACACTACCAATGCTTCCGCATCCCACTCATCTCACACACACTTCAAACGAAGACATTAGGATACGTTGAGATAACCCTCCTTCATCAACATAGATAACCCTATAACCTTATCACCTACCTCACAACCCTGAAGATTTTATCTTCTTAACCCTTAGGATATCTCCAAGTAATCACATGTCTCATCATATAAATATTCTATGAATATTCACAATGATTGAGAAGAGCTACGTGACTTCAAAGGTGAAGTTTATCGTATGCTATCCACTACTTGTCATGACGTTACTAAGCTCATCGCTTCAGTCAACGTTTGTTTTCCTCTTTATCTTTTACATCTTGTCCGGTTGGTCATAGATTAAGGGGAGCGAAAACATACTCATATAGTCTTTCACTAAACACTCTCAAGAACACACAAATGTGATTCTTATTCCCTAGGAAACTTCCCTTTAGCTGCCCAGAACTAGGCTGTATAGGAAAATTCGTGACTTCCAGGTCACGGTACCGTTAAATAGGCCACGGTACCGTTAAATTTAATGGTACCGTGTGGTATTTAGTGGTACCGTGCCTATGTTTGACAAATTTTCACTGTTTCCTTTAGATCCCTGCATTCCTAACCTCAAACCTGCAAAATCTTGCAAACTCACATACACCCTAGGATTCCCTCACTACACCATAGGACTCTAACACCAACTTTAGTTCGAATCCCACAACTCAAACCTATGCAAGCTTATCTTGCATCTCACCTTCAAACCTCACATTAACATCATCATCACACTCAAACCTTTTAGCTACACTTCACTCTTGACAGTGACAGTTAGTCTAAGAACCTTCAACCCATAGATCATCACACTCAAACCTTATAACCTTCAACTCATCACACTCAAACCTTACAACTACTCCTCACTTTGGATAAGTGACAGTTAGTTCAACAACCTTCAATCCTCACAAATACACAAAACCCTTCATGCACCAAATTATCCCTAACACACAACTAGGATCATCCAACCTAGAAACCTAGAACTTCACTACCTTAACCCCGTTAGAGATATCCACCAACAATCCTGTTAGGATCACATGCACCTTTTCTTTTTCCCTTTTGAAATATATC
This sequence comes from Artemisia tridentata subsp. tridentata, assembly GCA_021014915.2. Classification (NCBI taxonomy): domain Eukaryota; kingdom Viridiplantae; phylum Streptophyta; class Magnoliopsida; order Asterales; family Asteraceae; genus Artemisia; species Artemisia tridentata. The sequence goes on along the minus strand of CP139505.1, from coordinate 298,094,931 downwards.
ATGCATCTCATTGTCAGTGCAAACAATATATTAACCTAAACCATCCTTTCCCACCTTTCCTCAAAGGGCAAAACCAACATCTCCAACCACATCATCATCATCCTCCACCTTTAGGATTCTGACACCCTTACCTCCACCAAGTCCACCACAACCTTTAGCTATCACACTAACCCTATCACCATCAAACCTCTTTGGACTTAGCACCAACACATCATCCTTATCACTATCACCATCACCACAACCTTTAGCTCTCACACTAACCTTGTCACCTACATCTCCTTTTGAACTTGGCACTAACACATCATCCTTATCACTATCACCATCACCACAACCACTAATGGGTCATCTCATTATTTATCCCCTACAACCTCATAACCCAAGTTGTCCTTGTTGTCACCACAACCAACACTCTCCCACCTTATGGAATCATTTAGGTATAATGATGAACTCAAATAAGTACATTTTATTACTATCATTTATCCTATTAATTTGACTTGTTTTACTATATTATGTATGAGGATTGATACTTAATCGTTTACTTTTGTAATTCTCAGGTAAAAACAAGCATTTGGTGAAACTTAGCGATTATGGACTAATAATGGAGCAAAACATGCATAAAGTGGAAGTCTACTGACATGGACAAGATCAAGTCAATTCTGCTCCAGATGCGCCGCATCTCACTATCAACATGCGCCGCATCTCTATCAAGATATCACCAGATACGATCCAAGATGCAAGAGGACATGCGCCGCATCTAATCAAGAGTTACGCCGCATCTTCTGGCGGTGTACGAATATTCCTGAATATTATAATCTTGGACCCCACGCGAAGTTAAGTACATACGCCGCATCTACTCAAGTAGATGCGCCGCATCTTCCCTCAGACAGAAACTATAAATACCCCGTAGACCAGACGAATTAAAGAGTTCGAAAACCCTAAGACCGAAGTTCGGACAGCAGAACAGGAGGACGAATTCAGTCAAGAGGCAGCACAAGACACACCCAAATCGAAGATACAAGAGCTGTAAGAAGGTGCTGCATGTATTTAATTCATTAAGTAGTTTTGTTTTATTGTGTTAGCAAACTTTAATTCATCAAGATTGGTGGCTTGTGTAATGTGGCAACGGAAAGATTGCACTCCCTTAAAACTGCTTTCTCATTAATTAAAGTTTATATGTTGATGTCTTTGGTTACTACTTATTAGTGCATTGATAACCTCTGTGTTTATTAGTGGCTTGCGGGCATCCGACTGCGGGACAAGATGTGGCTCCCACGGTTGTTTCTAAATTGATCACTTAGGAATAACTTTTAGACATAAGTAATCATTAAGGGTTTACTCGCCGATGAGAATAGGACCAACGAGAAAGGGTTAATTACATACACTTCATATAAAGCTATCAATAAAACAAGTGACAATCTACTTAATCATAAGGACTGCCCTCTTATTGTCTCGAGTATCTATCTGTGTACGTGTGTGCTACTTGCTGATTCGTGCCTATTTGTTTATTTTATTATTTAATTGCAAACAAAACTGTGCCAGTCTCTCAGGCTGAAACCCCCTTGCGTTAGGATATTAAAATACTGATTAGAATAACTAGATAATACGTTCCACTCTTAGTGATCGACACTCTACTTACCATTATCTTCATACTGACCGGGTACACTGCTCGTTAAGTGTGTGTGTTATTGATAAGTCGGCTAAATATAAATTTAAAACTTGAGTAGGCATTAAAACTGCTAAACCGCAACGACACATCACGCGCATCAAGTTTTTGGCGCCGCTGCCGGGGAGTGAATTGTTATTATCTGTTAATTTGATTAGTATTTTAATTAGGTTATTTTTCTTTTTTTTATTAGATTAATTGCATCATTGTACTATTTTGCATATTTGTTGTATTGTGTGTTATTTGCTTTGTGTTATTTGTTTGCTATTTTTGTGTGTTTATTTTTGTTTTGTGTTTTTATTTGTTTTTTATTTTTCGTATTTTCTGTTCTGCTATCGTTGTACTGTGCTAAATCGAACGATACGGCGCATCTGATCTCTCAGATACGGCGTATTGCGTTCAAAATTTTTTTATATACAACGCGTTTAATTAATTCGATACGACGCATCTTTTCCCCAAGATACGGCGTATCTGTTTTTAATAAGAAAATTTTTCTAAGCGATAAAGTAATACGACGCATCTGCTTTTGCAGATACGGCGTATCTGTTTTTAATAAAAATTTTTTCTAAAACATTAACGCCATACGACGCATCTTCTTTTGAAGATACGGCGTATCTATTATTTTAATTAAAAACAGTTTGCGAATTATTAAACAGATACGGCGTATCGATCTCTGTCGATACGGCGCATCTTACTGAATCAAAAATCTTTTATTTTTAAACGTAACGAAAATACGGCGCATTAACTTTCGTTAATACGACGCATTTAATTTTAATTAGATAAGTTGATTTTTGATTAATTAATTCGATACGGCGCATTCATAAATTCTAAGCGGCGTATCTATTTTCTGAATAAAGTCTGATTAAATTTTAACGATTATAAGATACGGCGTATCCAACTTTTTGGATACGGCGCATCAACAGAAGATATCAGAAACTTTTATTTTACTTTGATCGTTTCACCCTTCTTTTGCACGAGTAAGTTTTTATTTCAGGTAGATGGACGATCCGGATATTACAATGGAAGAATATATCAGACTTGGAGAGGAAAGAGCCTTGAGCAATAATGGGATCTACGATTGGGAAAGAGCAAGATATGGTGCACAAGTCATTGATACGAAAGAAATCACTATGGAAGAATACTTGATTCTTGGACGAGAAAAGTCAAGGAGAGAAAGAAACAAATTGCCGTTTCAACACACTTGGTGTATGTCGAATGATAATGAAGAAGATTCGTATACAATGAAACCAATTTCGGCAATTGTTATTGATAGTACTTTTTCTCCGGAGATTGCACAAGATGATGTGTATACGGAACCTTACATTGAAGAATATTCTGCAATCGTATTACCACCATTAGTCAATCTATCGGATGAAGATGAAAAGTATTCTAATTTTGATTTAGAACCGTTTGACGCCATAGTTTATAACGACATACCCCAACCAGGTTTTGACCCAACGAGGGATTTTGAAGAAATCTGGGATTACTTATTTAAGGATGAAATTCGGGACGATGCTAAAATTGCAAGACCACTAGTTGAAGATGGAGATTCACAAGATGAATTGGAGTCACTTACAACACAAAGTGGTACAAATTTATTTAATATTATTAATCCCGTTACTAATAATCTTGCTAGTTTTCCTAAACAGGTTGCAAAACAAAAATATGATGAGGTGAAATTTATTACACTACCTATTGAAGCACCTGTGATCAACCCGTTTTTGGTGGAGCTCGAAGAAGAGTTTGGTGATGAGCTCTTAAACATTGCTATGATTGATGAAGATGATGATTTCGACCCTATGAAGGTTATTGAGGAACTCGAACTTTTACTTGCTAAAGACCCTTTCTCACCTCAAGAAGAAAGGAGACTCATTTTTCCTCAACACACTACTCTTTCAGATGGAATGGTCAAGTCATCCAATTTATCAACCAAACCGGGTAAGGATAGGAAAGATGTACATATATTGCCAAGGTATGATCTTTATTTATTTCTTCCATCTTTACTAGCAAATTTACACTCTTTTCGTGTTTATTGCTACTATCACCCGCACTTGATCCCAAGTGGGGGGAACAACACCCTATTACACAGTAAATAAGGGTGGAGTCAGGCTCGTGACTCGAACAAAAACAAGCGCTTCGTGGGAGGCAACCCATGCTTATCTTTTATTTTATTTTCTGTTTTCTGTGTCGAGTCAGTCCAGGCCGCATGAGGATACGGCGCATCTCCATTCTGAGATGCGACGCATCTCCTGCAATGGTCATATCTTTTTTTTTTTTTTTTTTTTTTTTTTTTTTTTTTTTCTGCATTTTTATTTTCGACTTTAAAACTATTTATCAGTTTATTTTAATGTGGCGCATCCCTGGTTAAGGATGCGGCGCATCTTTATTCTGATCCGTATTTATTCCAGGCTCGATACGGTGTATCTTCTTCAATAAGATACGGCGCATCGACTGACCTGATGATTTTCAGTTTTAAATTTTTAATTTTTAAGTTTTATTTTTATCTAACTACTAATGTGTTATGCAAGTTGAACCTTTCTTATCTTAGGTGTGTTTTAAAGTGTTGGTGGTATTATAGTTTCCTGAATTTCCTGTGGATACATCAAGTATGAAGTTTTAACGTTCTAATCCACAAGAAAGATGATTTTTGCTCTTATACTAATGGAGGATCATACCGAGCAAATCTCAGGGGAGTTTTTCCGTTCTAATTCTTTTCTTTCCAGTTTTTAACCTTTTATACAAACAACGAGGACGTTGTTTAACTTAAGTGGGGGGATAGGAGAATTAGAACACTTAACAATTACTTGTCCTAAACTTTTTCAAAAATTATGCTTAAAATGTGCTTAATATATCAAACTTAAATTTTTTTTTTTTTTTTAGCATGTTTTTGTTTAAGATCTAAGTTACATAACTGCACACAAGACGTTATTTTCAAAAATTGTGATTTTTCAAAATTCACAAATCTATGAGTGTGCCGGTGACTTGTAAACTTTAGAACTTGGCTTGTATACTATTCGAGACCACCATAATGAGTATTATTTATATAATTGGAATGACTTGTCTAACTTGGTAAAATTCTAGGATTACACCCAAATAGCCTATATATGTTATGTGTTATTAGCTAACTACACTGGTTAGTTAACCCCCGTATAAAACCTTTTGTTACTCTCATTTTTAGAGTAAGATACCCCTAGAAAAACCCTCAGAGCCATTCCTTTCGTTTCTTACACCTATGTTTAAAATGTTTCGTTACACCTTAAACCTTAGCCTACCCTGTAGATTAGAATCCGTGGTTGGTTAATTGCTATAGGCAGAGTGTGTTTCCTTACATTACCTGTGTTCGCGTGCGTAATTCATTATCTATGGTTAGGTCGGGAAATTGCATAATGCAAATTGGAGTGAAAGTAAATATTGTACATTTTTGAGTTTATTTTTCGTGTGTTTACTACTTTCACTATTACCGTTATTTCTGAAAGTATGAAAAGTATGAAAAAAAAAATTATCCGGAAAGAAAGTTGTAGTGATGTGGTGAAATTTTACACATCTATGTTTATGTTTCAAAAAAAAAAAAAAATAAAAAAAAAAATAAAAAAAAATAAAAATAAATAAAATCGAAAAAATGAGAAAAGAAAAAGAAAGAAAAAAGAGTTGGATGTTTATTTTAAGCCAACGATGTAGAGTTATGTAAGTGGTCGATATCACCACTATTTGTTATACTATATTTATGGATTGAATGGGAATTGGCAGTTATGGGAATGCCGATTAAGGTTTATTCTTTGATTAAGATTTTGTTGAGTATAATTCGTGTCTACCTAAAGCGTGTGTTTCAAGTGTTAAAGCGTGAGTTATTCAATGATATGAGTCTTATTCATGGGATGGTTGGGATAGTGATTAACCACACTTAGGATTTTAATCTATTTGTTTTGTTTTGTTTATTTTTATTTTTACACCAATTTATATCCCAAATATTATCCATACCCTGTATTGTTCTTTATCCAACCGAACCTTTGATTTATTGAGATTAGGGATTTGAGCAATCTTAAGTATCGTGGTCGTGGATTCGGCTATGTATTTATGATTTTGTTGCCCTTTTTGATATATTATTATTGGTGAAGTTTGGACCTATCTTTAGCCTATTCGAGTTAAGGATTTGAGCAATTGCAAGTATCGTGTTCGTGGATTCGATCATGTATTTGTGATTTTGTCGCCTTTTCTGGAATTTGAGATCGATAGTGATTAAGAATAATTAACCCTTTAGCCTAAAAACCCTTTTTACCGCTTTAGACTTGTTATTCCTTAGCTTTAGTGGTGGAGATGTGTATACTTGCCAAGCTTATGATAGAATATTCGTCGCGACTGGACAGTTAAACGATTAGATTTGCTTTTATCGACTTATTTTATTTTACTTCTAATTCGTTAAGTGTTTAGTTGTGTGATTATGAAATAAACGAATACATGCTTAAATATAAAAATAAATCCTAACATCTTTTAGGATACATTTTCATAAATGAAATTCTAAGGTTTACTTGGGGACAAGTAAAGTTCAAGTGGGGGGATATTTGATGAACTCAAATAAGTACATTTTATTACTATCATTTATCCTATTAATTTGACTTGTTTTACTATATTATGTATGAGGATTGATACTTAATCGTTTACTTTTGTAATTCTCAGGTAAAAACAAGTATTTGGTGAAACTTAGCGATTATGGACTAATAATGGAGCAAAACATGCATAAAGTGGAAGTCTACTGACATGGACAAGATCAAGTCAATTCTGCTCCAGATGCGCCGCATCTCACTATCAACATGCGCCGCATCTCTATCAAGATATCACCAGATACGATCCAAGATGCAAGAGGACATGCGCCGCATCTAATCAAGAGTTACGCCGCATCTTCTGGCGGTGTACGAATATTCCTGAATATTATAATCTTGGACCCCACGCGAAGTTAAGTACATACGCCGCATCTACTCAAGTAGATGCGCCGCATCTTCCCTCAGACAGAAACTATAAATACCCCGTAGACCAGACGAATTAAAGAGTTCGAAAACCCTAAGACCGAAGTTCGGACAGCAGAACAGGAGGACGAATTCAGTCAAGAGGCAGCACAAGACACACCCAAATCGAAGATACAAGAGCTGTAAGAAGGTGCTGCATGTATTTAATTCATTAAGTAGTTTTGTTTTATTGTGTTAGCAAACTTTAATTCATCAAGATTGGTGGCTTGTGTAATGTGGCAACGGAAAGATTGCACTCCCTTAAAACTGCTTTCTCATTAATTAAAGTTTATATGTTGATGTCTTTGGTTACTACTTATTAGTGCATTGATAACCTCTGTGTTTATTAGTGGCTTGCGGGCATCCGACTGCGGGACAAGATGTGGCTCCCACAGTTGTTTCTAAATTGATCACTTAGGAATAACTTTTAGACATAAGTAATCATTAAGGGTTTACTCGCCGATGAGAATAGGACCAACGAGAAAGGGTTAATTACATACACTTCATATAAAGCTATCAATAAAACAAGTGACAATCAACTTAATCATAAGGACTGCCCTCTTATTGTCTCGAGTATCTATCTGTGTACGTGTGTGCTACTTGCTGATTCGTGCCTATTTGTTTATTTTATTATTTAATTGCAAACAAAACTGTGCCAGTCTCTCAGGCTGAAACCCCCTTGCGTTAGGATATTAAAATACTGATTAGAATAACTAGATAATACGTTCCACTCTTAGTGATCGACACTCTACTTACCATTATCTTCATACTGACCGGGTACACTGCTCGTTAAGTGTGTGTGTTATTGATAAGTCGGCTAAATATAAATTTAAAACTTGAGTAGGCATTAAAACTGCTAAACCGCAACGACACATCACGCGCATCATATAACCTCTATCAAGTCTACTTTATGGCACGACTTGTCATAATAGTAATCATTTAGAGTATGTCTTATCAACAAACTATCCTTAACATCAATCATCTTAGGTAGAAGATTATGTTGTTCAAAAGGTTTGTTAGAACTTTCCTTCCCAATGACAACTTGGAATAAGTCATTTAGTACGTTAGTCAATGAACGAATCTCGTTCTTGATTAGTGTGATTGAGTGAACAATTACACCTTAGGTTTTCGGTCGGGTTGTGACACTTACGTGTTAACATAGTTTGACCCATGCATGTCTTGCTATGTGTATTCTATCCCTATAATGTTGCTCCTATACTGTTATATATTATGCTGCACGAAGCTAACCCTTGATGTAGGAAAAGCCTTTGTAAGAATTTGATCCATGGATCCGCTAGATACTAAGGTAAATAAACAAGGGGATTAAGTCACCATAGGGGAGCATTGAGCTAGGGGGAGCTCGGGAGTATTTGAATACATAGCATGGAGTCGTCTTCACAAGTGTTGATAGAAGGCTTCACTAGGATGGTGCAAGCTCGCCTTTCGGGGGAGAAAGGATAGTAATGCAATAAGGGGGAGTAGGGAGTGAATTCAAGGGAGCGCTCGAGGCAACTACCTTTTTCATTCGACAAAAGGGGGAGAAGGGAAGTGTAAACAGGTAACTTTTACATTTTACTATGTCTTACGGTTTACATATTTGTCATCATCAAAAAGGGGGAGATTGTTAGTGCAAATATTACGATATTTAAACTAAACGGTTTCTTCGGTTTTAATAATGACAAACATGTAACTTGTAATACATAACGTAAAATGCGCAAGTTACTTGTAAAACACAAATCATCAATGCATACTTCATCAACACCTCCCGATGTCTCAAGTATGCTTCAACGAAGTCGTAGATTTCCATCCCGACATAAATCACTCAAGGTATGGACAAACAAATCTACTACTTGACAAATGATCAAAGGATTATATTTTTCTAAACTTCACATTTTTAATGTGACAAAACATTTTTTCAAAAATATATTTTACAAATTATTTTTGAATTAAAAAGAAATGTTTTATTTTGAAAAATAAATTTGAAAACTCCCAACAGCTATTTTCCCCCCCAAAACAGCTCCAACTTCCCCAAATAAACCTTCCCCACAAAAGACAAAAAATGGAGCGTCCACGGCACCTTTAAATAGGGACGGCTCCATTAAATTTAACGGAGCCGTCGGGTATTTAGTGGAGCCGTGGGTCTGTAACGGTCAGATTTTCCCTTGCCTATAAATAGTGGACCATTCCACACTTCCAACTTGATTTTTCCAGTCCTTTTTCTCTGGTCTTATCCCTCTTCACTTAGATAACTTTCTTTGATCATTTGGAGAGTCTTAGGTTGTTTAAGAGTGATCCAATCATCCACTCAAGTGATCCTCTTCATTCCTCTTGATTAGCAAGAGAAGAACACAAAGTATCCTAGATACAAAGTGTTGTCATCCCTCTTGATTAGCAAGAGAAGAACACAAAGTATCCTAGATACAAAGTGTTGTCATCCCTCATGATTAGCAAGAGAAGAACACAAAGTATCCAAGTAGATACAAAGTGTTTTCATCCCTCTTGATTAGCAAGAGAAGAACACAAAGTATCCAAGTAGATACAAAGTGTTGGAGTTGTTAGGTCTTGTAACATTTGTTACACTCTTGATTGTATCATAGAATACATCAAGATTACTTTTCTTTTTTGAGAGAGTGAGTCAAGATCATTGTGATCTTAAGAGATAGTGAAGATCTCTTGAAGCCATTGGGCTTGTGTGATTGATCATGTGGATCAAGGGTAGATCGTGGTAGATTGGTGCTAGCTAAGATTAGCACTCGACATCTAGCTTAGTGTCGGAAATAGGATAAGCAACGTGTATGGTGTAGATCGGGTATATCGTGGTAGATTGGTGCTAGCTAAGATTAGCACTCGACATCTAGCTTAGTGTCGGAAATAGGATAAGCGACGTGTATGGTGTAGATCGGGTAGATCGTGGTAGATTGGTGCTAGCTAAGATTAGCACTCGACATCTAGCTTAGTGTCGAAAAAACAAGTTAAGCGACGTGTACGGTTTTCTCCGCCTAAAGGGAGTTTGTTGATTATTGAAGTAACTCTCGAGTTGGGTACTCGGGGAGTGGAGTAGGGCGAAGAGGAGCTTCGTGACCGAACCACTATAAATCACCGTGTCCGGTTTGCACCTTCTAACTTATCTCTTTACTTTCATTTCATTAGTTATTGCTTTATATTTATATTTGCATTGCGTATGTGTTTGTGTGGATCGTTGCTTATGTAGTGATTGATCATGTATGTTCCATGGTTTGATTGTGCATATGTTGTAGTTTACTATAGTCATCTCTAGATGCTATAAACTCATTGTTGACACTTTTCATATTACGTCACACTTGATCGGGTGTTTGATACAAAAGTTTTTAAGTTTTTAAATGGAAACGTATTCACCCCCCCCCCCTCTACGGTTTCCACACTTTTTACTTGAACCAATGTGAAACCTAGAATATCTTTCAAGTACACTAGGACTTAGGCTATATTTAGTCCACAACGCTCCAGTACCTTGCTCCTACTCCGGTTCACAATTTTAAACCCTAAAACAATTTCCTTTTCTTTATTTACTTACGGTTGTCAATTGAACAAACGCTATTCGTAATTTAAAATTTAACACCCGATATACCCAATTCTCCCAACGATTATTTCTAACACATTTTTATACTTCCTAAATTATAACCAAAGTTTCAAAAATATTTCCTGACACCTAAAGTAATTTCTTTACTTCTTATGTTTAATTACGTATAACTTTCGTTAATCACCAAACCAACAACCAATACCTATTTCTAATACCCAATACATACAACATATACACTATTGTATCAAAACAACTCATCTACTCCTATTTTACTTATGATGCCGCCCCCCCCCCTTGTTCTACAAATAAACACTAGACAAAAATCACATGACCATTAATTAACCAACATTGAAACACAAAACATGGAGTGTAACTTTGAAATGGTGGCTTGACCACCATATTGTCCCCCCCCCCATTGCCCCCAATCGGCCTAAACATATCAACCAAGCCAATGGTGATTTTGACTTCACTATTAACCTTTTGAAAACCACCTAGTATAAAACCAAGCCAATGGTGATTTTGAATTGTTGAAGTGGATTTTGGACACTTTAGAGTGTATTTTGGCTAAAATGACGTAAACGAAAATGGTAGAACATTATATACACTTGTTAGGCGCGTTATAGATTTTTAAAATATCTATTAACATGACGACTAAAATTTGATCATGAGATTAACAAGTTACATTTTCTAAAAAGGGTGATTTTCTAAATAAAAGATCACATTGACATAACTACATTTTTGACGATAAATATTACAACAAACATGTACAAGTGATAAAGTAGAGTATGAACTTGCGTGCATGACCTTGTTTTCCAACCTAAGACATATGAATTATTTAGGCCGTGATTATAGTTATCGGACTTAATTTACCGTTTGCCAATTTACTACTCGGGATTTGCTTTTGCTAAGGTGAGTTTCATAGCCCCATTTTTACATTGTTTATACACGATTTCTAAACCCTCAATACATTGCTTATTTTTCAGACACAAGTACTAAAAACCGTTACTTTGCCTAAGTTACCGCATTTCAATTAAAGTCCCCCTTGAATCATGAACCGTTAATTACTTTTAAGCGCGGATGTTATGAATAGATCTATTTGGGTTGACACCCCTTCCAAGTTGGTCGCGCCAACCTGTCAAACGGACGCATATCATTCGGATTATTTCCGAGTGTCTGGCAAACACTTATTTGGGGCATTATTATTATTATGCTTGATTGGATACCAGTACGTCGAGCTTCGGGGTCATGAGCTTAGGCACTGTATATATATATATTATTTTTGGCTGTGAAATTATATTTTTGTAATTGTCTTGCTATTGAAATCTTGTGGTCCACACATGACTATTTACTTAAACCTATGATCTCACCAACATTATTGTTGACCCTTTTAGCGTGTATTCTCAGGTAATTAGGTGATGATATACCTCTTTGTATGGAGCACTTTTGAGTCACATTTTGGAAGCACATCATGATGAAGATTTTCTTGCATTATTTAGCGTTTGGTTATGTATTTAAATCTTACAATTTGATGGTGAACTCTGATATATATGTTTTGTAAAACGTTATGTTTAAATCAAACGCTTGTTTTGAAACGACTCACTTAGAGGTCGTTCTTTATTCCTTGTACTTTGTTAACCATGAACATATTCCCTCGGAAATCCATTTCGCTGCAACCACAGATTTTGGGGGTGTGACAACACTCATGCTTGATAACAAGAAGTGCATCTTCTTTTGCCCTCTTTTGAAATCGACACCTTCAAACTTTTCCAGTTTTGAAAAGTTAGCAGCCATTTTCCTCATAGCAACAGCCATTGATTATCACTAAATAGTTTCTATTGATTGTTGGTTTCTTGTTGGTGTGTTACCAGTTGGGTACAGATAATCAATGAGTACTGGATATCACTTGAAATCGTGTTATCACTTTCCAATAGAAACTATTTGACCCTATGCCTAGGTTACGCGAATATATCTATGGGATAAGACCAAGTGATGTTCTTGTTTTATGGATAAATCAAGTACCTGTTCGCATTCAAGTGTTTAGGGTTTGTATATTGTATATCCATGCAGATATGTTATGATCTCTATTTATAGAGATTACTCAAACCCTAGCCCATGGAATTATGAGTGATTAACGGCCCATTAATCATACAATAATAGTTTCCATAATAGCAGGGATCAGTGGTTAAACGAGCAGCACTAACTTCCAGCTGTACTAACTTCCAACAGTACTAACTTATGCCCAGCAGTACTAACTTTGCCCAGCATTACTAACTTTAGTACTAGCAGTAGTAACATTAGTACTAGCAGCATTAACTCCATGAAGGATTAAACCTTCTTATGAGTTACTCCAAACCACTATTAGAGTCAGGGACTTGATGGGTGTACACTCAGTACCTCCAAGCCCATTACCAGGTGTGAACTGATCTTTCAAGTGCACTAAATTTTCCAACATCAAAACCAATCTATACTATTTTTAAAATGCCAACTTTTTAAATGGTAAGTTTTTAATATTAGTCGACCTCTAAATGTTTATTAATTATTAAAAAAAAATGTAGATAATTTTCGTTAAAATTTAAAAAACTTAAAAATGATAAATGTATTATATCTAAAGTACTCTTTTAATATTACTTTATTAAAAGAAATAGTTTGACTTGTTTTTGAATATGTTGCATTATAACTATTATTAAAAAGTTTATCAATCACATTTAATAAATAATATATTTATTTATCATTTTAACTATATTTTTTTAGAAAACAAAAAATGTTTCAACTAATTGTTGCGATGTGTCATTTTCAGCTGAATTATCATATATTAAAAAAATTAATTACAATTATGATGAGTTTACGTTGTATGCCTAAACCTTGCTCGAAACACTTAACCAAAATATTTCAACAATAATTATTTGCCGCTATAAAGTCCAGTCACATTGCACGAGTATTCGTCTTGTTATAATAAACATATGTGTGACTTATGTATCTAGAATTCTTTTATGTACCCATTTGGAAATATTCCAAGAATAACAAATTTAATTTTAAAGCATCGTTCCTATTGTTTTATACTTTTATGAATTAAGCTACCACTAATTACCTACTAATTACCTACTAGATCTAGAGAGAGAAAACTAGAGAGAGAAAGAGATGGAAGGGAGATGATTTCACACACTTAGTAACAAAACTTCTTAATTCATCAACCAACAACCCTCTCC